>JAYRBT010000001.1:3155079-3180180 GCA_036023395.1 Myiotriccus ornatus
GGGGGCCGGGGGTGTTGGCGTGTTTGATTTGTTATTTGTAGGAATCTCAGTGCCCTAATCCTGTAATGGAGTTTATTTGGGGTTTATTTGGGTGGCTGGCTGTACCTGCAGAGACGCCACTCACTTCCCTGGGACTTGATCCTGCTTTTTGATCTGTATCAGCAGCTAATCAGAAAGCCAAGTGTATTGATTAACTGAGTTTACTTAGGCTAAACTAAATTTGTTGATGTTACGGCCTTTTAATAGATTCTTAAAGTGCAGAAGGTATTGGCTGTTGTTGACTCTTAGTACAAGTTACTTGGAGATGTTAAACTTTTTGTCATTTTTCTTCCTGTTGAGTGTAAATTCTTTCAGCACACTCAAGCCTTATATAGATACACAAGTTTAAATTTTCTTCTCTTAGAATGTCTTTTTGTCCTTCCATGTACCAGAAAGGAACACACAGGTTTCATATTATTTAGGCAAATACTGGTTTTGTTTGGGGTTAATTGTGTTTGCTGGGGTTTTTGTTGTTTGGGGTTTTTTTGTGTTGCAAGAGGAAATGCAAGTCTGTGTGCTGATGTTTTTATACCAGGGAAATTGCTGGGCAGGTATTTTTATTTTAGTAGAAAGCTCCTTTCTGCCTGTTATTTTGGTGATAAGGGATTATAGCTATTAATATTTCACTTTTCTTAGTAGAACACTCAGAGCTCTGCTCTAATTAGTTTGCTCTTCTGTATAATCATGTAACTAACAAAAACACTGGAAAGTTATTTTAATGATGGCTGCCAAATTTCAGCTGTTAATGATTTTGAATGCTCAATATCAAATCCCCATGATTTCAATGTAAGTTTTAGTTAATGCTATTTATCTTCAGTTATTAGCATCCCAGATTAAGAAAAAGCTTTCCACAAGTCCTTCTGGCTTTCTCACTTCCCGGTTCTTCTTCAGTGTGTGTTACATGTTTCTGGTTTGCCTGTTTCTAACCAAATACACATCTGAGAACTACTTGAATTGTTCACTTTTGTACTGTTTTGCTACGTATTAGAGAATAATAATCCCTCACAGAGCTACCACAGTTTAAGGGCCCGGGAGAGAAGGAAAGTTGTGTACCTTTGTTTTTTCTAAAAGGAAAAGCAGGAAAGGAAGGTGGGGTGGTGCTGCTGTTAGGTGCATATTTCTGTGTGCATTATATTAAGTTTATATACATAAACACATATATATATATGTTGGCCGTAGTAACTCTTTTCTCTGTATTGTTTATTGTCTGGTTTCTACTCTTGGAACATAAAGGTACTTTCCATGTATGCAGCAGTTAAGGGAGGTTGTTTAATGAAATAGTATCTGTGGTGTCATTAACTTTATTTCTTATAAATGTTATAATATTTTTCTCTTTGAGGTTCACAGCTTTGTATTTTGTTAACAGTTAATTTCAGTTGCAATTTTAGTGTGGGGTGGAAGGAATCCGACTATTTATAAATATCACAGTGTAACAATAATTCAGTAGTGCCCTTTTTTTTCTCCCCACTAGATAAAATTGAAGACATGTAGCTCACTTCGTGTCTTCTATAATTCTAGTGCAGTTTGTTCTGCCTTCTCTGACTGTGTCCAGATGTAGTGCTATTGACTGTGCCTTTGCACAGCACAAAAGAGGTCAAAAGTACATTTCTGGTTTGGGGTTTGGTTTTAGTGTGGATTTTTATTTTTTTTTAATTCCTTTTTGAAAGTAATTTTTTTTTGCCTCAGTTGCAGTGTTATTTTCTGTTAAATTTCATTAGAGAGCTGCCTCTCATTAAGCTCCAAAAGGAGTTGGGAACAGGGTTTGATCTGAGCACAAGTTGGAGCAGGAGGATGATCTGGAGGTCCTCCAGAAATTCCTTCCAACCCTAAATCGTCCTCTGGTTCTAGATTTTTATTTTTTTTTTAATAAGGATGGAGTTCTATTGGGTTTTTTAATATTTTTCCTTTAATTTTTGTGCTAGCAAAAGTGAGACTGCAGATGCAACTGAGCATTTCGATAGAACAGGGAGCAGTAAGAAAACACCTTATCACTGTGTGATAAAATATCATATTCCCCTGTCCTGACCTAGCAGGGGGTCTGCCCATGTAGCCGAAGAATATAAATATCTCTGGGTCAGTTTGTCGATGCCTGGCTTCTCAGCAAGCTGCTGACAAGTGTCCCTGTAGGTTTGGTGATGTGCTCTGCTGCTGCTGGTATTCTTTAATTTGTTCAGAAAACAGCAGCTCAACCCCTATCTGTAAGAAATTAGCAGGGTGTTATTAAATAAATAACCCAGTGTCTGTGAGTAACTTTTCCTATAGAGGGAGGAGTGAAACACTCCAGGTAACTCTCCTCTGACTTGTTTGGTTTAGGCATCACCTTCTGCATTGCTACTAATGGGGTCTGCTTTATGGTAGATTGGTTTTGCAGAATTTCAGATTTCTGGGGGGGGAAAAAAACCCTTAGAATTTGAATTAAGTAAATAAAAGTGCTAAAAAACACAAGGCAATTAAAATTACCAATTATTATTTTGTGAAAAGCAACTAGACCATTATTATGAAGTCTGTCTTTGAGATAACAGTGTTTTCAATGCTTCCCAAAAGCACAGGTAGTTTGTTGCCATGTTGTTTTAGTTTGAGTCAGAAGAACAAAAACGTGGCACTTTTGTCCTTTGATCCTTTCCCCTCATTCATGTCTTTGTGTGAGAACCATAAAATTCTTTGCACTCCTCTAACTCTGTTTGGATAAACAGAGGGAGCTTTTCCTGAGGGCACTGTTGAAGGGACAATGGGATCCCAAGGCTGCTTTTCAGGATCAGTTTGCTGTGTAGGAACCAGTGGTATTTCCAGGAGCTCATTTCTTTTCTCACTTGCAGCATGGACAGCACCAGCAGCATATTGCTCTGCAGGGGTTTCTCTTTCTGTACCTGACCGCAAGCCCGAATTTTTCTTTAGATACTTGAGTATATTCTTGAGTGTTGTTCATGCTGATCTCTATGTTGTTGATCATCTCCCCCTGCTCCTCCACCAGCACTGATATCTGGATAAAAAGTTCCTTTATGTCTTTGACCTGGTTCTCCAGGCTGACGAGTTCCCTGTGTCTCTGCTCGATCTCCGAAAGCTGAGCTTTAGTGATTTTGGCTTCAGTCAGGAGGTTTTCGTTGAAGATCTCCCATTTCCCTTGTTGGAGCATGTCATTGACTTCATCCTCGGACACCTCCTTGCCAGCTACTTCGAGCTGACGGACGATAAACCTCCTGCACTTGTCCTGCTTGGCGGTGATGGCTTCGTTGTAGGAGAGCATGGCGTGGAGGTAGCGGTGGGATAAGAAGGCGTGTTGGGAGCTCAGGATTCTCACCGTGGCACGTGAGGGCCCGTGCTCGTTTTCAGCTTTTTTCACTGCCTTCGACAGTTCATCCAAACATTTTCTGACGTGCTCTGCTTGAATTTTGATTTCCCTCGCTATGTTAGATTCCTTTTTCAGCACGCTGAATCTCCTCATTGAAGACACCAGGCTTTTTTGTTGTTGGCTGAATTTATTCACTTCTTCCACCAAGTTATTAATTTCATTCTGAAGCTTCTGGATTTCATGCAAGTGCCGTTCAGTTATGGGCTCTTTTTCATAAATAATGGCCTGCTGTTCAAACTCCTGCTCCTCTTCCTGGACAGCTGCACTGTTGTTTTCTCCAGCTATCTGCAGCTCCTTAGCCCTCAGTTTAAGCTCTTGCAGTCGGTCTCTCATGGCTTTTGTGTTCAGGGTTTGTTTGGTTTTTGTTGGTTTGGTTTCACTGTAATCAAAATGTAACAACAATCAGTGTTAGCCCTTGTACCTATAAGGGGAAAAGTAGTTTTGGAGGTGAGAGCCACTTCCCTCTGCACGGTAAAAGTGGTGGGTGTTCTGCACAAATACATGAGAGAAGGGGTGTCAGTGCACTCCACCATTTATTGCAGGCTCTTGGGGAGTTTGTCATAACCTGGGGCTGGTTACAGTCTTTCCTCAGCTTCTTCACTGCAGTGTTCCTTCCACAAACGATGATTTGGAGCCCAATCCCATTTTGCGGGTAGAAGGCAGAACTCAGACCAGTGAAGAGCATAATGTATGGAGAGCACTTTTATTTTGGGGAGGAAGAGAGGAGTAACTCAAATACTTATTTTATCCCAATTCTTTATCTGATTAAATTAATCAGCCTTGAAACCTTTTGGAAATAGACATGAATCTGCTGTTCCATTTTTGGATTCTCTGTAAGAAACACAACTCTCATAATTTCCAAACTAATAATTTAGCATGAAAATAGATTTTTTTTTCTTTAGTGTTTGAGTTTTTCTGGAGGTGAATCCACATCACTGATGTTGCAGCATGAAGACTTTCTAAGCCTATTTTGAATTACTGTCTGCAAATGTGTGTTGTGCACCATAGGGGGATACAACTCAGTGCTGTTTCTTATATAATAGAAAGTCGATTTAGTTTTGTTTTATACCCTAGATGTTGTGAAGGTGTAATTCACAATATATTCTTAAATATATTCTTTATATTCTTAAATATATAGCTTTGGTGGAGATATAATTAAGAGAAAGTTTCCATTGTGCATGTTTTAGAAAATAACTGAGTTCAACTGTTTTTAATTATAGGGAAGAAAGTGTTTTTCTCAAACTCTGCATGAATTATTTGCTTGGACTGTGATCAAAAATGGAAAATTTCAGTAAGAAGTAAGATGTTTAGGACTAGTCTTAAGATTATGGGATTTTTCTTCTGATTAAATCAAATGTGTGTCTTCCAAAGGGCTGCTCAAGCAGTTAAACAGGACAGAAGTATCTTTTACCTGGTTTTAGATGTTTCAGGAAAGATTTACAGGTGCAATTATTCTTAAACCCTGATTCTAAAGATTTATATTTATTTTTTTGTTACTAAGCAAATGTAGTATTTCTTTACGGTATCCAGAGGGATGCATTTGTAATAACTGCACTGGAGAGCACAAACAAAATTGCACATCTCCAAACATTCTCAACTAGCAAACTTGCAAACCAGCAAGCAGAAAATACTTAAGATGTTTTTTTTTCTCTTGTTTAAACATTATTCTCACAAAAGAATGGAATGCAAGCAGTTGAACCTGAGGTTTCATATCTTATCTTCTGTCAGGTTTGCCTTCAAAACCTAAAGCTGAACGTGCTTGGCAGTAAATGTGGTTGATTATACTGGCAGCTGAAACACATGCTGGTTTCAAATAAATAAGGATGTCTTCCTGACAAAGATAACCTTGGAAATTGTTGGCTTAGCTTCTTGAGTGTTCCACAACAAGCTTTGTTTTGTGAGTCCTTGTTTTTGTCCTGTGTGTTTGTGTATGTGGATAGGGGCATGTCAGGTTTTGATTGAGAGGAAAGGTCCATTTCCTTGAAGTTTTTGTCAATAAAAGGAGAATATGCCTATTCTTTTATGCTTAAGTAAACAGAATATGTGGGCTGGAAGCAATCCAGTGACTTAGTGTGTCCCCTATATTAAAAAAAAAAAAGATTTACAAAGATGATATTCTTACAGTGATAAAGTAGCACAGGCTGGCACGTCCTCATCAGACTTGCTGTTCCTCAGAGGTTGGAAAATTTGGGTTAAACCAGCCAAGAGACTGACTGCAGGAAAGCCAGAGCAAATCAGTAGATGGGAAAGCATTTGCTTGTTAAACTGTAGTTTTAAATTACTGTGTGTATATAGAAATGGCTCTAAATGCTCTCACACCTATAAATCTGGAAAGCGTTGGTGAGGTCTGCCTGTGTTTCTGGTTGTTCCTCGCTCATAAATGCTGCTGTGGCATCTTTTATCTGAACTGTTACTGATCCTGAAACCGTGTTTGGAGCTGGAATCCCGGGCTGGTGGTTCAAAAAAGAATCAGTAGAAATGGAGTTCTAATAATGTTGCTGCAATTCCTCCTGTGGACTGATGTGGCTGCAGGATGGATTTGAGGAGGAGGGGGCAGAGGTAAAGGAGGATGAATCAGGTCCAGTTTTGCCCAGTATCAAAGTTGTACTCGGAGTTGAGGGGTTATTGATGTGCTTTCATAAGCTTATTTGGGGGGAAAAAGTAGGAATGCACTGGGACATTTCAGTTTGGTTGCACTGGTATTTTGTATCTCCCAGAAAGGCTTTTTTCCCTGCTCCTCTCTGTGTTTTTATCAAGCAAATTCACTGTTGATTAGGTTTGTATTTGTTCCTGTGGTAGGCATCTTTATATATAGCTATATACAGTTAGATATAATTGTCAGGTTCAGAAATGCAATTTTTACATCCTTGTCAAATACATTTTAAGGGGATTGCAAGAGTCTTTGCCTTCTGATGACTTGGCTGTGTTGCTCATTAGGGTTCTGTGAATCTCTGCAGTCAAACCCATGACAGAAGTGGCTGGAGAAGTCTTTACAAAGACAATTATCTCAGCACACTGGTGGAATAATAGATCCTGAGGGCTGGACCACCATTATTAATCTGTCATGATGATAGAGTATATCCTAAATTCAAAGATAATGAAAATTTTTTTATTCTCTTGCTTATTTTTTAAGGGAAAAAAAAAAGACAAGAGGTGCTTAATTGCGAAGCGACATAAAATAGAATATTCTTCCACCTTTTAGTTACGCCCAGTTAAAGTGGAGCCTACATCCAAAAACCTGGGATGCCTGAAGTTAAAAGATATGATGGGATGTGTGAAGAAGTTGAGTTGATCATGTGGAACTCTTGTTGCTGGTTGTAAATAGATATAATGGCTTCTTTTTTGGCTTTGCTGGATTGTTTTATTCCTCCCCCACCAACCCCCAGTTTACCAAAGCCTGCTGTTTATTTTAATGTCCATAGTTTTCTTCACTATTTCTTGGTTGTTTGGCACCCTCATTAAAATGCCTGGCTCTGTTTATACTTGATCTTTGATACACTTTTCATGCCTTCTTACCTTCATTTTAACATCCAGAGAAGAGGACTTGGAGGCAACAAAGAAACAGGATTCTCTCTTCAAGAGCTCTTTGAAATCTCTGTTCTGATCAAACTGCTTTCTTTACCATGGCTGAAATAGATATTTTTTTGTTGTTAGTGGGGTTTTTTTTTGTTTGTTTTGTTGTTTTGGGGGTTTTGTTTCATTGGTTGGGTTGGGTTTTTGTTTCTTTTTCCGATTGCAACAAAAATAAAGGTTGGTTTGCTTTCCTGTGCTGCAGTTACCAGTCAGTTAAGGGCACTGGGTAGGGGATGTTTTCAGGCAACATGTCCCAAAGGAATTTCGGGTCACATGTCATCTGAAAATTTTATTTTACTCATTTTCCCAGCTGCAGTGAGGTTACATTATAGCTCTGTTTGATGCTGACGACAAACCCATATAACTTTGGAATGCAATGGCTGGGGATATTGTTTGGGGTCATACTCTGGGCTGGAAGTTCATTCCTGCCTAAGTATCTAAAGTTAGCAACAAAAAAATTAGTGAGACACATATAACCATTTCAATTCATGTAGTTTAAAATGCATTTAATAGTCTGAGGAAAACTAGTTGAGTGTAAATTTAGTTTGCTCCAAAGGCTGTTCTCTCTCATATATTCTCACAAAAATGTTTGATGGGAACCTTTCCCTATTTGTCAAAGATTAATGTGAAGTAATTAAAGTAGGATTTCTTGCTACCAGTTACATTTATTTTCTCCTTTGTTTAAAAAGTGTCCTTTAACTTAAATACTTGGTAAACAAACATGTTTAAATTAAGGATTACCGGACACAAGCTGGTTGGGTGAAAATATCATCTTAAAGCATCTCTGTCCTAAGATAAGTCCTTAGAAAAACAGGCTTAAAAATAGTTGTGAGTTCAAGCTTCTGTTTGTGGGCAGTGTGGGAGTGGTTCAACAAGAAAATACCAGAGGCAGAGAGCTTGCCCTGCCTAAAAATATGCCATTTATGAGGGGACAGTGCAAAATCAGTAACATTTTCAGCAGAGGGGACTTAAGGGCTAAGATGTTTTATTCTTAATAATTGAAAAATGATCTCACTCTGCAAATGAGTTAATCTGTGCTTTATCCTCTTGTGAGGGAATGCAGTATCCCTTGATTAAAAGCAAAACTGGAGAACTTCTGTAATGTTTTGATGGTGATTTTTTCACCTATTTAACCAAAAATTTCAGTCATGCTCTTTGAGTCCTCAGAAATGAGCAACAGAGAGAAATAAATGTATGTCTTGTGGGTACCTGGGTTTATTTGTTTATTTCCAGCAAGAATAAGACTAGAAATCAGCACCTTCCCTTAATTAACTGGTGCAAATATGATGGCCACCTACAGGTCACAGAAATCCAGAAAGAAAATCATCATCTCTTGTGCCAAAAGATCACATAATTAAGGCCTAAATATTCATATAATTTAAAGCAGTATTTGAAAATAAAATAGGAGCTGGAGAAGGGGCTGCAACAGGATAGAGGAGAGGTGAGATTCTTTCAGCTTAATAGGATATATTGTTACATGTATATCCTAGTTAATGGCTTTCTATTGGCCTAAATGGTGTGAGATTTTTGTCTTCCTGACAGTGGAATTGCAGACTCAAGATCTGTCCTGTACAATATCCCACCTACTTTCCGTTCCCACGTTTCATCTCTGTCAGACCACAGAGCTTTGTATCACAGCTTTGGAACTCACCTGGAATAAATGTAAGGCTCTTCAGGCAAGTTTTTTATAAAAACGTATCTTATAGGTAATTTGACTATACTTTCTTTGCTTAGATATTGATATCTCAAGGTGAAGTAGAGTATAAAAAACCAGTTCATATTTACTTTTCTTTTAAAAATCTTGTCCAGAAATATATGGCAACATAATTTATTGTTATTTTTTTTTTGGAATTACACATCTGGAAGCTTTATGTGAGTTCAGACATCTCTTTGGATGCAGCCTCTTTGACCAACAGGTGTGATTGAACTGAGAGCACAGCAGAGAAATATGTTTTCAGTAAATATAAGTATGGTTCAGACCTATGGTAAGAATGAGGCCACTTAACAAAATAAAACAAATTATAATTGTTGACAACCTTGTGACCACTTCAAAAGGTAATGTGAGAATGAAGTTGCCCAGAGATATTATAACAGGATGAGTTTAGAATCTTAACTATTCTCTTATTTAAATGTGACCTGGAGGAGCTGTCTCGGGCTAAGGTTGAAATAGAGAAATGTCTCCTATCCCTCCCAGCAACTGCGTGAAAGCAAATGAATTTCTTAATTGCTGTTTGCAGGCAGATGATCTTATAGCACTTTATTCATCATTTCTTCAGTATAGCTTAGCCTAATATCCAAAGGATTGTTTTGCATAGGGGTTGAAGGCATGAAAAGCAAACTAGAGGAATGATGTAAGTTTATTTGAGGAAGAGCCATATGTTTTATAATTAGTAAAAAGTTACTGATGGGTTTGTCATTGTTGTCAGCAACTCAGAAGACCTGAAACTGTTGGTCTATTCTCCTATCTGTTTGTTTGCTAAAAATATAAAGAATTCTGTGTTCCATGACTTCCTGAAAAGGCTCGTGAACTGCCAGTAACTGAAGAAGAAAGAACAAGCAAAACAAGCTGGCAAACTCACATTTGTGGATCAGGAGTTTGACTTTCATGGGTGTTTAACGTAAGCAAAGCATAAAGAGACTAACAAACTTTTCCATGCTGTGGCTGCTGATGCCACCCTTCTCTAGGATAAAACATCCTTCTGATTGCTGTCCAAGAAAACAGTTAATAGATGAGAGAGAAAATTTCGGAGGGGAGAAGAAGTAGAACAGCATTTTTCACTAGAAGGTTGACTGTAGAGTGAAGAATAGAGCATTGTTCTTTCCTATGTGTAGGCTGCTGTTAAATTCAAAGGTTCTGTCTTCCTTGTTTCCCCAGGAATTCTAACTCCATCCCACAAAGCTATAGCTTCTTCAAGGAGCCTTAAAGACTAATGATGTCAGATAAATCATTCTCGTAAAGATGCATTTTCCTAAACTTGCTTTTATCCTGTTGATAGCTCTGATACTTTGGTATTTTGGCTTCAGGGATGCTTCGCTTCATTTTGATGGCCATCCTGGGTCTGTGATCACTGATTCTGGCTAAACTTAACCCCAAAAGCAGCACATCTGAGACACTTTTACAGATCACCCCCCAGTGTGTACCCATTGCAATATTCACTCTTCCATATTATGTTCCTGTATAAGAATCCCACACAAGTGGAGGGAAATGCATCAGTTGGAAAGGAACAGTATTTAAAAACAACTCCAAGTCTGCAGAACAGGAAAGCAAACACATGTGCACACACATACCCTGACACAAAACACCCTCTTCCCACACACAGCCTTTCTGTAACACTTCTTGGATTTCTGGTGAAAACCAAGATACAAATGTGTCCATTTCATACATGATTTTTTTTTTTCCCCACCAGATCTTTTGTATTGTAAAGCAAACTTTAATACTGGTTCGTTTTTTTGTTATGTTTGTGGTTTTTTTCCTCTTTGCTCGGTAATTTTATAAACAGCTCAAGGAACTTACATAGCTTGCATTCAGACTTTGTTTTCCTCTGGCATGTTTTCTGGCTTCTAAAGAAATATTGTCACTGAACTGCAGGTATCACTTGTGCCAATGCACACATAACACTCCCTTTCCACATTGTTTCCCGTGGCTTTTAAAGTTCAAAAGCTCTCTTAAGTTGCTTAGAAAAATCCTACTTGATATAAAAGCAGTAGGTGCCTACTTTTTCTTTATTTCTTGCATGAGGTAAGTTGGGTGCACCAAGACAATTCCAAATATGCTTTATGTGAAATTGAAAGCAAGCCAAGCATGATTTTTGTATATGAAAGCTTCTGACTCAGCAAACTTAACATGATAAACCAACAGGCTCTCCCCTGTGCTTTCAAGTATGTTTTGATATATATACCTCCTACGGGGTTTTAAACATGAAAAATTACTATATATGAAGTTTAACGGACTTGGAAATTTAAAACCAAGGTCTCTCCTTTAAGATCACTCTGATGTATTCCCTAAAGAAGGTATTTTTATGCATAAAACTTGCCTCAAAACCTGGTGTTCCTGTGCATGAGCAGTGGAGCTCTGAGGCTATATTCACGCACAGAAATGCCTAATTCTTTATTGGGTCAACATACATTATTTGTATGTCTTGACATTGAGCACATTTCCATTCTAAACCCTCTTAGCTTTTTTTTTTTTTCAGATACTTGCAACTCTATATATATTAAGAAAAAAGTGTTTACCTCTGAATCCCGTGCTGGTGGCTTTCTGGTTTATCCTTTCCAGAGGAACTCCTGAGGTTAAGCTTCAGTACAATCTGGGAAACATTTTTCTGAATATTTCCCAAAGTAACATGTCCTGAGTGACTTTTCCATTAAGGCTTTTCTTCATTCCTTCTGCTTCTAATTCTTCTGTAGTTGTCCAAGTGTTCAGGAGCGGGTGGTGCGAGAGAGAAACTTCTGCCAGCGCACTAGACAGGCAAATTGATTACTTTCTGCTTGGGGAATCTGGTTCTGCCTGTTTGAAACCCAGCCTTGCCGAGGGGTGGATCCACTGCTGCAACTGCCCAGCAGCAGGAAGCGCCTTGGGAGCAGCTCCTTGGGGAGAGAGGCTCTGGGAGCTGGAGGTGGAGCACGAGTGTAAGCGCAGGGCTTGCTGTCTTCTGCACCAGACGGGGGAAAAGGAGCAAGGTTGGGTGGGTCTAATAGTAGGTGGAAAACAAAACCCAGCAAAGTCATGCCTCTTACTACAGTATCTTAAAAATATTTTAACTCCATTTCAGAGTTGGACCTAAAGCCTGAGGAAAACCACTTCACTTTCTGGGGAGCATTAGGTGGAGGCAGCTCTTTGGATATGCTGCTTTTCCAGACATAGCACCTTAGCCGTATTTTTTTGAATGCTCATTCCGTGTTGCTGCAGAGAAGATGGAAACTAATTGACCAGAAAGACAAATATGGCACCTTTCAAGGTATTAGAGGGTAAAAATCAGCAGCTACTGCAAGCTGTAGGACTTTAGTTCATGCTGACACTGAGCTGTGCAGCTCAGCAGCATTTCCTTCTGCCTCAGCTGTGCTTTGCAGAGTGTGCAGTCCAATAACACAGCACAGAGCACAGTTATTTAATCTTCAGCTGAGAAAGGAATAGGCTGTGGCAACAAACACTGCTCAGAAATATTTTCTTCAGTTGGGTCTGGATGAGTTGACAGGATGCTGAGCAATGCTTTTGGAGACTGAAGGGCAGACAGTAGGACGTTCAGACTCTAACAAAGATATCTTAAGTGGTAGGGGAAAAAAAAGTGGAGATAATTTTTTCCAGTCTTGTAATTACTCTCCACAGCTTTCTTGAATTTCATTTAATTTTTTCCCTGGTTTATCCTGCTTCATGGATAAATACTGAGAGGACACTTCATGTTCTGGCTGGTTGGTGAGAAGAAAGAGTGACACAAACATATTGAAAATATCCCAGGCCCTGTCTATGTATTGACAGGGAATCTCTGCATCCAAAGTGCCATAGAAGTTCTCTCTTTGAGAAGTGGGAACAAGTTATCGAAGGAGGGGCAGGGAGAAGAACCTTATGCTCTTTTTAGCTCTGCAGGCAAGTCAGTAAAGTTCTGATTATCAGTGGGATGTAGGGATTGTGTATCCAGGATGATGGTAAATAAGTGAACCGTTTGGACCACAAATAGTTGAGAATGATGAAATTTGAGAGAGACTGGACATTTGAGAAGCTGCTTTTCTGTGGTCTCCTTCATGAACAAACTCCTCTGGAAAAGATGAAAGATCATGAGGTTAATGGTGACAGGGAATGGGGTTTTTTTAGCTGTAGATGCAATAGAGCTTTTTTCCTAATGTTTCTTTGAAAGTAAAAAAACTCTCTTGGCTGTAAAATAATTAAGAATTGAAGCTCTCATACTGTGATTTCGAAAAATAGGAAAGAATAAGCTCTTAGACCAAATTGATGTGCTGACAAGTTCTGCTAACTGTGGAGTGAATTCTACCGCTGTTCCTTCCCAGCAAGGAGTCTGATAAATCCAAATCTAAATGGATGTCTATCTTCTGGAGTCCTCTTTGGTGCCATATATCTAACAAATAAAAGAATTATAGCCCTTCATTTAAAGATCATTTTGTGGGGTTTTGGTTTTTTTTTGCTTTCTGCTATTTAATAAACTGTGTTTTTAGAGCCATTCATGCAAGTTCCTCCCTCTGAGCTTTTAAGTTTTACTTAGGAAGAGCAAGTTCAAAACATCACACATGAAGTTGTTTGGTATTAGAGAGAACTATTTGGTAATGAGGCAGACCTGAGGTGATCGTGAAGCAGGGAATTGCTTAAGGTTTGGGAAGTTGCAGAGTTCTGGAACTTTGACCCAGTGACTCCAACAGATTGCGCTGTGTAGCTGTAGATGTAAAACAGGATGGTCTTTTACAGCATTTTCTCTGTAAATATAATTGCTTTCTCTACAATAATTATTAAGGAATTACTAAGCACCTTAGTGATTATTTAATTTTAATATCTGATAAAAAGGCTGCATGGACAAAGTTTAAGTAGAAAGAATAATGAATTAAAGCTGAAACAAGGCATTTTATCTTTCCTTTCTCACTCTTTCCCTTCTTCCTACTTTTCTCAAAAACTTAGCTTTTGGAGATCTGGGAGTCTCTCTTGTGTCAGGGTGCTCAGTGTTTCTTTTGGTCTTTTCTCCAGGCTGGCAAACAAGCAGGACAGAGAGGGAGCCCTGTCAGAAGCAGATGTAATCGAGTCCTTGTCTCTGGAAAGGCTTGTCAATGAACACAAGTGTCTCTGTCAAATTGTAGGTATATTTTAACATGCTTCATTTTCTAATTTCTAATTATGTATATATATATAAAGCTTCAAGTAAGGTAGAAACTAAAACCCTGCAATGCCAGAAAAGATAACAGTCCATGTATCTATTCTGCAAGAAATTCTGCTGCTCACCTTCATGTTCTAACAAATGTTTACAATGGGGATCCTCAATATTTAATTGCTGGTCTGTTCTGAAACCACGTAAGAATAATTAACTTACTTATGTGGTTTAAAACTTGTTTAGTTGAACAGAACAGCAAATTTAGTATTCCAGCTTTTTTAAAAAGAAGCAGAAAAGTAATTTGCCTGCGTTGACATTCAGGAAGGATCACTGTCCAGATGTGATTTTTATCTTGGCCAAAAACAAAGATTTTTAAATATTTCTGAATCTATGGAATCCATAAATACAGATTTACTTCCCATACTTCTCAGTGTTTTGCAGTAAACAGTAATTGCTTAGCTAATTCCTTGTTTCCAGTCGAGGAATGTGATCTGAACTGCAAATACTTTTCCCCTCCTTCTCCTCACATTTACAGGAACCTTGCTCAGCTATCATGGGCTATGGGAAAAAAATTGACAAATCAATAAAAAAGGGGTTATTTTGGCTTCTGCATATCATAGCCAAAGATTTTGATGCCTTAAATGAGCGAATCCAAAGAGACACCACAGAGCAGAAGGCATATGAAGAACAGAAGAAACTGGAACGAGCTGAGCGAGTGAGAAGGATACGAGAAGAAAGGTATTGTCTCTGTAACTTCCACTTCCTCTTTTCTCTGAGATATTTATTCATTCCTGTAAGAGCAACCAAGCTGTCAAGGATTTAAAGCTTCTAATCCAGGAGTCTCCCTATTAAAAGGACAGACCTGAATTCTAGAGTTTTTCTGCAGGACCTACAAGTTTCTGTCTGGTTCGTGCCCTAAAGGGCTTCCTGCTTGAAGTGTACTGTGAGTGAGAACTGCATGGTGGTTGTGGAGCAAATTTGACCTTACTAATAGAACGTCACAAAAGGCTAACCCAAAAAACAAACCCTGGCATTTAATCTTAAGTTGCCTTCAAGTGTGTTCTAAATAAAACTTCTGTGAAGTTAGACTCTGCAACCAATTTGTGAGTATCAAAGACTGGGTGTGAAACTGTATTCAACACTGTGCTTAATAAACTCCAGGATGTCCAGTGGGTGAGGCATGAAGAAAGTAAAGGTGGTTCAGTGAGGGGAAGCAGGACAAGTGGTTTATTACTTCCCTTCAAAGCTCTTTCTGGCCATCAGCAGCGTACTTTGGTTCCTGTTAAAGACTGATGTGAATCATTTTACTGAGGAATTATTAAATTATTTGCTGAGCCCCCCGTCCTCCTGGTAAAGGCAGAGGTTTGTGAGTCTCACTTACTGTGAGAAGCTCCTGTGAAGTGTCTTGGCTTATACTCTTGCTGTTTTGGTTTTACTTCAGCAAGCAACTGAAGCACATCTTAAACCCCTGGAACTTGACATGGTCCTCATACACATGTCACAAACTTACAAACCCATCTCCTGTTAGTCTGCCAGATGTCTCTGTACAGACAAAACTTTCTGACCACGATGGATTGTGTTGGGTTTGTGCCGTGCTGGGGAGGTGTGGGCAGGAGGAGTAACTTTGAAACATGCCTCAAAGAAACTGGCTGAGGATATGGGTGTTTCCTGGCCCAACTCAGTGCTCTCAGTTCCTTTTTTTTCACTGGAAAAATTGATTGGGTCTGAATTAAAGGCTTAAAAGTTTTGCTGAAGTTCTTGTGCCTTAAAGGAAGCCTGAGTAGTAACTTCTGTTGATTTTACCTGTCTCAGGTATAAGAGGTGACATGAACTCTCGATTTGCTGTTTTGCACCGAATCGATTTCTTGCTGTAAGAAACAGGTTACTCTTGATTCAGTAGTAATTCTGTTTCATTTTGTGTTTCACTAATTCCCCAGGCTGCTTTTTTTTGTTCACAAAGTGCATTTCCTCCACAATATGTTAGTAGCAACCACCTTATTTCCAGTGGGAAACCAGAGACAGTGGAAGTGCTGGGAAGTTGTCACCAGCACTGTCTGTTCCTTCCAAGCATTTTGTTTTCATGGTTGTGTTACTGTCCTCCTTTTCCGTCCCATCTGTACCTCTGAACAAGGGCTTTGTTCCTTCCTCTCTCGGCACCTGCAGCTGCAAAATAGGTGTAACAGTGACTTCTGTATGCAGTTACCATCAGATGATTCATGAGGAGTATTTGATGAGAATGTACTTTATCACTGATGTATTATTTAATACATAGCAATGTAATATTTCTTATATAAATATCTGGAACGTAAAAAGTAACTAGTGCTGGTAAACTGAGCATTATGTGTCTTCCTGAACTCTTCTGAGTCTGGGTGAAGCCAGTGTGATTCCCTTCACAGAACCATAGAGTAGTTTCACTTGGAAGGGACCTTTAAAGTCCATCTAAGAATTTTTTTCTGTAACATTTATGGCTTGGCTTCTTCAGAATTCTTTGTTCATTCTCCCTCTCTTCCCTCCTCAAAAAAAACCCAAACCCAACCGAAATCCACAAATGCCAAAACCACTGAAACAACAAAATAAACCCCCCAACAATGCCAAAGGGAAAAGGAAGAAGGAGCTGCACCTGATGAGGAAGACCCTGAGCCTGGGAAATATCAGAACCCCTTCCAGCCTATATCTTCTGTAATCTCTGAGGTACGAGAATGTGTGGAAACCTGGATTATTTTAGAACTGCCACTGACAAAATTGGTCTGTGTCTGTCTGCACAGCATTTTTTAAATTTGTATTTAATCTTGGCAGTCTTGGTTTGTGTGCGTTGAATCAATGCTTTCATGATCAAAAACCCCCTAATATTGATTTGGGGACAAAAGTGTTGTAGGCACAGTAAAATAGATCTAAACACATGACTGAACATATTTCCTAATTAAACCAGTGGGGATTGAGAAGTGGAAAATATTCAAGGTCTGTTAGTTTCTTGTAAAGTATTTTAGTGCTGTAGAGAGTCAAAAAATCTGACTGACTTCTACAACTCTTCAGATTTCTGAGCATAACCTGTTTTCAGTCAAAAACTGACACTATTGACAAGTTTTTTGGTTTTGAAATATGAAAATCACATTCATATGTTCAAGTTTCTTTAACCTGTGTTTCTGAGTTCGGGTAGTTCTTATTTACTGTGCCATATTTTTTCATTCAGTTGACTGGAGATAACATAATCTAAAGAAACACGTAAACTTTTCCAGTAAGTGACTCAAACATTTGCTTTTCTCCGGGACAAAAGCACCCACATGCACACAGCGTGTAAAGTCAGCTGCATGCACAGTAATACACTTCATAAGAGCATACAAAGGAGGAAGATAGAGCGTGAATATTGCACAGATGGTGATTTGGTGACGCAGAACTTGTGAAACAGCCTGGGATTGAGTCTGTATGACACAACAGGTATTTGTCCCAATCCTGGTGGCATTTTAAGGAGACTTAAGTTTTGTGCAACTGTATTTTTTTTTAAATAAAACATAAAGAAAAAGTCATTGAAGAGGAAGAAATTAGGAGTTTTCTAACCTCAGGACTGTTGATGTTTAAATTCCAATTTTGGTTTATTTTTTTAATATGACCAAAAATAAAGCAAGAAAACAGTCAACAAACAGAAAGATCATTTCATTTGCTGTCAATTCCCCCTCCCTTCCTCTGGACAGGATATTTGAAATTTAATTTCTTCACCTATTTGACAATAAACTCCATGCTATATGTGAGACAGAAAGGTGTTTTCATTTTTTAATAACCCTCCTGTCCTGTTAGTCAGTTTGAAAAAAAATTTGTACCGTTTTTGTTAGAATGAAAAACAAATAGAGAAGGAAAAGAAGCGGCAAAAGTTGGAGATGGAACAGGCTACAGTTGTCCTGAAATCACAGACAGAGCAGGACCAGACGGATGCCCAGCACTTGTCAAGTAGCAGCAGCCAAAACACAACTGACAGCAGACTAGAAATGTGCAATTCTGCAACTACGCAGCTTCTGCAGCACCTGGAAGAGAATGATCACCAAGCCTCGGAATGCCTTGACTCAGGTAAAACTTGCTTTGAATGTGTCATTTCGTGTGATTTTTCACATTGCTTTTCCTTATTTTTTTTTATTATTTTAAATTATATTTGTTATATAGTATATAATATATTTATTTTTGTTTATTTTTTATTATTGCTCATGATACCACACATCGATTTAATCTGTTGAAAACATAAAAATGCAGAATTAGGTTGTTGTATTGGAAAATCTTCTTCCAAAAAGTGCGTGTTTGTTGGTGTGGCTGGTACTGTAGCTGAAAGTGGGTTTGTTTTTTATCATCATCAAATATGCAGTCCACTTTCCAACAGGACCCAGCTAAGTTGAATTTCGTTGTGGAAACATAGAGTTTGCATATATTTTATGCTTGAAGTTTATTTTCTGTAGCAAAACGCCACGTAACTTTTACATTTCCCGTAATTTTGTGCATAATTTTGGACTGAAAACGCTGATGTATCTCCTCAGTAGTTGTTTTAGAAGACGATCTAAGATAGTCTCTGAATATAAGTGTCTGATATATAATGTTTTATTTCTCTTTGCTATAGATAACAGTAAGAAAAAAAGTAAAAAACCAAAATTAAAAAGGGGCCACAGAGTAGAACCTATTAATTCAGAGGATTCTCTTCCCAAAAATCCACCACCACCACCAGCACTTCCACCAGGTGAGTGTACTGACAACCAGCCATTGATGGCTCAGTCTGTGGTTGTTAATCCTTTAAAATATTCACTTGGAATGGTGAAACTGGAATGTTCTTTGTACAGAGAAATGCTGCTGAGCCTTCCTCTCTAGAATATCTTTGATGCAGTTTCCCACTTCATTATAAGAACTTCCAGCACTGTTGATTTGGCCTTTTCCATGGGGAAGACGTTATTTTCCCATAAAGTGAGTCAGAAACTTGACTACTCACGAAAAAGTGATTAAAATTACGAGTATCTAAGGGTAAATCTGCTGCTTTTCAAAGCATTCTATAGTTATTCACCGTGGATACGATATATTGCATACCTGGGATGTTTCAAAATGCTTTGATTTCCCCCAAAATGATCTGGTTTCTGGGCACTTCCTCAGAATCAAGAGCACTCATGGCATGTTTTGACAGTCTTTGTTTTCCTTTAGTTGGCTGGGGAACTCCCAAACTTAATAGACTTGGAAAACTTGAGCCTCTTGGTGAAACACATCGTGCTGGTAATTGAAAGTGTTTTGGGTTTTGTGCTTTTTGAAAGCATTCTCCATTGTTCATTCACTTCTACATTCATTTCATGCTTCATCCTTTATTTTTTTTTAATGTCTTATTCTGATTTTCACTGACCAAAAACCTAAACCTTTTGCTTAGTAGAAAGCATCTTTTTGATTTTCAAGTCTTCTTTCTTTTTTCTTTTTTTTTTTTTATGGAAAAGAAAGTTATCTTAGATTCCCTTACAAAGTTTCAGATGGCTTGGGATATCAGGTGCTATTTATGATCTGAAGTTATTTGCGTAGCAGCAGTACCTAAACATTCAAAAGTGCCATATTACAAAGGGTAACAGGACCAGCTCAGGACCAATTATTTTAAGAATCCAAATGAAAACTGAATTATTGGTCTGGAAGGAGAAATGTCAGTGAAACAGCTTGGGATCTGCTGCTTCACCTGAAGAACCAGAGTCCCTGGAAGTTCATAACCTGCCAGCAGAAATAAGTTTAATAAATGGAAATACCAAGGTGAAGTAGGCAGATTCTTGATTTCTTGCCTCAATAATGGCTGTTTTCTAATTTTGGAAGATCCTGAAAGATTGTTTTTCATATAGTCACACTGCATTTTTTGTCTGAGTTTTAGGTGGCAATTCCTTTGTTTTTCTTAGATTTTTCTTGTTCAAATTTTGAATAGCTGAGTGAACATGGAGACATCTGGAGTAGTATGAGAGGAGAACAACCAAACTAAAGCAATGAGAACACTTGTTCAAATTGAATAAAAAGAACATTAATTGAGAAGTGTACAGAGAAAGGAGCTGTGGCTGTAGTTACTCTTGAGCTTAACCCTGACTTGAATTAATTAAACCATTATCATGTGGAATTCTGAAACAGCAGAACATGGAGCTTTTCTGCCAAAGAATCTAAAGCTGCCTAAAGGGAAATCAAAATTTCTAAACCCGAGATAGTTATTTCTCACAAGAACGAGATTCATGTGGGTAAAATGTCGTTTGTTCTCTTAATCATAAAACCATCTTGCTCTTTTTTTTAAAGGCACATAGAGAGAAGGCTGCAAGAGAGAAAAGCCAGATGAAGAGGTAGGGAGGGGGAAGAAAGGGAATTTCAGTTTTTATCTGTTGCATTTTGGTAGCAAGAGGCATGGGTGGGAGCAAAGACAAAACTGATGAATTTGGAAGCTAACACTAGAAAATATGTTGGTAGGGATCTCTTAACCAGAGGGGTTACCACTGAGGTCAGAGCAGACTTGAAGTGCTCAGAACTTTGCAGCTGAATTCAAGGCTTTGCCTGCTCTTTGCTGAGATTTATTCTTTTTTTCAGGATTTTGGTTCTTTATTTGGAATATTCCCTGAATTGCATCTTTCTGAAAATCGCCTTTTTGGCTGTCCCTTCAGCAGAGCAATAACTCAGTGTTGGTTTTTTTGCCCCCAGCTTTGCCCAAGATCCACCCCCAAGTTGGGTTTGAAAGTTTTCTCAGGCATTCAACCTTTGTGAAATAAAAAGGCATTTTTATTTCCCTGTTGGTTTCATGATTAATTTATATAAATAGCTTGAAGGAACAATTTGCAGTGAAAGTAGAGATACTAGTAGAGATACTTTTCAGTAAGGAGTGTAGTAAGTCCTTTGTTTTTGTCCTAAATTATTTTTTTATTGTAAGTGGCAGATATTTGGTAGTTCTTGCTGCTGAAATACGTAAAATTCAGGTAATGTGAGGCTGAAACAACCTCCAGAGGTCTGGTTTTTAATGCTCTGCTTTCTCAGACATATAACTCTGTCTTAATTATGCAAACTGGAAAATTTAAGTGTTGATGAGCAGGCTATTTAATGTATATATTGAGTCATTTTTGTGTCATTCTTAGAATGTTATATTGGCTGTTAACAGGCAGTAGAGTCAGTTGTATAAATCTTGAATTCTACACTTATTTCACTAAAGACTGCAATTTTCCCAGTCATACTGATAATTCTGGCACAACATTAGGTAATGAGTGTCTAGTTGTTGTCAGTGGAGGATACATTTGCAAGAATAATTAACCTCTTCCAATCTAGGAGGTAAAATTATCTGTCAGTCCTAAAGTGGTCTGCCAGACCTCAAGAAATTAAAAAATTGATTAATAAAACCATCCATTGTACAGGTTTTTATTTGCCTTATACTCATTTGTTGCAGTTTTCCTGCTGCTGTAACACTGAATTAGCACTATTAAAATCAAAATATTTACTACAATAACATAAAAGTGTTATCATTTTGCTGATTACATGAAAGGATAACTAAAACCTTCATCCTGCAGACATCTACACATAGTCTTAGAGTAGTGTAATCCACCTTGTTTGCTTTTGTTAATTCTAGCTCAGGAGTGCAATTTTCAGTTATTGCACACGTAGAACAAGTGGAATATATTCTCCTTGGGAAATTCTGATTTATTAAAGCTGAATTTTGTGTTGGCAGGCCATCAAGGCTTTGCTGGGGAAGAGGTGGTCTGTATAAACAAAACTGAGATTTGAAGGCTTCAAAAAGCTGCTTTTTTTTTTTTCCCTTGATTTCTACCTGTTTCCTCTTACCATCTCTCCCATTATTTTGCTTGTGAAATGCTTTGCATGTACCCATCTGCATGGTTGTTGTTTTTCTTTTGTAAAAATGACAAATGTTTGAGAGTACTTGTTATTTTCTTCTGATGTACTTACTGACTTTGTCTTGAGCAGTTTTACTACTTTAAACTCCTTTATCGATGAAAGAAAATGTTGCAGGGGTTTTTTTTTAATTCTTAATATAGTCCTTTTAGAAAGTTAGTATGGCTTGCAAGATAAATGCCATGCATCAGTGGTCCCCAAATTTTGGATGCTGCATAGTGTTGCTGTCACTTAAAACTATATTGCAATGAAAACTCGACTACAGCAACGTTCAGATTTTGATACGTGATCTTTTCAGTTGTCGTTTGCCCACTTTGGATTTCTCATTTCCTATTTTTGGGATGTTTACAGATCACCTTTGGGCTTGATCTTGCAAATGCTACTGCATGTATAACAAAAGGGAATTAAACCCTCTTTTGGCTGATACATCTCTAGAGATTAATTAGGTTTGAAAGTTGTTTGTAGGAGTTAGCTCTTAACTTGTAGACTACCTAGTTTCCATTAAAGGAAGCAAGAATTTACCACATGTAAAAATCCTTTGGGTGACAGATGACTGATGTGTTTTTCTTCCCTGGAATTTCTCTCACAGATTTCTATGGAAAGCCTCTGCCCCCGCTGACTCTCCGCCAAAGACCCAACAGTGACACCCACGATGTCATTGCTTAACTGGATCACAGACAAACACAATTTAAAACCACAAAAAGAAACAATTTCCTCAGAACCTTTTTTTTTTTTTTTTCCCTTGAAGGAAAAATTTTTAAAGTGACACTTTATCAGCACGTTGCAGAATAACTTGGTGACAAATCTGGAGTTCGTTCTGTCCAACTGAGTTGAACAGACTTGGTCGTTCTGCATCACCAGCGCTTCTTCAGCCTTTAGTGGCTGAATAAATCAAAAGGGTCTGTGTGTCCATGGCTGTTCATGTGAACATGGTATTGAGTATTTCCTTGTGAAAATACATATCCATAAACCTGAAGAAAAACAGCCTCAAGATCACTGGATTTGTACCTTCCCATCGAGACCTTCGTCCAGGTGCTGTGCAGTTGTTGGTATTTTTTTCCCAGCTGATAAATTATTTTGTAAGATTCGTTGTATGATAGGGTGACTATAGAAAGGCTAAACAGATATTGAGTATATTTTTCTACCTTTTTATAAAATGATTTGGAAGTCTGAGTGGACCTGTGGACCTGCTACCAATAAAGGGATACCTTGAAAGCATTAGGAAGCTGATGGACAAGTTAATACAAATACAGTGTGTTTGACTCTTACAGTAGCAGAACCCCTTTATTAGGGATTGCACTGCCAGATGTAATATTTCATATTCTGGCAACCTGAAGCAAGGGGTAAGACAGGAAGTTTAAAATAACTACATTTTATACAAAATATTGTTATTTGAACTGTCTGAAGATTTTCTAACCTGGTTTTTTTCTTCGTTTTGTTAACTGAACCTGACATAGGTAGTAAATTCTGTGGAAAAAAGATTGAGTTGGATATTGTATTGACTACTACAGCGTGCAAGAAAATTGCTCACAGTGGAAGTTTTGCACTAATCGAGTCAGGTATTTCGATGGAAAACTGAATCAACCAATATGCAGATTAACCCTGTTGGAGTTTAATCTTGATAACACTAAAATACCATCTTGAAAACGAAAGAAACCCCAGTGTTTTAAAGAGTTAAATAATACTTCCATGTAGTGTGTTTATCTACATTTAAAAAAAAATCACATACAAGTTATACATAAACAACAAGGGTTACAATTTGGTGTATTCCTGTTTAAATGTTTTTCCTCTTATGTTGGAGACAACAACTGGTGTCTTGTGTAAAGTGTATTGTTATGCCACTTAGTTACAGTAAGGATGAAACCCCCATTCTAAGGGTTTCTTCGAAGAAGCAGTATTTGATTATTGATTATTTTATATCACTCTCCATCTTCAATAGCACGATAATACCAGATTACTTCAGGAGATGTTAAAACAGTGCAATGTTTATGGTCAGCACTTTGATATTGGAAATCTTTGCCATGTGCCCCTCACAGCAGTGAGTTGCACAAATGGACATCCAACCATATGAATCAAAATGCAGTTTTATTAAGATTTTTACAGAATGTGTTTGTGGGAGGGCGGAATCCATCTTAAGATAAGTTTGGGATGGCTGGAGAGGTAAAGTCCAAGTTTAGTGAAAGGATGAAACACTTTGTATGTGACTACACGAGGACACTTTTGCTGGTATTCTAATAGTGTAACATAATTTGATTATGCTCAGAATTTGGTCATTTTCGCTTCAAACAAACCCAGTATTAAGTGGAGGGGAGGTTGCATAAATGTTTCTGTGTGCAATCTCAATTTTAACTTTAGCTCTGTTACCACTTAAGTTTTCAGCTTAAAGGCTCTACTTTGGCAGACTTTTTTTGTTTTGTTTTTTTTTTTTTTAACAGCTTTGGTTTTTAGGAGTGCATTACCCTTTTATTTTACCTCTTATCAAAAAGAAACGAATGGAAGTCTTTACTGAAAACAAAGCCGAATGTGCTGTTGTAACAAAGTCTGAGAAACTCCAGTGTCAGGTGTTGATCCATGTGAACTGTGTGTTATGGATGTTGTGTGTGTGGACACGTATCACTTTTGATTTTGCTTTTAAAATAAATTTTACCAATATGTGACCAAAGTATTTAAAAATTGTTTGTTTGTTGTTGGTTTTTTTTACAGTTTTGTCTGCTATTATGTCTGTAATATTACTGTGGTGGGGTTTTTTTCAGTAATTTATACAACCATGACTTTTTTTTTTGCTCAGGATGACATTTATATATGGATTAAAACTAACGCACAGCATCAACATGTTTCCTGTATTATCATAAATCCACAAGGTTTTTGGAAGCAAGTATGGTCATAAATATTTAAGGGCTGCAAGTCTCACGTTACTAAACGGGACAACATGGAGACCTTATAGACAGAATTTCAGCATATTTTTGCAATAGCAGTGTGGTCAAATTTAGAATATATTGATAGATTGGCACTAAGTTATGAGTACATGTGTACATATAAAGTGCTTTTGAATACTTGATAGGTAATAAGTTGTAAATGGAGAGGTAATTATTGCACTAATAATAACTGTCAGGGTTTGATGCTCCTTGTTGTCAATAATATCACTTCCAAAATGTATCAGTGCATTCAGCTGAGAGTATTTGTACCTACATACAGGAGTGGTAAGAACACAGAAATGCACTGTATAAGCAGAACATTTTGCAGAACTGGCCTTGGCAGAATTACGGCCACAGAGAGCTGTACTTTTCACACCAGTTTCGTTGTGTACCTGTTGGTACAGCTCATTTATCCGAAAGCCTTTCAGGTTTCCTTTCTGTGTCCATTCTGCCAGCAGGCCCTCTGGCACAATCCCGAATGAAACATTTTAAATAAGCTTTCAAGTGTGATGGCAATTTGCATAAAATGTTCTTGGCCTTCATGAGTAGGTGCCTG
>JAYRBT010000001.1:3181783-3197525 GCA_036023395.1 Myiotriccus ornatus
AAAATCGAAAACAAAAAAAAAGAAAATGAAATTAACAAAAAAACAAACAAAAAGAAACCACAAAAAAAACCCAACACAAACCCAACCAAGCAAGCAAGCAAAAAAAAAAAAAAAAAGCCAAAAAAAAACCCGAATAAATTACCCCCCAAAAAAGAAACAAAAAACCCAAAAAAACACACAACACCTCCCCCCCCAAAAAAAAACAAAACAAAAATCCCCAAACAAACAGAACAAGAAATGGGCAAAGCAAAAGAAAAAAAAAAACACAAGAAAAACAAAACAAAAAAACCCACAGAAAAACAAAAACCAAAACCCACAAAAAAAACCCCAAACAAACAAACCCCTCCCCTCAAAAACAAAAATAAAACACAACCCCAAACAAACGAGAAAACTCACAAAAAAAAAAAAAAAACAACCAAACAAAAGCCAACCAACCAACCAAAAAACCCAAAACAACAACGACAAAAAAGAAACCAAAAAGTCCAAACTAAAGAAACACAAAGGTCAGGAGCTGTAGTGGCAGGACAAGGCGCAATGGGTAGAAATGAAGAGGGGAAAATTTAGGCTACACACACGTTAGGCAGAAATCCTTTGCTGTGAGCCTGGTTGGGACACCGGCACAGGATCCCACGGAGGTCGCGGATGCCCCAACCCAAAGTCACGCCTGGATGGTGTCTCGATCAACCCGGTCCAGCGCGAAGTGCCCCAACCCGCGGGAGCTGCGACTCACCTGGTCCCCAAGCTTCCTTCCAGCCCCCGATTCCGTGGAAATGGCCCCACGATCGCCCCGCGGGGGCGGGCGGGCCCTGCCCCCTGCCCTGCCGTGCCGGGCCCGGCCATGCGGCTGCGGCCGCTGCTGCTGCTGCGGGGGGCGGCCCGGAGGAGAGCGGGGCAGGTCAGCGATGGCCGGGGACGGGGCAGAGGAGCGATGGCAGGGACGGGAAAGGGGCCGGGGAGCGATGGCAGGGACGGGAAAGGGGCCGGGGAGCGATGGCAGCGGCGGAGCCCGAGCCGCGGAAGCGCGGCGGGAGCGCCGCTCGGCCTCTTCCTGCGCGGCGGGGACGGGGGATGCAGCCTGGGGCGCTCTGACCTTGTACCCAAAACTACTGCTGCTGCTGGTGCTGGTGCTGCTGCTGGTGCTGCTGCTGCTGCTGCTGCTGGTGCTGGTGCTGCTGCCCGGCCTCGCTGCCCGTGCCGAGCCCGGGCGGTGTCCCCCGGGGTGATCCTTCCCGGCTCAGCGTGATGTAGGGAGGGAGGGAGGGAAGCGCCGGCCCCGCTGATGCGCTCAACCCAGCTCGTCTCCCGCAGCGATTCGGATGAATTCCATTGTTTTAGTTTAGCACCTCGGCAGAGCTGATCGTACTGATCGTGACCGTACCTTGCCTGTTTTGCTCGTGGTACATCAGAGCCCCAGGAACCACTGCATTATGAGCGTTATTAGTATTATTAGTGGATGTAGAGGGATATAAACAAGCTTTGATTGACTTCTTCACAGGCAGGGAAGAGGAGTGTACTCCAGTTTAACTTCTTCACTCAGAAATTTTTGTTACATCTTGATCACATCTCCTGTGATCTTGATATTTGAACGTTCTTACCAGGTTGAAGAACTAAGGAGGGTTTCATTTGTTTGTTTTCACAACTTTCTTTTTTTTTTTTTTTTCTTTTTCTCTCCGAAGCCGGAAAATGAAACAAAAGGGAAACTTCAGAAGCAGATTTGTCGAGTTGTTCTGGATCACTTTGAGAAGCAGTACACGGCAGAGCTGGGAAATGCATGGAGCAGTGTCAGGTCTGTTGTTTTGGGGAGATGGGGAGGGGAGGAGAATCCCACAGCCACTAAAGAACATTCCTTGCAATGAAAAATCATGATCAGAGCCTCAGAAACCATGTAATTCCTCTGAATGCCGTCTTTGGTTTATCCTCTTTGAATTAAAAAGTAATTTAAATTAAAGGCCTCCATTGTTGTTGGGGTTTTTTTAATATACCTATAAAAAAGCATAGGTGTATAGCTTCAGTTTAATGGAATCAACTTAAAAGCTCTCTTAGTTTGGCTCAGTGTTTTTTCTGCTTTAGGCAGCGGATACTCCTGAGGAGTATTTTTTGAGACTAAATGAAAAATTGCTAAGAAGAATTCAAATGGAAAAAGGGGGTAAAATCCATGCGGAATAGGCCCGGAGAAGTGAACTGAAGAGCAGACAAGCACGTTTCTTCCACACAAGCACTGCTTTCTGACTGTCCTCCAGGAATATCTATTGCTTTAAGTTTTCCTGTCCTAGTGTTTGCAGAACATAAAACGTAAAAAAGAACAACTGTGAAAACTGCATGTTATAGTGTTGGCTGGAATGGCCTTTGCAAAGGTGATGTGATTCTTTTTGCTGTGATATTTGCAGCTAATAATTGCAGCTGTTCTTCGTCCCTAGGGAAGTAAGTCGTAAGTGGATGGAAGGAGCGTTATGCTTCATCATATATATCTTTTGCAGTCATTTGCTGGAGTTAAGAAAAACGGAGAACATCTTGTTTCAGAAGAAATTGTTTCAAATGCAATAATTAGAAAAAATGGTGTCTTGCTTCCCTGTTGAAATTATTTTCCTGTATCGTATCGAACCAAAATGTTTTAATTTCTGATTACGCCAGGATCATCCAGTGGGGAGATTGTAAGTAAAGGGTTTCTTGGAAAGCGTAACTTGACTTACTTGTCAGATTATTAAGCAGCTTTTCCTTTTTTCCCTGTAGAGATGTCCTCACAAATCCACTGTGGTGGCAGCACTCCGTTCTGTTGAACAGGTTCAACCCGTGCCCTGAGCTGGAGAACAGCCTGTGTGTGCAGGGCTATCACCCTGCCTTCCCCGGAGGTCTGCCCTATCTTCCAGCAGCATTTAAGTGCTACATCAGGAGAACTCCTGGGAGATTCCCTGCTCAGAAACACCAGGCTGGGAGACTGAAGGAGTATTACCTGCTGAACGCGGCTTCGCTGCTGCCCGTGCTGGCCTTGGAAGTGAAGGATGGGGAAAAGGTTTTGGATCTCTGTGCTGCCCCAGGGGGTAAATCAGTGGCTATCCTGCAGTGTGCCTGTCCAGGTGATGTATCCAGGTGCTGATCCCTGGCACTGTGTCTGTTTTCTGTACATCATTCGGGCTGGGGGCAAAAAAGCCCAAACAACAGTACTTGTTCCACACTGTTTAATAAAATTTTCGTGAACTCAGTTTACCTAAAGGAGGATGAGAAATGCAGTAGTCACTTAACTATGAGTTACTTTTGTCCATCAGTGTGCAGGAGAATAGCTCTGTGGTTTGTTTTCTCTGCTGGTGCCCTTGTTGTTACTTCTCCAGAAGTTTTTTTAAGTCGTGTAGATTTGTTGCCACAGAGATGTAAGTAATCTGCAATCTTCTTTTTTTTCTTTTCGTCTGCTATCTGTTTGGCCAGTGTTGTGCAAATATTGTGAATAAATTTAAGTGTACTAACATAAAACAGAGCGTGACAAATTAAATGGGCAAGATATAGGCAGAGGGAGAAAGTTTATAACGAGGAATTGGTCTGTATCAGGATTTAATAAGCTCTGTGTCTGAAGCCACCTAGATATTAGAGAAGGACTCTGATCAGAGTGTTTAAAAGGCAACAGCAAGCAGCAGCTCTGTTCATCTGGGCCAGGGAGTTAAAGCAAGTTGTAATTGTTGTTTCCAAGTTTATGTGTTAGTTTGGGTAATAATTGTCTCAAACTGTTCACAGCAGCTTATGCTCTTGTTGATGAAACCATTACTTGATTGCAACTGATTTTCCCTCCTCCTTCTAGAGGAATCAGGTGATGCTAATGAAGTAAATTAAATAGGGGTGGTCCTTTCAAAAGGTTTAAAAAAAAAACCCAACCCACCTTTTATCCCCTGGCTGCTTCTGGAGAGACCAAAGTGTTGCTGAGAATGTAAGACGTAAGGAATTTAATTCTTAATATACCTCAGTGAACGCTAAGATGTACTGTCTATGTCAAACCTGTTGTAGGACAACTTGGGGAAGCATGAAAACAGAAATTTTATGAAATTAGAAACTAGGAATAAGAGGGTATCTTATTATTCCTCACAGAATAATATCATTCTGTGTTTCTGCTGTGAGTACAAGACAAGGAGTCGTTTTTCTGAAGGGGTAACTACTCTGGCTAAGTTGTTAAAAGTAGGTGTAACCAAAAGCTTAAAACACTTCTAGCCTAAATTTCAGATAAATAAGGGATTGGACTGCTGGGCTTAGGATACACAAAACCAATGCTTTATTCATTTAAAAAGTAATTAAATAATAAGGAGCATGTACTTCATTTGGACAGTGGCTCAAGGAGCCCAGAAAGGCACTCACTGAGCCCTGGTCTTTGGATACGGATTGTGTTTAAATGGGACTTGTTTTGCCGTCCAGGTCTGTTGGTACACAAGTATTTGTCTGTAAATATTTATGGCTTGCCGTGTAGGGGCATGTTGAAATTTACTTAGGTTTATAAAAATACAGCAGCATTCTAAAAAGTGCAGTAACACAGGCTTATAAGTTTGTTAGTTCTAGCAAAGCAGTAGAACTTCTAAAATCAGTCTTAACTCCTTATATTTGTAAAAATAGAAAAAAAAAGTTAAGATTTGTCTTTGGGTGCTTATTTCTTTTTTTTTTATTTTTCTAAGGTCGGTTCCACTGCAATGAATACGATGATTTGAGGGCAAGATGGTTGGAAGAGACCATAGAATCCTTCATCCCACAACCTCAGATTAACTTGATAACGGTGTCTAAACTGGATGGCAGACACATTGGAGATCTTAAGCCTGAATTATATGACAAGGTAACATTATTATTATTAGCAAATTATATTTCTGCCTTCTGATTCTTTTTCTTCTTATGCTGCTCTCTTTTTAATTTTTTTTTTCTGGCCCCCACAAAAATATCTGCCCTATCAAGGGGAACAAATCATTTACAGGATATGTAGAGCCACAGAAAACATTTCATGAAGCCTGTTGTGCCTTTATTAGGTGATGTTATCCATTCAGCCCTGATATGGAATTCTGAAGACCTTGTAGCTGTATTCTTTGCATGATATGTAAATTAGGAAGGGCAAGGGGACAAGTGAGACTTACTTAGGTACAGTTTATTTTGGAGCACTAATTTGTTATCTCCTCACCTGATAACTCCATTAGAAACATCTCAAAATAGCAATTGGATCGTTTCACCCCTGAAAATGGAAAATAAAAAGGGTGTTTCTAAGTATTTGCAGAAGCAAGTTGAATAGATTTTTAGCACGTGGTGTTCAGAAAGTGAATATCTTTATTACGAGTGATCTTATTTGCCTTTTGTTGCGTAGGTACTGGTTGATACTCCTTGTTCAAATGACAGAAGTTGGCTTTTCTCTTCTGATATTCATCAAGCTACGCTCAGGCTGATCCAGAGGAAGCAATTATCATCTCTACAATTCCAGCTCCTGAGGTGAGAAATACAAAAGGAAGCTGTTCAAGTAGTTGTTTAATGAACAAACCCAGGATTCATCATGTAAAAATTAAGTGAGGAATACGTGGTTGTGCTGCTTTTTAGAATAAACAGGCAACCTGGGTTAATGTGAGTGTGGAAATCTGGGTGGGGTGAGATCAGCACTGAGCCCCCAGTCCTCTACTGCCCTACTGATGAACTTAACTCACTTATTCAAATACATGCCCATTTTCAGATGACTCTCAACAGTCTGGTACAACGTCAAAATATTTTTGGTGGTACAGCTAAAATGGTTCTTTATTTATTAGTCTGTTTGATGGCTGAGCTGTCAGTCTGAGCTGGTTAGCAGCCATCACTGTGGTCATTGGTCAACACTACTTCAGAAATTGCTCCTGGGCTCTTTTTGTGGAGAAGTTGAGTCCACTGCTGCACATTTTTACATGCTGCTTGAATTCAATACCCAGCTGACTATTTGTAGCGACTGATTGTAATCAGTAGGGTAAAAAAAGTCAAACAGTGTGAGGTTGGGCAGGGGAGAGAGGATTCTTTGTTTATTTTTTGAGAACATCCACCCAAAAATCCAAATCAAGGCTGTCATGTATTACACATTTTAATGATACCAGCCATAGGCTGGTATTTGGGAAGCATTTATAACTCCGTGGTTTTTCTCTCCAGGAATAAAAAAAAAAGACTTCTCAATAGAACCTTCTAAACTCGAGTGTTATTTGTGAAGTAACAGTCACGCCTGAAGTTCATCTGTCAAAGCAAATTGAGGGGAAAAATAAGATACTGCAAACAAAAAAAAAAAGTTTTTATGGAAAGTTGGAAAGTTCCATTGGAGCAGTTCAAGACAGTTTTGCGTGAGTTCCAGTTGCAGAAGGGCCTAGCAGAAGCCTGTGATTTATAACAGAAATATGAGTATCTCATTGCAGTGATGCATCGTGTCACCCATTTCCCTTGAAGAAATCAATCCCATTTAAAATACTGACCTGGTTCTGCTTTCCCTTTTCAATATCTGATGTACAAAATCCAATTTGTGAACCTGTACCAAAAGGAAGCACACATCATGCAGCGAAATTTTGAGAATTTGCGTAAATCATTCCAGATTGCATTCCTGGAGAACTCATGGCAGCAGGAACCTTGTCTTAAAAAAAAAAAAAAAAAGATACGTTCCTGACAGCCCAAATCAGATTTAATTGAATTATTCCTAAATCAAGAGAAAGCTTTCTGTTGAAAATACATTTTACTCTTGCAACAGCAATAAGAATTAGATTGCTAAGGACAAAATAGTATGGGTTTGTAAGTTGTAGTAAAAGGATGGTAATTTCAATCTTATTGCTCAACACAGGTCTGAGTAGTTCTGTAGGTCAACCAATCTATTGCTTTGTGCCCTGGATTTTTGGGGGTTTTTTTTGGTCTTTTAAAATATTTTGGAGCATTTGAAATAAGAGGTAGGTATTATAAGGGTTATTGGGTAGAATATTTGATGTATAGTTGTCCACTGTATTGTTACTGTTCTTTTTACTTTAGAATGAATTCCCAGTGCTAAAGATGTCTCAGATCCCCCATGAAAGGGTAAAAGGAAATGATAAAATGAGATCAGGAAAGGCTAAACATGGCAAGAGCATTAAAAGTTGAGCAAAACTAAAACTGTGGAATGCTACCCTATTCAAGTTTGGTTAGGGTGCATAATTATAAATTAAAATAATTGAGTTGGAATCCCATCTCAGATACTTTCAGTAATATTTGGAAGGGCTGATCTTTTACATTCATCTGGCTTTTTCCATGACTCAGCTCACGCAGAGCTGTGCTGGTTTATGGGTGCTTTGTGCTCCCAGGAGTTTCTCACCGTGGTTCCTGTATCTGCAAAACAAAAACAAGTCTAGGACCAAATCTATTCGTATTTCTATCAAGCAACACTCAGCTTAAAATTTGAAGTTCCCTTCTTCTGGATTAAAGAAATGCTTCACTTGTAATCTGGTTTTGTGGATCTGCTTGTGGGGGGAAGCTGGGGCATCAAAGAGAGAAGTGAAGGAAGGAAGTAGGGATTGCAATAGGGTGCAATTATTTAAGTGAATAGATGCTCCAGAGAAGGAAGATCTGGAAGAAGTGTTGAAACTGCTGCAACAACCTTCCTGCTCCAGTCTGTAGGAAATCTGACATGTAAATAAGTGGCATAAATGCTGAACAGCAGGTTTGATAGGCAGTGAGGGCACCACTGATTTGTAATGATTGTTAGTACCGAAACCAGAGCATCCCTGCTGAGTGCTGTAATCCAAGAATGGCAAATCATGTTATTATTTGGAGTGTTCATTCAGAAAACATTGCGAAGTAAGGAAGGGATATTCATTTCCTGCTGCTAAATGCTAGCACAAAATACACTGGTTCCGAAAAGTGAATTTCCCAACGTTACCAGTTCTCAGTCAGAAATTAAATTTTAGGGCCAAGCTTGGATACCTAATAATGTAATGGTTAAACTTACGAGTGTGTCTGTGAAACCACATCACTGATTTTCACATATCAGAGAAAACAGCAGCTTTTAACTTCAGGTTTGTTTATTTGTGTCCTATGTTTTCACCAAATTTTTTTTGTGATGGATTTTCATAGAATATGCACATAGGTTTATTTGTTGAAAAAAAAAAGAGTCTTTTTTTCACATAGTAGTAAATATTTACTGGAAAAATCACGATATTTCTTTTCCCTCATTCAGTGCCATCTCTGTATTTTCACTGAAATGCAGAGTTTCCCACTTGTATCTGGAAGAGGAATTGTGTGCTCTTAGTTGTGGGGGGGGTTAAAATAAACAGTTTCTGGTTTTATTAAGCCTTGGGCAACATCCTGAGAGGAACTTACAGATTAAGTCGCTCGTGAAATGTTGCAAAATGAAGTTTACTGAATGTGTAAATAACTGTATGAATAAACAAATAAGCTACCCAGTGGCTAGTCAGTTGCTTTGGGGATCACATATTTAAATTTAGACACGAATTTTGCTTACATTCCACCTTCAGTCCTTTGTGTGTGTGTGTGTGTTTCAGAAGCAGTAAGGAAAACCTCTAACCCTGAAGTTGGGTGGCAGAGTTGTCTTCAAAAGCCTTTCTTTCTCCCTTCTGTAGCTGAGAAGGTTCTGCTTGGTTTCTGTGTGGTTTTCCTCCTGTGAATAATAAGTGTAGTTTGGGAAGAGGGATGGATGGGCCTGTGAGAGTGTACAAGTTATGAAGGTGGTTCAGGGATGGGTAAATGGCAGAAGAACTGAAGGTTTGTCACAGGGGGCTACATTTGTGGGATTTCATTGTTTGGTTTAGGGTTTTCTGGTGCCTGTGTCTACTTCTATTTATAGTTCAGTTTAATTCAGAAGAGTTCAGATCATTTTCATGATATTCCTGCTGTGTTTTTCTGAGCTGCAGTGTCTCTCTACAGTGGCAAAGCTTAGAGAGGAGCAGAGGGAGAAGGTGCTCAGGGTGTGGAGAGAGTACTTGAACTTTCTCCTGTGCACCTCTTTCACTGCCCATCACAAAGTATTCAAATAAAACCTGTGTTTTGACACAGGAGGAATTTCTTTATCATTTTGGCTTGATCTGAAGAAAAAAAAGGCAAAATCTTTAACATGCACATCATATTATCACAAGGTATCTGGACTCCTGTGAGAGTAAAAAGGTAATGTGGGTATCTGTAGTCAATGAAAAGTATTAGAATTGAGGATAAAAGCAAATTACAGAACAAGTAAGGTTGGAAGGGTCATCCCAGAGCACAGGGCACAAGATTGTGTCCTTGAGATGCATTTGTTCTCAAATAGCTTCTAAAAAGGTCGGCATTTTTTATGCTGAAGAGACATTATCTGGCATACTGAGCAGAAATACATCTTAGCTGCCAAAAGATGGCATTGCTGAAGTGTTGTAGTATTTTAAAATTGCCCTAAGAAATATGTGGTCTTTTTACTTTAATACTGAAAATGGTTGGGTGATTAACATAATTAATACTGACCCTTCCAATGGCATGCAACGTAAACCCGAGCACAGGAGGAGTAGGCTGGACATGCAGGTGGCAGCTAAAGTATGTAATATACGTATTTTTCTGCCCATTTTTAAAAGGGTGTTTGAGACACCAGGACTTTTAGAATGAAAAAAGTCAGCCTATCATGTCTAATTTTCTGTAAGTGAGAAAAATCCTCTTTTTAGATTCTGGCTAACTACATTTTAGTGGCATGTAAAAGAGTTTTTTGGGCTTAGAATTCTGGCTCTCACGTGGTCTTTTTTTCCCTGAGATATTAAACAATAATACTGCTCTGTTTTCCCTAATTTAGTAAATCTTGAGAAATAAAAATAATAGTTAAAAAAAAAGCTTTAAAATAATACCTTTCTTTTAAAAGTCTTATCTGTTACCCTTGCAATACGGGGATTTAGGATAGATTAATGCACCTTTTGTGAATCTCACTCCTGTCATGCAGGCATCCAGCTGTTGTAATTCCAAACTGTTGATTAGAAAATGTCATTAAAACTTCAGACTCTTTGCTGTCACTAAAGCCTAAGTTGGCATATGCTGGTATGTAGTAAAGTTGTGTGAAAAAATCCCGGAACTTTAAACAGCTGACTAAATTAAAAATGGTTGTGGGGAGAGGTGAACAAGTTGTGAGGTTGCAGGAAAAGTTTCCAGTGCTTTTAATGTGTTCATATTTCTCCACGTGAAGCTTGAAACCTTGCAGCATTAGTGCCTGTAAACACATAAAATGCATTACAGTAAATACATGTACCTGAAATAAAATTATGAAATTAAGTATAATCTATGTTAAAGCTGAAAATTTAGATATTTAATGAACATGAATGTCATCTGTACCAGTAAGGGAAAAATAACTGCAGATTAACTACCTTTAATTAATGTGTTGTACTTTTAAACAAGGCAGGTGGTGGAGGGTGAAAAAATACTTTGGGGTCATTTGCCCTGGCACGTTTTTTGATCATACTAGATTTGAAGCCTATTTTTGGAAGTTCCAAAGTACCCTGTAGCAGGTACTAAATTCCTTAAGCTAAGAATTGAGCTGTAAGTGAGGCTTTGGGGGATAATCAAAATTCTCAGTGGAAGAGGAATCTTACATTTAGATGGTGGAGTTACAGTAGCAGTGGTGGGTTCTGCTTCATGTCCCACCTATCCCTTGGATGTGCTTGTTTCCCTCCACTGATTATGGAGGAAGGCTGGTTCCTTAAATTTGTTTGGACAAATTCCCTTATGAATGAGTTCTCTGTCATGCTGATGAGGGGAGGACCAAACTCCCTGAGTCTCCTCACCCAGTGCAGTCTCACTCTGCGACTCTGAGCCTGGCACTTCTTCTCTTTGAATTTTGCAGCTCAGTGCAGGTTTATCAAAAGCCAAGCACGGCTTTAATCAGGGCTGACTTTGAGCACTGAAACAAGTGTTTCTGGGCTTGACAAGGTGGATAGATACACTGATTAACCTTGCAGTGGGAAGTGATTCTCCTCAAATATTTTAATTCCTGATTTAGGTTCAAAATCAAGATACCTTTTTGGGTCGTGGGCCGGTGAAGATTCTCAGGATGAGGAGGCTTAGACAGGTTTTGATGAGAGATTTTCAAGCTTGCACTCAGAGGCTTGTGCTGCTCTTTCCTCTGGTGGACTCAGCTGTAGGAACGTGGTGCCTTTGGAAATCCCTTTCCTATGGCTCTGTGTTACTTTCTGTATGGTGAGAAGGGGACATTTACCAGGTCTCCAGGCTTTTAACCCTGTAAGCAGAAGCTACAACTACTTTTTTTTTATATACAGCTTTGCCTTTCGACTTTTACATGAGAAAAGTATTTTCTCACATGTCTAAATTCTTGTATAATACCTGCCTTATAGGTAGGAAAGGAGTGCCATGACCTGCTTCTGTGAGTACAATTATCAGTTGTGCCAAAGGTGTATCTTGATTTTTCAGGTCCCAACGTTTTTGGGTGCTTCCAGATGCCCCTCTCATGGCTTGGCACTCCAGCACACGTAGAAAACATGGAGCTGGAGGGGGAATTCAAAAATGAGTTACCTAAGTGGATTCTTATAATAATAAGATCAGCTCAACTTTATGAGAGCCCATTTAGACTTCAGCCCTGTTCTCTTTGAGTTCCAATGTGAAAGCCAGAAAGTAAGATCTGTTACATGAGGGGGGAAAAAGAAAAAAAATTGCTTTTAGATTTCCCAGGAGGGGCATGAGGGACATCAGGATTACAGCTGCTCTCTTTGCTGTCTCAGGGTGGCAGCGTAAATGTTGTGCTGTCACCAGTCTGAGACAGAAACATTCCTAAAACATTTTTGCAGGCTTGCAAAAGCTGCTCACAGGTGGGAGATAAGCTTGCAGTTTTGTGGTGGGCCTTGCTAATTTTCAAAGTATCCTGGAATGAGTCCACTAGGCCCAGTTAAATTGAAAATATTTGGACTACTGAAGTGCACTGTAACCTGTTTTTTACCTATAACAGACTGAACTCAGCCATCTGGTCACTCTCCATCTGATATAACTGATTTCTACTGATATAACAGAGGCATTAAACACTTATTTTTCTTAGAGCATCATCGGTGGAGAGAGCTCTATTCTTTCACTAAAATTGGAAAAGCATAAACTTCAGTAAAATACATACTTGGCTTGCTGACTGACACAATCAAGGCCCATAAAATAAATGAGGTGATGTGTATACTCCCAAGAGGAGCAGATTTAGTCCTCACCTGTCTGAAACAGTCATTTGTCCTGGTGTTTCCATCCTGTTTCAGACAGGACTTTTAGTGCAGCTTTGATCTCTGATTGGCTTTGATCCTGCTTGTGATGAAGCTTTTCTTTATTGATTCTTTTCCTGAAAAGCCCTAGTTCTGTTAAAAGGGATTATCTTTTCCCCCTTATATTTTCTGCTTTCCTTTCTCAACTGCTTTTGTTCAGAAATCACCTTTAGGAAGTTCTCAGCTTGTCTCTGGAGGAAATGCTGTTTTCATGCCATTGTATTTGTTTATCTGGGCTTGGAATCAGACTTTCTGTGCTTGGAGGCTCCTTACCCCGTCTAATTTGAAGAGTTTGTTGGTTTTTTTCTTTCTTTTTGTTTCTCTTCTTTTTATTTTTTCCGGTATATTTTTTCCTGGGGTTTGAGTGTGAACACAGAATTGTCGGTAATATCTACAAATCTGTGATAATTCAGTGTCTTTCCATGCAGTGTGACTCTGTCATTGTGATCCATGCTTCCAGTAGCCCTGCCCTCCTGCACCTCCTAAATTCCCAGTGACTCACCTGCAGTCCTCTCAGCCCTTACCTTTGTTGTCTCTCTGATGTTCATAAGCTGAGTAACATAATTCACTTGTCCAGATCCTCTTGTTTTTAAACAAATAGAAGGAGTAATTGTATTTTAATGTGGTATTTGCTTCAGCCCAGTAGTATCTGCTTGAGTATTAGCTTACAATTCAGTCTTTAAGCCATATGTTTCTTAAGGCTACAAGGTATATCATTTAATGGGATTTAATAGCAAATGAACCTTTATTGTAGCTTTTAGTAATATGCTGGTATCACATTTGCAGAATGCTCTTCTGTGGTGCAAGATTTGGGATTTTTCTCCTTACTTTCTTAATTTGCAGTAGGTGAATGTGGCTTGAATATCACTTCCAACTCTCACAGGTTATATTTTATGTTTCTGAAATATAAGGACTTTGCAGATCTGCTTTAATGCAAAATGAGCAGTTTGTTTAAACTCAGTTTCAGTGGTAAAGTGATAAAGACCCTCTGTTCCCTTCACCCACCAGTAGGTAATGAAGCTTTCAGGTTTTAAGCCACTCTTTTTCCTTTGTTGAGTCAAAATTTGTCAACAGGTGAAAGGCAAATAAACAACACATGAGCCTTAGGGAATCAGGTTGAAAAGCAGCGGCTCAGTGAAACCCCCAGGTCCTCTTACCTGGGAAACAAGTTGCAGAATTCGCAGAAATGTTTCTAGAATTACAACCCAGTGATATTTGTTGGTGCAAGCAGCCAGCTCAGGATCCAGCCAGCACTTTTGCTGTGGTGCAGCCCCTTCTGTCTGCACAGCTGCAGCGTTTTCACGGCACCTGAATGTCTGCAGTATCTCCTGCAGCTGTGAATGGATGCTACTTTACACCTAAAAAACACCTTCAGTTAACTGAGAGTACAATAATAAACAAGAAAACAAAATTGTGGTTTCCTCTGCAGTCAATTATGTGCTGTTAAGGCATTTTCACTGTGTTATTTTTGTCATATTTATTTATACTCTAGATTTGTAAGTCCTTACGTGTTCTCCCACACTAGAATGCCACTTCTATGTTGATTTTTTTCCCCTTTTATCTTTTTTTTTTTTTGCTCTTTTCAGGTCTGCTGTGAAAGCCCTGCGTCCCGGTGGCTGCTTGGTGTATTCTACGTGCACCCTCTCCAAGGCAGAAAACAGTGACGTGATAAACCTCTTCCTGAGCTCCTGCAGCGATGTTGTGCCTGTGGATATCAGTGAAATGGGCAGGGCTGTTTCTCAGGAATTCACTTTTCTTGCTGGTTTGCAGCAGCACGAGCTCCTGGTCCTTCCAGAGAGAGGGAGAGCGTGGGGTCCGATGTATGTGGCTAAATTAAAGAAAGTCTAGTCCACCTGCTGCCTGTTGGCTCTTTGTAAGGAATATATGATAAATTAATACTGATTTAGAATACAGGATGTGTATTTGAACATGTCCAAGGCAACTGAATCTTAGAGCATTGCTGCCTAATAAAAAGGAAGCTAGATGTTTAAATGATTTTGGCTTAAAATACTCCATGTGTCTTCTAATACGGACCTGTGGGCCTCTGGGAAGTCCATATGGACTCAAGGGACCTTTGTATTATTTTCAAGGTGGTGCTTTTAAAGGGACTTTTATTCTAGAATAGGGGCCTAATGTGATGGAGTTTTCCACTTTTTTGGTTTGTTTGTTTTTTAATTCATAATTCGGTTTTGACACAGTATGTTTTTAAATAAATGGTTTCTATGGTCTGAGGTCACAGAAATCCTGCATTCTCTCTGAACACATCTAGAAATCTGTGTTTCTGTAAGAACTGATTTGTATGTAGTATACCATCTTAAATGCTGACTATTCCAAGCACTGGCAAAACAGGTTGCATATTTGCAAAATTTGCAAAGTTGTTTGCTGTTTAAAAGCTGTCTTTTGTTTACAGTTGCAAAGGTCAGCGGCTATATGGACACCAGCTTTTTATTTTTTATATATTTGTTTGTATTTTTGAGCTTGCAAAAATAGCAACTTGAAAGAGTAAATTACATTTATAAATGTCCTTAAGATCCAGATGTGTTTTGCCTCGGTACTCAGTTTGTGACCTCATGCAGCATATCTAGAGCACATACTTGAAACAGAAGCAGAAGGATTAATAACCACAATAACAGCACAGGATTCAGAGGGTTTTGTTATATAATTACAGTCCTAAAGGGCAAAGCAGGCAATCTGGAAAAGTGGTTGACCCACCCAGGTAAGAAATGTTATGTTGAATTCGTGATGTCGTGTCTGTGGTGTGTAAGACCAGGTGAGAACATGGACTGACGGTGTTTGTATTTTTCCTCCATAAATATCCAGACAGATGTGCACGTGCAAACTGTGTTTGTCTGGGTGTTACTGTAAAAACTTCTGATCCAGCAGTGCTTGAATCGTGCCCGGGAGTGTTGGGGTGTATTTGTTTCATCCTGTGCTTATCTGGAAGTAAAAAGGAGCCCTTTCATCCCTCTCTGAGCAAAGGGCTCTTTGCCAGATGGAAGTTTATAATCATTGTTTTTAAGAATGGTGTTTTAAAGAAGAGAGGAGTTAAAGAAAGAAGGAGTTTATGAGTTGCTCATGGGGAAATGGGGGTGGGTGTGTGTGTGTGACACTGTGCATTTATATATTTCATAGAGTCGTAGAATGGTTTGGGTTGGAGAGAACCTTAAAGATCATCCAGGTCCAGCTTCCCTGCTGTGGACAGGGACACCTTCCACTGGAACAGATTGCTCAAAGTCCCATCCAGCCTGGCCTTGGACACTTGCAGGGGTGGAGCATCCACAGTTTCTCTGGGCAACTTGTTCCAGAGCCTCCCCACCCTCACCATAAAGAATTCCTTCCTAACATAGAATCCTCCTTCAGTTTAAAACCATTTTGTATGTTTTGTGTGTACGTTACATGGGGTTTGCAGCCACAAACAGAACTTGTTAATGCAGATTTGTGGGGGAGCCCAGCTGGCCCTGGGCTCTCTGTAAGCTAGGCTACTGAAGACGGAACTTTACACCTGGCAGAGGGTTAACCACGGAGAGTAAGGACTGTGGCACAGGGTGGACTTCCTG
>JAYRBT010000001.1:3201829-3213619 GCA_036023395.1 Myiotriccus ornatus
ACATAAAGTAGCAGGACAGGACTGTGAGTCTGAGGGGAAATGAGCAGCAGTGAGCGTTTGAAACAGCTCAGGGAGCAATTCAGCAGGCTCCAGACCTGTGGCCAACACGAGCCGGAGAGGGGCAACTAAAGGGTTCTGCCAGTGATAATATTTGGAGATCAGAAGGAGGTGGTCAGCGGTGAGCAGGTGGGAAAGTTTAGAGGGTATATTGGAGCTGGTCTGTAGGGCAGAGCAGGAACATATTTAGGTGTACATGAGATGATGAGATGTGGAGAGGGAGGGAAGATGTTGGGAGTCAAACTTGAGCAAACCTGCAGGGCAGAGAATGTTGGGGTAAACTGAGGTTCTCAGCAGGGGACAAGGAGGCAGATGTTGGGGTGAGGCTGGAGGGGCTCCTCTGTGGCGCAGCTGCAGCGAGGCTGAGCCCTGGCCCTGATTGCCCAGGCCATGGGCAGGGGGCTCTGTGCCAGCCGGGGCAGCAAGATATTCCACCAGCTTCTTTGTGCTGGCTTGAAGAGTTCTGGTGGATTTGGAAGGTCTCCACGGGGCAGTAAAGGTGGTTAGAGGTGCGACGTGGTTTCTGACGAGAGGGGACAAAACCCACCAGGACAGAACTGAACTGGAAGGGTGGGTGGCAAGGGGAAACTATTTCCATAAAACACACAGAAGAGATGATGGTGCACAATTTCACTTCTGTGCAGAGGTATCAGCTAGTGCCCAGTCTGTAAACTAAAAGGCCAAACTAAAGCAAAGCTTTTCAGACACTTGGGAAGAGTCTGTCCCCTGCTTTTTAAAATTAGTGATGCTTGACCCATGAAACAATGTGTCATGAGTTTGCTGGTTTTAAAGAAAAAAAAGCCCAGCTGGGAATTCTTTTCCTGTCCCACAGTGAAGGAAAGGTGTTGAACGAGGGAGGGGGTGGCCAGAGTGAAGCTTGGTCTTCCTCCTAACTTGCCCTCCTTGGCAAACACTTCTGTCTCCTTAAACTGAGACACAATGTTTTGGTTTTTCCTTGAGGTTGCGTCGTGCAACTTGGAAAAGCATTTACAGTTGTGGGGTTGCCAAATTGGGGATGTCAAATGGGACGTTCTGTAAGTTCCCTCCCTAAAAGGTTCTCTGCTAAAGGGACACAACGTTTGGTGATTTTTGAAGTTGACAAGTAACAGAAGTGGTTTTTTGGAAAAGTGAAGATTTAAGTGCTATAATGAGCAAAGTACACAGGAGATGATTGGAATGAGTATTACACATACTGGTAAATAAAAAAATATGCATAAGATAGATTCTGAGCCCCAGATTTCCCATACTGGAACCAAAGTACTGTAGAGCACAACATCTATCTGGAAGATCTAGTGAAATGAAAATTCAGATAATTATAGTAATGACTGGAACACCAATTTGTCTGTTATTTCCAGATATTTTCAAGTGACAGAAAACTTTGGGAAAAAAAAAAAAAAGAGTCCTGGGAACAAACCAGAACTTTGAGCAGATGGGTTTGTCCCCTTTCTCTGTTTTTTTGCATAAATTTATAACTATGGAGCTTCTTACATTTTGCAAGCAGTTTGTCATTAAAGCTTGGGAAAATCCATGTTCAGGAAGTTTGTTTTCACAAGATGCTTCTGGGAAGGGGGTCATAATAAGCCGTGACTCAGAACAGACAAAACTATCGTTACTGGTGACCGGTTTCTGACCATTTGCTTTAAACTCATCCACTGGACAGTTTCTCGGAGAATATTTGGAAGAGTTGCTCTTTGCCAGCCCTGCTGGGTGGATCCACATTTTCCTTCAAGTGTTTCACAGTGACTCTTTGAACAGATTCGGGTTTGGACTAGATTGGACTGTATAGTCCTGCTTCAGTGCCAGAAGGAAATGTCTGTGTTTGTGGGGAAAATGATCCAAACTGTTTGTTTAAATGTTTTGGGGTTTGTTTTTTTTCTTTAAAGAACGTTTTGCACTACAAACATAAACCTTTTTAGTTTAGACTCCTCTACCTGAAAGATACTTACAAGTAACTGGAGTGTGAGTAGGTTCACAGGCTCAGAGATGGAGAAGTTGAAGCTTATTAAATGCATTGGGGTGTGTTTTGCTTTGTCTGTTTTATTGAACCTGTTGGATTATTGATTTTTTTTTCTTATACTCTGAGTAAGCAGCACATTTTAAAAGAAAAAAAACCAAACCTCTGCTAGGAAGAAGTATCACAAAAATTGTAAGACTTCCAGAGTTTCTTCTTTTTTCCTTTTTCTTTCTGGTAAAGAAAAGGAGACGGAAAAATTGCTGTTTCTGAAATAGACTATAAAACAAGGGCAATATAAAAAGCTTCCCAAGAAAGCACATCCTCTGTTCAATCTGACATCAAGAGGAAAATGGGGACTCTCTTTCACTCTTTCCATGACACCTTTAGTCTGTCTGAAATGGAGTAAGGTCAGCAGTGGCTCAGTGACCTCCGTGTCAAAGTCCTGTTCACTTCCTCAGAGACTCAGGCTTTCAAAATCATTTCAGCACTTGGAAAACGTGAACTTAAAGCTCCAAATGGACAAAGTTTCAGTTAGTTCTATAAGACGGCTCCTCAGGTGAACTCAGGTACACAACTGCTCCTGCTGATGGAGAATAGGAAAGTGCATTCCATCTGCCAGAGGCGATTTTAATCGAAACATTGTGTGGACTTGCTTGGGAAAAGCAAAGGTAGAGTTTGTGGGAATACCTGATGATGGTTTACACTATTTAACAGATGGTTCTTACAGAGGACAAAGCAGGATCGGAAGGGAAAGTTTCCCGTGTAGCCCTGTTTGAATTCCGGGAACTGTAAACAAGACTTAGTCAACTTCTAGTGTCTAGAATGGTAATAAGTTGAACGTATATATATGTATATACAGAGAGAGAGAGATGTATACTGCTATGTAAATGCATGGAAGACTCTATTAGAATGCAGTGACACAAAATTAATCTTCAGTTTCAGAGAACAAAGCAAAACCATCTTCTCTAGGTCACACTTCTCCTGCATCATCTGCCTCAGAGAATGAGATCTGAACATTTTTCAGATGAAATTAGAATGTCATGGCCTGGACCTGGGTAGAAACAAATATTAAAAAAAAGTATTTATATAGAAGATGCAAGTGTAATCCATGGGACTCCTGTGGCTGCTCACTTGTAAGCTTTGTTAATTCAGTAGCAGTAATCTATATAAGTGCAGCTGAGGGTCAATATTAACACATGGGATTATCTGCATTAAAAATGGTCCATCTGCCTTCCCCCCCCGTTCTAACATGCATGATCAGCTGCAGGTATAACAGTCTGAAATTTGTATTATATTCAGCCAGTCCAGATCTCATTACATTGGACAAACACTGTACAGGAAGAAAGGAGATCACATAAATGCCCCTGATATTATTCATGAACTTTCCTACGGCAGTAGCTTGAAATTATGCTACAAATATTCTCTTATAAATCACCTTGTTTAAGTTCTGGTATTGTATTTCTGTATTTTGTATTTCTCTATTACTCTTTTGATGTTCATCTCTCTTACCTCCTGGAGCCTCCTTTAATGTTAAATGTATAAGTTAAAAACATATAAAGTGTTGCATGTGGCATGCATGGGGTGTAGGACAACTGCAGGTAAGTCATCTTATGAAGGGAAAAGCTCCAATCTTAAATTAGACTATGCTGTAGTGTTCAATAAAAATATTATATATGACCTTAATTTCTATGGGATACTTTAACACCATTTAAAACCAAGATTCTATCTGAGAAATTGCACAGATTTTCATAATAATTTCAGTGTAAATCCAGGACATTTCTAAAGCATTTTATTGTCCCAATTACTCTTTTTTCCTGTTTGTGGTTTGCTGGAGCCCTGTGGTATAAAATGCAAAATTAATATACTCTCGAGGAGGATGGGTCTGTGTTTACTGAGCATTGCTGATTACCTGAAAAGATCATCTGTGCACAATTATTCAATAAAGCTCTTCTGTTGGTCGTGGTATGTGTAGATGAAATGTCTTTTCTGGTCTGTCATCTGCTTTGGAAGGAGAGGTGAGCAGTGAGCTCTGAGGGGACAGCAGGTCAGATGACTTGCTTCTGGCTCTGTTATTTGTTTACCAAGTTCATTTATTTTTATTATTTCCTTATTTCAAGCAGGTGAAATGATGCATGATTCTGATTTACTTGGCCAATCTCTTTTAATCTTTTAGCAGATTCCTCCAGTCAGGACAAGGCCAGTGTAATATAAGCAGAGCTTGAATTGCTCTTTACACTCACATATGAATATTCAGTGATGTGTTCATTTTGGTGGTGTGTTATTTTCACACAGTGATGTATTATTTTTACACTCTAATTATAGCAGATCTGCTTTCCAGGTAATACAAACATATTGATTGGTATAAAATGGCACTAATTAGAGGAACCTGAAAGGTCTGGAGAGTCAGAGATGAACTGCTTATTGTTGGTGTTTCTTTGACTGGGCTGAAATGTGTGAGCTGAATTTTTTCTAACATGGTGTTTAAGGTATAATAGGCTTCATTTTAATACAAAATCGCTCTTGGTGCTCAATTTCTGTAGTTTCTTTTCGATTTGATAGTGTCTTTGACTTCTGTTTGCTTAAATTATTAAAAGTCTTGTGCATTCTGGATAGGAATAAGAAAATTAATTAATATTAATAGTACATTCACTCTTTACTACCAGCAATCCATTTTTTTTCAGAATATACTGTTATGCTTTATTTACCTCCATCCAAGAATTCAGCAGTGAAGGCCCTGCTAATAAATCTAAGCCAAAAGGGAAACATCAGCTAAAATATGAGAACATGTTTAGCCTCAGCCCCAAACAATCACATTGCATGGAAAAAAAAATATTTACACCTGTATTTAAGAATGCAGCACATCAGATCCTGATATCCAGGCCATTTGGTCAGATTCCAGTTAGACAAGGCAATGTTTAATCCCACGACAACCATCAGCTAGACAGGTGATTCCTCTTTCCTTTCAGAGGTGGTTCTGTTACTTTATTTAAAGGGGAAGAGAACTTTACAGGATCTCGAATTCTGAGCACGTGGATGAGCAGGAAAGAACCAGGAGTTCTCTGTCGTGTTTAAAGGCCAGAGAGAGACCATTTACAGGAGTCTGATCTGACTCCCTGCACAGCGAGGGCCATTTGCTGATGAAGTAACACAGTTCTCATGGATATTGGAGTTGTTGCTTCAGTTTAAACACTTTGTCAGGCGAGTGAGAGAGGCGTCAGCAGGGAGTAAAAACCAGGAGAAGCTGCAGAGTCCAGCCATGAGGATTGAGGTGAGGAAGGGCTGACCTTGCAGTTCAAAGGGAAGAGTCTTGAGCAGCAAGAGGATAAAAAAGGAAAGGCAAATGAGAATTTCCATTTAAGGGAACAGAGAGCAAGTGGAATTGGAAACTTGAGAAAATGACCTAATAGAGTTTATGATTCCAAAAGTGGAAAAATGTAGGCTTAGATGTATAATTTGTCATGCTAAAGAGATATTTTTTGCAAGACTGTCCATTTTTACCTTTAAGGTATGAACATTCTCCCATATCCAGTTCTGCACATTTATGGCTTTAAAAAATATACATTAAAAAAAAATAGAATTAGTTCAGCCTTCTTACACATTTTTTTGAAAAAAAAACAACACTTGAATATTGGTTTTGTGGCGGATATTCAGATCTTCAAAGCTCATGTTTTCAAGCTTTTCACTGCACTTATTCTACTACAAATTCTAGTGTTTCTTCAACTTTAAGATGATGAGAAAGTAATTAACTGAATGGTTGTTCTCTAAATATAGGGAAGCCTTTTAAGTAACGGTGTGGAAAGAATTAACCTTTTTCCCTCCCCACACACTTCCTAAAGATTTGAACAACTGATTTTGCAAAGGTAACAGATTAAAGTCTAACAGCAGTGTGGTAAGCACGCTTCAGTTTGGCAGCTCATTTCACAAGCTCTTGAAAACTTAGGCATGTTATCAGTAAAGCAGAGTTGACCTGTTTGATAATTGACATAAACACAGAGTCGATGAGGCTTTTATTCCTTTAGCTGTTGAATTTTTGGTGTTTGTTTTGTTTGGTTTGTTTGTCTTATTTTTGTTTTGTTTTGTTTTTTCCCATTTGTAGATGCCAGATGGTTCTTGAAACTTAGTTTCTGAAAGAGGGAAGATTTCTACCTGAACAAGTAGTTTTCGTAAGAACTTTTCTTTAGATATTCTCTAATCCTGGTTTCTATATCTTTCTTCTTTCGTGTTGTTTTCATTTTCAGCCTCAACCGCTTTCTCTCTGTATGTTCTGCTCATGAACAGTTGCTGGCACAGCAGCTTGGTCCTACAGTTTGTTTGTCGTTATCAGCCAGCACACCTCGGCGTGCTCAGAGCTACCAAGATTTCTGTGGCAAGTGGTTCAGAAAATTGAGGAGACATACTTTACTGCATGTCAGCTGAAGTATCCATCTGTCCCCACTCTCATATCTGTTTTCTGAAAGTGAAAATAATACCTAGCGGTCTGTTTCCCCATTAAAATCAGTCTGTAGTTGAACACTTCTCCTGCTCTTTTCAAAGTGAGAGATCCTTTAGGTTCTCACCCCTGCCGTTTTAGGGCTTAGGCTTTGCCTCCCTTTACACGATGGTAAACGCAGATCAACTGCAAAACCGTGTCTTGTCACCCTCGGTCTGTTCTGGTGTGCAAAGCTCAGCTCTGACATTTCGTTTTTTGGGTGGTGTCCCCTGTGATAGTGTCATGGTAAGGACAGGATCCTCCTGGATGGTCTTTCTTAGACAGTTATTTCAGGCTACAGCTGTTGGAATTGGTCTTGCTTTGTGGCTTGATTGTGCTGTGCTTTGTTTCAGCACTGCTTGTTAGGGTTGGTTGGTTGGTTGGTTTTGTTGTTGTTCTGTCCTTTAAGAAAAATTATTTTCATTTATTTTAGAGTGTAGCTCGGTCTTTGCTTTTCCAGCCTGCATGCAGAATGTATTTTGAATACATCATTATTTTTTTTGGCATTCCTAAAGTCTAATGACAGGAATAAAGAAATTTGTCTTGCCCTTTGTCCCCTTCTGACTGAACCCCTGCCGTAGCACGTGGTGGGTTCTGTATATCTCTCTTCACCTTTACCATAAAGTGCTAACATTAAATATTGCTTAAAACACACTGCTATCTGCAGCATGTGTGTTTTGACACCGGTTTCTGGTGCCTGCATGAAAGCACTTCTGTTTTTCTCTTTGCAGTCTTGTGCAGTGAAATCCTGGTGATCACTTAAGATGGATCGTTTTAATCGCGCCGTGATCTGTAACGCAGCCAGTGGAGGGCTCTTGCTCTTCTGTCTGATATAAATGGAGGTGTTTGTTCCTCTGAGTAACGAGGGAAGATCAAAATACCCAGCACAAATCAATACAATGCAGCCCAGCATCACCTGTGGATATGACTGCACTAGAAAAGGAAATAAACATCAAATGAGTCATTCTGTCCGTGGTTTTCTTTCCATTTTGCACTGGATGAGCTCTGACCTCAAAGGAGGTGATGGTGTTTGCTTGCTTGCTTGTTTGACTCTCCAGTTGTTCTATCTGTGATTAGAAGGTAGAATTTACAGTCGTAATCCTTACATGTGGGAAGGTGGGCAACTCCTGTGGGTAGAGTTGTTTCAGAGATTACAGTGGCTGAAGACAAGGAGGTTTGTCTTTCCAACAAAGGATGTGGATGTAACCAGAGCAACCTGTAATGGCTCTTCTAGTTTGGCTCTGGCTTGGAAATAAAAAGTGGACGTATCAATTTAACAGCCAAAATGGTCTGGATTGATCCTGATGCTGCTTTCCTCTTGCTTTGCTGCAGGCAGACCCTGGGAGATGGTTTCAGTTCTCAGCAGCAGAAGAGGACACACTTTGTTTCCCTTTGGTTGGAAAAACAAGAGGTGAGGCTGGGATTGTAAAAACTTCTGTGTGCCCCTGCTCTCCAGACAGCAATTTGCTTTTCTTCCTGTGTTTTGCACATTCCCCAAGGATTTGTAGCACAGAAAGGATTTTCTTTTCCTTTATTTGTTTTTTTAATATCCATGCCTACTGATTTACCTGAAGGCACTGGTGAGGTGCCCACTATTTTAATGAATGGACAGAGTGCTGCTGTTAGAGGAGAGATGAGTCTTGGTGTCTCTGTAAGCAGCTCTTCTTTGTTCCTTCAGACTACACAGTGCGTGTAAGAATTGATGCACAAGGTTAGACTGGCATTTCAGATACTCAAGTGTCCTGTCTCCTTACACTCCTTTGACCCTGCATACTTGATAACATTCCAGAATGTCTCTTTTGATAATAAACTGATATAGAGAGTGAGTGGTATTTTGTTTGGTGGGTTTTTTTTTGGCTTTTTCTTTTTTTTTCCCCCTTCTTCCAAACTTTAGGATGGAAGTTGATTAACTGTCTGAAAAGTGATGGATTATGGCCCTTCAAACTTCTGGAGATTTTTCTTTGGTTTCCCGTTTTCAGCATGTCTTTGGAGTTTTCTGAGATCCACACAAGAGGGACCTGCTTTTAACACCCTCATTAGGGAGGAGGAAACACTTTGCTTCCCAAAGCCGATATTCTGTTCTTTGTTACTGCAAGTTTAAAAATGACAACCTTAGAAATATTTCAAAAATCTCTAGAGAATGGAGCCTGGTTCTGGAGACTGATGGCCAGATCACGCTACCAGCTGTGATATAAAGCAAGAATTAACTCCACTGATGGCAGGGCCATTGCTCCAGTACAACCAGGGGCAGAATGTGCCCCTCAGTTTAATTTCTGAAATGGCTTCTGGATTTATTGGAGCTGTGCAGCTCTGAAGGACCTTTCTTGGCTTTGCTGCAGTGGTGGCCTGATGTAAATCACATTTCCTTGGAGCTGAGAACACTGCTGATTATATATGAAGCTCTATTAATGCCTGCTGGAGTTTTGTGTTCCTAGGACTGTCTCAGGCATTCAAACAACTTACCCTTCTGCCTGTGACCTAAAGCAAGAGTGAAGTGTTTTACAGGAGCAATAAAAAGATTGCATTAGATGGAGTTATTTTCAGTAACTGTATCAGGAAGATTGAGAGTCAGTTCTCCTGGCCGGGTTCATCTTTAGGACACAAGCAGAGAAGAGGGTTCAGATGTTTATATTGTACCAGCAAAAAAGATTTAGAGACGTTGTGTTCTCACTGAGTGCTTGGGTCTTATCAGCAGGAACAGCTGGTGAGGGCACTGATAATATTTTGGGAGCTGGACAGTGTTGCTTCATTCCCTCTTGGGGTGTGTTTTGACCTCTTGGACTCCTTTACTCAGGAGAGAAGGCTTGGCTTTGGTCACCCGAGGAAGTGACTGTTTGGTAGGGAGGACAGCGATGAGGCTGCTGAGAGTGTTTCTGGTTCTTGTTTTGGGAATTTCTCTTCTGTTGCAAAATCTGCCCTGTCTGATTTCAGAAAGCTCCCCAGTATTTATTTCTGCTGACCCTGTCTTCGCTCTCACATTCAAGTTGTTTATCTGTAATTTTGCTGCAGTGAGATGATCTGTCTGAATGATAGAAATACCAAATCCCTCCAGGATGCAGTCGTATCAGGGAGGCTTTATTATCTTTTAAACAGCTTATGGTGTGCCCAAAAATATGTATTGTTTTCTCTTTCCAGCCCTTTTCCTTCCTTTTTAAGGACTGTAACACATTTAGATGTCGAGTTGTTCATAATGAGGGGATTTCAGTCTGGTTTTACTTCCACTCTGAGTTAATTCTGGCAGGTGAGCACCTTTATATATTCACTGCTGGCATGAGTTCAGACAGTCTGCCTGCCCAAAGAATGAACCTAAGAAGTGTAATCATCACTTGATCTGCCATTCTGAAGCAAGACTGTCTACTAACAAGTCAATATTTTATTTTGGTAGTATTGATGCATTTCAGTAAACAGTGCACCTGTTTCTACTTCAGGCTCTACTCAACCACTTTGTCTCAGCAGTAGTGGCTGAACTGCTCAGGCAGCTGCTGCTGGAAAGCAGGGGAACATAAGGAAGCAATCTGAAAAAGAAATAAAATAAAATGCCACGACCCTCAAAGAATTGGCATTACCTTTACATGGGACAGGAGTTGTTCTTAGTAGAATTCACCTCCACATGCATCTGATGGGGAGAAGTCATGGAGCAAAGCAGGATGTGCTTTTACTGAGATACAGAACCTGAATATGATTTGTCCCTGTTTTACTTCTGCCCAGCCAAGTTGCCCTGTGAGCTGCACTTCGTGGTCTGAGGGCTTTACTGTAAATATGTTCTGTTCTGAATTGCTGTAAATCACAAGCTGTTTCGCTGAGCTTGTTACTTGAGTTGTGTAATACCAGTGCAGATGAGGAAAGAATTCTGCTTATTGCACAGTATTTTTGGCTGTCAGCAACAGATTCCTATTTCTGGATGAATTGCTGCTCCCATACCTATAATCTGTGAGAGTGTGGATGCTGCTTTAGGTAAGGCCTAGAGAAGGATCCAGGTAAAATTGCTCAGGGCAAAAAATCTGTGATTTCTGGAATTCTGTCATAAAATCACCAGAATCAAGCTGCAGCTTATGTAAGAATGTCTTTCAATAGCTTTTGTAGTGAGCAATTTTTTTGGTAAGAAGACTAAAGATGGCCCCAAACTGTTGCAGTTTCTCTGAAGACTTTATGTGAGAGTAAGTGGAGAGGGACAATTTCTCCTGCCTTGGAGAGGGAACCTGAGGGAACAGGTTGCTGGTAGCAGGATCACAGACCCCCTCAACTCACAGTTAACTCTGTAAACTCAGTGCCTTTACACAGAGTTAAACCAGGCTTGTTACTCTAAACCCCTGTCCTGTTGTTCACAGCGGATTCACAAAGCTTGACTGCTGCTCTTTGTGGTTTCTCCCATTCCTGAAGTGTGGAATCTTGCCAGGGTCTTTTCTCCTCTTTCTTCACCATCGAGTTGTTCAGCTGACTCTTCGAGGGGACTCCTTCCTTGTCTCGAGGCAAATTGAAGCAAAACAAAAAAATCAGGAGATGTCTGTTTGACATTGAGGTGTTGCCAGAGCTCTCCAAACGTCTGGCACGGCTATGCAGGGTTAGAAGGCTTAAACTTGAAAACAGCTTACACTTTAAAAACTATGGAATTTCCACGCTTCAGAGGTTTCCTATCTCCTTATCTTGTCCGTGAGCAATTAATGAGTTAAAGTCATTCAGCCCAGAGTGGTGGCTTGGTTGTGTGCCTTTTATTCAGCAGCTGCGGCGTGAGGAGACTGTAGCTCGACACATTGACATGCACTGCGGCTCACGGACACGAGGACTTGTCTTGTGATGCACTTTCTCTTATCCTCTGCACTCTGGCTTATCCAGCAGGTGATGAAATACACCTGTCCATTGCAATGAAAATATTCTGCTTTTATGTGCTGACTCATCCCCTGAGATCTCCAAACACTATAAACCTTTTGGGTAAGCTGTTGTAAAGGGAAAGTCTTTATTCTCATTTCCTACAGAAACAGATTGAAAAAGAAAGGCATGAAGTGATTTGGCCAAGGTTAGTTCTTGAGCTGCAAGGCCTTGAGCTGTATCTAACATTCATTTTCTAATTGCATGCAGCCTTGAGCCTTGCATAGTGTTTTAGATGTTTGGTTTTAGGTGTTTGTTTGTTTGGGTTTTTTCCTCATAAAAGATATTGTCACTGACTTGATTTTATCTTTTTGTCATTATTATTGTTAGTAAAGCAGTAGGGACTTCTTCAAGGAGCTGGTTCCTGATCTTGCAAACTTAAACTTCCTGGCATAGCAGCTTCCATTTGGTGCTAAATGTCATTGCAAATGGAGCAATGGCTCCA
>JAYRBT010000001.1:3213719-3242294 GCA_036023395.1 Myiotriccus ornatus
TCTTGCAAACTTAAACTTCCTGGCATAGCAGCTTCCATTTGGTGCTAAATGTCATTGCAAATGGAGCAATGGCTCCATTGCCATGTCTCCACAGAATGCTTTGACTGTTTGAGATCAAGTGAAGACTGACTTTATATTCTGAGAGTCCTTTCTATTTAGGAACCAAGTAATTTATTTCAATTAAACATACAATTTAAGTGCTATCTGTAAAAATTTCTGAAGACTTTGGAAAGGCCTATAACGTTGTTGGACACAAAAGCCTGAAATTCCATTTACACCATTTTATACAAGGCTGCCGAATTACTTTGTTCTTCCCTCCTTTTCACCCACGGTCAGTGACTCTGAGTCTCCTGGGAATGGGGAGCAAAGTGCTCTTGGGCAACAAGAGAATTGTTCTGCAGATGCTGCTGAGGAAACACCTGATCCTTCAGGTCTGATTTTTTGTTTGCTTGTTTTGTAGATAAGTGTGGTTGTGGTATCTCTATCAATTCTCAGAAGTGTTTCAGTTTTGTCTCTTCCAAGAGTTTTAGGGGTTTTTTTTCCATCATGTTGTTTTAAATTCTTTAGAAGTGTCACTGATCAGATCCTCAGCAGGTGCAATATTTTTCCATATCCATGTATTCAAATATTCCCCTAAGCCTACAGGGCCGTCCTCATGGACATCCCAAATGAACAGATCTGATCCCATTACATTCCATCTTTTGGTAGCACTTTTTCTCAGAAGTTCCTTTTCCATTTTGTACCCAGCATACAGAGAAGGGATGCTCTGCCTGTTTGCTCTTTAAGGCTCAGGGAAAAGAGTAATGAAAGGAGACTCTGGTGTTTCATTTGGGAGATTTCCCTTTTTCTCTCACTGGTGAATGAGAAACCTGAAGAATCCCCTACATCCTCTATAAATACAGTCACTACCAAACAATGGCCCACTTTGACTCGTTCTTGGACATGTTTTTAGCAAGAATTTTTACAAACATGGTAATTTTGTGTGCTATTGGTTTTCAAGGTGATCACTTACGTTTGGGTCTTTTTCTTTTCTGACTAACTTCAGAATGATTGATCATAATAATGAGATGAATCTATGGGAAACCTCCCTTTGGGTAATTATTTCTTGAGTTATTTCTTGATTCTATTCTGACAGACTTGGACTTCCCATCTTATTCCATCTCTTTCCCCTCAGTCCTGCTTTTTGACTCTTCCTGCCGTGTCTCATCTCTGCAGATGACAGAAGAAGCAGGATTGGAGGAGTAACCCGTAATGGTAATGATTTAGTGCTTGCCTTTCCTTGGCTGTCTTTCTTTTCCTTTGGAGGCTACTTCATGAGCATGGAGAAGAGACAAAGGGAGGGGGATACAGAAATATGACAGAAACGTGTTTCTGCTCTGCCAGCGGAGTCCATCGCTTTGGATGCTTGGAAACCACGGACTGAGAATCCTCCTTTGGTTTGCCAAAGTGCTTTTAGTCGAGTTCAGATGTCTCTGTGAACTTTTCAATCCTAAGTGTGTGTAGCATGACAGATTTAGAGAATCTGCATGTAAAAAGAAACTACCCAGCTGGGAAGAAAGAACTGGTAAGTGAGGGATATTTTGTGACAGCAGTCTCGTGGTGTGCCTGCAGCAAGAAATGCAAACACATTAAACTCCAAGGCTTAAATAATTTGTGTGCCTCTCTCTATGTGTGTTTGCACAGCACCAGCAGTGACTGGAACTGATAATAGATATTTCTGGTGGGTTTATTCGTTGTAGGGTCCTGTGATGGCTTCAGACGTTTCTCAGACATGTTCTAAACCAGCAGCCTGGTAATTGCTTTTTTGCTTTTCCCCTGTACTCTGCTGCTGTAACTGCTTTAATGCTTCGTATGTATGCGCTGACTTATTTTTATCTGTGGTGTTTTTAAAGCTCTAAAAGATACAAACAACTGCTAGAGCACACTCGCATCATCCAGCACGGGGTTGCAGTGGTGATGCTTGGATGGCTTTTTTGAATCAGTCATATTTATAGTGCTGTGAGCTTCTAAAATGGGGTTTGCAACTGTGTGTTTTTTGCTCAGCATGATGCTAGAATGACACTGCCAAGAATAACAAGAATGACAAAGTCAAGAAAAAGGTTGGTTTTGTTAAATTCAGGTCACTTCTCTGGCATCAACAGGGGTATGAGAATCTGTGCCAGAGAGGATTCTTGTATATACAGCCATGGCACGTTAAATTTAGATATTGAGATATATGGCTTATTACAATGTACTCTGAACTTCATTCCCATCTGATTGATGATCTATAAAATGTCAGATTTTGAAATATGTGTGAGGGATATATTAAGACTTTATCATCAAAGGCCTCTCAAATTCTAATGAAGGCAGAAGAAACAGTAAAGCAAACACCTCTTCAAATTAATCTAAATCAAAAAATCTGTTCAGTTAATAGAACTGGCCAAGAATCTAATCATGTGGGATGAATCAAGAGGAATGACTAGTTTTTCACGTCAGCTTCACTGGTTCATAAAGCTGGGGAGAAAGTGGTTATTAAATGAGATGGAGACTTTGCTGGATCTTTTCATGCTCCTCATTCTGTAGAGAGGTCAGAATTAAAAGAGAGTGGGATCAGGTCGATTGATGAGGGAAGGAAATGGAAATGGTGCAAATATCTGAGGCACTCTGGGAATGCAACAACTAGATCTTCATCCTTTCTCTCTCCTGACAACCAAAGCTGGCCCACCCAGTGCAGGAGAGAGAAGAGCAGCAGTGTGGGATGTTCAGCTCACTGGGGGTGAGGAGTGAAGACATAGGAGGGCTGGAGAGCACCTGAAAGGATCTATCCCATCTGCAGGCAGTTTGGAGGTTGAGAAGGGTAGATCAGCCCCTCCAGCCTCTGCTCTTGGCACAGGGGCTTTCTGGCCACGGCTCTGCATTTATACAGGTCATTTGTGGGTTTCCCCCAGGGAGGGATTGGTTTTTAAAATCCACTTGAGAACAGAACATCCACAGCACTGAGGTCCCCTCTGCTCCCTCACACAGGAAGGTTCTGCTCTGTAGTTCATGTTCTGTACTGCTGTGTTCACACAGCTGAAGGCTGTGATGGATGGGCCAGTGTCTGCAGGATGGTGGTAGTTGTTTCTGATAGGCACTTACCTGCTTAATGTGATGTAACTGTTAATAAAGGATTTCTACACAGTAATAAATCCACTTCTCAATAAAGCTTCTGGGAGAGAACTGACCGAAAAAGGAATATTGATGATTTTCAACCAAGTGTGGTGTTTTGTTCAAGGCAGAAAGCAGGAGATTTGCTGTTTGGCAGACTCAGGCCTCCTCCAAGAATTGCTTTAAACAGTAAATGCCCTCCCTGAACAGACATTAAAAGAGTCCAGTGGAAGTCAGTGGCTGAACCAGTACCTGAGGTTTCTTTCTTTGCTATTTAAGAGAGTCTCTTTCTGTGTTAAATGGGAGAATTGATGCAGAAATTACACTGATCTTGTTTTCCAGTTCTTTCTGTCACTGCAGCCATGACAAGGAGCTCAGGCCAGCAATGCCTGGGGGAAGGGAAGTACAAGATTTGAAGATCAGAACCCTGTCACGTGGCAGTTCATGGTGAGGTAGCCAAGTGTACAAATTCATTCAGGTGCTTCTCTCAAGATACATTATACAAAACTGGGCTGTGTATTTCTGGCTTGGAGCAGGAGTAGAAGATAATGTGCATTTTTCCCTGGGACACTAAAAAAAACCCTATTGGCAAAAAGCAGACTGGTTTTCAGACTTACTGCAATATAAACAGAAAAGCTACATGTAAAAAGAAGAAAAAGGCTATACTTGGTGTCAAATTTGAAATGGTGTTAGCCAGTTCAAAAGAAAATTTCACCACTGGTCATTTCAGACTTGGATTTGGTTGCAGTGGTGATGGAAAATTCTGCATGAAAATGGACTTTCAGTACTTAGAATATGATCAGCAAAGCCTAACAAGAGTATTCAACCCTATGCTTTATAGTTTGCTGGATTGCCTTAATAACACAGTAACAAAATAACAGCATTAAATTTAGCAGAGTACATGATGAAAAGTGACGAACATACACATATTTAAAATGTCTGTTTTATATGTGAATTGTTTGTTATATACATGTTATGTCTGTATATATATTGTTTGTTTTCCAGCTACAGAAGGTACCTCTCCAGTATCCAGTTCTGGGACTCGGACTGGCAGTTCCCGCTCAGGGCTCCTGGAAGGAAACCACAGCCCTTTTCCCAGGAAAAGAAAGCCCTTGTCCTCCATCTCTCATCTGCAGGTGTTGTGTCCCTCTTGGCACTTGCTGTGTAGCCAGAGCTTTCTGTCCTGCCACCTTTCATCGGGGTGGAACCCTTCTGGCATTCCAGTCTGGAAGGTCATCTGGCAGTTTCAGCGCAGGATTCCTCCGGGAGAGCCCTTTTGCCTGGGAATGGAAGTCCTAACACTCAGTCTCTCAGGTGCAGGTTGTTTGCCAGTGTTGGTGGCCACGACATGAGGTCCAAAAGCTCTCTGTCCTCTCCCCTTTGGCCTGGGAGGAACCTTCGTCCGTGTTCAGCTCTGGGAGTCGGACTCGCAGTTTGACCTCGCTGAGATGTGAGGGTGGAAGGTGAATTAGGAAGATCCTCAGTCTTATTAGGCACTTGGCTACTTGCAGATGAGAAAGCTCATGCAAATTATGTGTGGGTTTTTTGTTTTGTTTTGTTTTTCTCTAGGCTGCTGACAGAAAATACTGATGAGATTTTGGGAGATATTTTAAATTAGAGAGTTTGGAAGAGCTGACAGTTGCAGAAGGGTGCTGACGTCCCCCAGACACATCTGGTAGGGCTCTCAGTCAGCAACATGAGGCAGTTTTACCAGGTGTAAGGTAGGACAGAAAACTGAGGAGGAATAGATAAGGTCAGAGTTGAATTCTCAAAAAGTAACAAGGACTACATCAAGTTAGGCAGAGGGCCAAAAGCACACATTAGAAATTCTGGTGTGCACAAACGTTTATGAAAGTTGGTGTAATTTCTGAATTTAAACATACACCAAGTCAGCAAAATTTACATGAGAAAAAAAGTGTTGAGGGCTATGTTGATTAGTGGTCCCCAGCAGGCCGTGAAAATAATCACCTCTTCTTATTTAGGCCCCTGTTTTTTGGCTATTGTCTAATTTCATCCTTCCTCCCCCGTGGGCATCCCCATTCCTCCCCCTCTTCCCCGTCATTTGCTGTGTTCAGGATGGGTATGACTTGTATTTCTCACTTTTTGTTGTCACCTCTTTTGCTGACTGCTGGCACAGGCTTTGCTGAGAGCTTGCTGGTGATTAATGTTGGGAAAACACTTAGGGATTGCTAATATATGAAAAAATTCAGGGTAATTCTTAGTTTGTCCATTGCTGTACTGGCTTCAGTGCACGGCAGCATTTTCTTACACCAGCTGAAGACTGGCCTGTCTAGGAACAGCTGGTTTGCAAAATGGGGCAGAAAATATTTCAAGAGCAGACATTTATGGAATGCTGAATGGACAACTAACCTGCCCCCTGTACAATAGATGCAGAAAATGAAATCTGAAGAGGTAAGAGGGAAACAAAGCTGTGATCTGAGCACTGCAGTATGGTCTTTGAGCAAAACTATAGGTGTTTTTGTTGGTATCTTTTTCCCTGCTTCTCTTAGTCTCTGTTTGAAATAGATTTTAAGACTAAACCAGCATGATCTCAAGTGTTCCTCCAGACTAATTAACCTCAGCCCAGTGATGTGGTCAGTTGTTTACAGCACCAAAACTCATCACCGTGGAAATGGTTGCAGCTAGAGGTGCTCTTGACCCAAAGCTGGGGTTCAAGCATCTGCGTGTTTTGTAAGCTCAGGTGAACCTCAGATCCAAATCCAAGCATAATCTTCATTGTCTGTCATGGTTTAACCCCGGGAATTAAATACCATGCTGCTGACTGCTCATTCCCCCTGGGCATGGAGAGTCAACAACCAAAACAGTGTGTTATCAACATTGTTCTCATTCTAAATCCAAAACACAGAACTGCAGGAAGAAATTAACTCTGTCCCAGCCAAAACCAAAACACTCTTTCTTTGGAGTGCTGTGTTACAAATGCTGAGCTGTGGCAGCTGAGGGTGAAATGGATAAGGAAACCACGCTGACAGCACAGCACTTGGCTTTGATGCAGAAACACCTTGGAAATCAATCTGGCTGAAACTTTAACAGGGCTAACAGAGCTATTTCTACAACAGACTTCTTTACAAGTCATTTCTGAGGGAAGCAGAATTCTTGGTTACATTATGAACCTGAATATTCACGAGGATAATGCAGAAAATATAGAATATATTGTGGTGTGGAATCACTATAAAAGGCATGATTGTGTGAGGGATTTCTGTGAACTGAAACATTCCCTTTATGTCAGGACCAATTACTTCAAAAGATGAGGGTTCCCTGTATGTGATGTACGAGTAAACCCCTGGCGGTGAGATTACTGGAAGTGGAGGGCTGGGAACTGATGAGAAAAGCAGTAGAAGGTTGTCAGCTTTGCCCCTGGGTTGCTGCTTGCAGTGGAACCCGCAGTGCCTGGAACTTGCAGCCCTTTGTGCCGAGTGCTGTGCTGCAGCGCTGCCTGGGCAATTAAAACAGTTCAAACGTTGTTTTCCTACAAACTCCAGAGTGTCAGTGTGTGCCAGCAAGCGTGGGAACATTAAACCTGGTGGATTAGGAGCAGAGGTGTGTGCACCAGCAGCTATGGATGGCATGGTTGTTAATGCTGCTGCTCTCTGCTTTTTGCTCCAAGGGTGTTTGACGGGTTGTGCAGGTTCTTTTCCAGCTCTGGCACTGAGCTTGTGTTTTGGACACGGTTCTTGGTTACACTGGGACCAAAAAAGGGAACTCATCCAGGTCAGCTGGGATTTATGGTTTGGCTGGAACCCTGACATGTCAGTTCTGCCAATGACCCAAAGCCTCATGAGCTGAAGTAGTTTTGTGAGAGCAAAATTCATTAATCCTCTTTTCAGGTTTTTTCCTTTTGATTGCCCGAGAAATGTGCAGACCCAGAGGTTCTGTTTGCTGGAACAGGCCTATGGGAAGAGAGAAACCTGAACCTGCTGCAAGGTTGTGTAATTTAGGAATGAAAAGGCAGGGTAGGCTGGCCCTGCCGCTGTTTTGCTCAACACACAGGCTCAGTTTCCTTGACAAATGATGGGCAGTGCCTCCAAAATTGGAACTCTGATCCCAAAGGGGCCCTGTGTTATTATAACATAAAGAATGGTTATTAAACTGTCAGAGGGTTAATAGTTTCATCTTAATAATCTTGATAGATGGTGCACATTTCACCAGGGCTCCAAAAGCCCACAATGAGCTTTAAAATATTTTACTATTGGCGTGCCCTTCATTCCCAAGGAAGTCTAAGGAGAACTCTTCTTGCTCATAAATTCTTTATCATAACATAGCTGGGTGTCCCCTTATAGAAGGGAAATATATCCTTTGCTGTGTTGTCTGATTAATTAGTGTAATTTTATCAGGAAAATTAATTCCCTTTGTTATCTAGGAAGTTACTTAAAGAGGTCTGAGCGAAATCCCAGCCCATGAGCCTGATGACTTTATTAACTTATTACTTTTTAAGTGATCTCTGGGTGAAGGATTCCATTCAACTTTGAGGGCTATTTTTCTTCTCTTCTCAGGATTTCAGGATGACAAATGGGATGTCAGATATGACTTACTGGGAGACTTCAAGGGATTCATAGAGGGTAGCTTTTACCCTTACCTCAAAATGTTCTGTATGATGTAGCCTGTGAAGCTGGCCAGTTTTGATCACTAAATCCAACATCTCAGCGGTTTGCAACAGGTGAAGTAGCTTTGCTCTTAGCTGAAGCAGTTCTCATTGATCTTTAAGTGAGAAAAAGTAATAAAATACGTGTTTATAAATATGAGAGTTGATCCACTCATGGAAATTGTAGTGCACAACTAAGGATTAAGGAAAGGAAATGGCAGTTCTGCTACCAGGGTAATCATTTTCTCCTGACATTGGTTCCTGCACACAACTCCTAAACAAGATGGGAGATGACAGTGACATGTCCAGTGAGACGGATCAAATATTGTGCTTTCTGGATGTATTTGAGTTGTTATTATCTCCTTGGATCTCTAGGCTTGTGTTATTATAGGGACTAGAACTTCAAGGTCCATGAGCTGCTGGTGATTACACCAGCAAAGTTAGCAGCTTTCTGACCTTCTGTGCATTCCAAATATTTCAGCAGTAAGAGAACATCAGCTCAGAATAGTTGAGGCTGGAAAGGACCTCTGGAGGTCATCCAGTTCAATACCACCTACAACAGCATGCCCAGGCCCATGTCCAGATGCCTCTTGAGTGTCTTCAAGGTGGGACACTCCACAACCTCTCTGGGCAACCTGTGCCGGTGCTTGGTCACCCTCACGGTCAGAAAGTGTTTGCTGGTGTTCAGACAGCACCTCCCATGTTTCAGTTTGTGTCCATCTCCTCTTGTTTTGTCACTGGGCACCACTGAGAGGGGCCTGGCTCCATCTTTGCACCCTCCCTTCAGGGTGGTGTAAACAACAGTAATAGGATGAGGGGAAATGGCCTCAACTGCACCAGGGGAGGTTTAGGTTGGATGGTACAAAAAATCTCTTCACCAGAAGGGTTATTGGGCATTGGAACAGGCTGCCCAGGGAGTGGTTGAGTTGCCATCCCTGGAACTATTTAAAGGAGGTTTATATGTGGCACTTGAGGACTCAGGTTAGTGGTGCACTCGTCAGTGTTGGGTTAAAGGTTGGACTCAAAGACCTTAAAGGTATTTTCCAGCCTAAATGATTCTATGATTCAGGTATTTATATATTGATAACATTCACAGAAGGCATCGAGGGACAATTTGCCATCTATTAAAGCACAATGAGTTATGACAGTAACAACAGCACACTGTAAACCCCTCTAAAGTTTGAAGGAAGACATTGAAATATATGTGAAAGCCTTTTATTGATTGCCCCAAAAGGTAAAAAACAGTTACAGGAAAAAAAATAGAAAATAAAAATGCTACTGAGTTCTGTTCTTTGAGACTTCTCATTTACAGTGCAGTGCTTTCTTTTAAGTTTTAATTTTAATAAGTGTTTGATAAGTTTTAAGTTTAATATATGATACAAACTAGAGGGGAACGCAGTGTGGGAGTGGCTGTGGTGCCATCTCCCTTATCCATAAGAAAAGTGCACTGAAATATCCTAAATCTCACAAAACACAAAGTCTGAACCAGTATCTTATGGTAAAAGAGAAAACAAACCAACATGTATTATGCCCTTCACTGTCAACACGATAACCTGTAAGTGTTCTTTTCCCCACATCTTCCTTCTGTTATCATCATCCTGCCTGGGCTAAATGGCCTGTGACAGATGAGAAATACAGGATAGTCCATGGACAAATATCACACTCACAATTGGATGCGTTGTGAGACTTTTGTAACCTGCTATGCTGAAGCTTCCCAGAAATGCAGAAGAATTTTTTAATTCAGTCTGGGACAAGTTTCCAGGCAGCTGATGAAATGAAATGCAGGATGAGTTTTCATCGTGTCAGACTTTGCTGATTGAAAGGTTATGGCTTCTCTGACTTCGTACAAAAGGTAAGAGCAGTGGGAAATACCTGGTTAAATATGTCATGGCAGATCTGACTCAGTACTGCAATAAACATAATATCATATTCCTGGCATTCATGTTTCATTCCCTGAGGGTTTTGGAGGTGTTTCCAGTTTTGGTCTCCAGTGTGCAAGTTGGACACTTGCATCTCTTAAGCTCAGGTTGCAACACCTTTATGAACAAAACAAAAGTAATACACATTAATTACAGTCTCTGAATTCTGTAGCACTTTTTGCATAATTGATGTGTTATTTACAGTCATGGTATTTATAACATAGTATGTAAATGATTATATATAGTATTTATAATCACAGTCAAGGCATATTTCTCGGTTGGTGAGCTATTTCCAAACTCCCCATGGGTTAGGCGGATTCTTTCCTTAAACTGGTGTTATTCCATCCTCTCCATGTGAATAAACCCAGGGCTGGTTTTCTGGCTGATGTCCCAGGTGGCTCTGGAACAGGTGTCTCTGATGCTCTGGGGTGGCTTCTCTCTGTCCAAGATGATTTGAACAACAATGGCATCAGTTCAGTTCTGCCCCCTTCTTATTGTTCCATTTAAATTATTCAACCTGGGGGCAAGAGAGTGATTTGTTTAAAGTTAATGATATCCAGATGAAAGGATAAGATGATTTAAAGATAAAGGTCAGGCAATTTTACTCATCTTGTCTAAGGAACTTGCGACTCAGAGGTGTGTTCCCTGAAACATGAGCTGGTTCATGAAATTCTTACTCATTTATTGGTTTGGTTGTTGATTTTTAATTCCGTATATGGTAACTGACTGTTACTTATTTTTAGTTCTCTTTTATTTGGCCTGCAGAAGTAATTTTTATTGTCTTGAAGTAGCTGAAGTTCATGTCTTGGAGATAATGTAAGATGTGCTCTTTCTGCAAAATTTGAGCAGCTTGTTAATACTGATCCCAAGGATCATATTAAACCTCGTCCCTGACAACAGAATCAAATTGCAAATTTCTTTTACAGGAAATTCAAGACAGCAAGTCAATATTTTGCAAAAAAACCTTGTTTTTTCTGAGCAGGAGCAGTTTGCCTTGCCATGCACCACCTGAACAGCCAAGCTCAGCTGTGGTTTGCGTGGATTTTCATCAGGAAGATGTAACTATTCAAACTTGGAGTGATTTTTCCCTGAATCTCAGGTTTTTTTGGACCAAGCATATATCTGATGGCCAGCTCTGTATGGTTCATACCTCTGTTGGTCAACAGTTTGTGTTCAATTTTTATTTTTTTATGTGAGAAAAAGGAGTTAGGGGCTTGGGGAGACAAATTCTCAGTTATGTTGGTGTGGTTTCTATGTTCCAGTGATTATTATCCAGAGGTCTCATTATCCAGGGGTGTCATGCAGCCAATAGTGAATTTTTGTTAAAATTTCTGAAATGCTAAAATTTAACATTTATCTATCTCATATGTGTTGCACTCAGGACCCTGTAAATGCATTTTTGTACCTCAGGATGACAGGTTAAAGAATATTAATCTTTAGCCTGTTAGATGGCAAATACACAAATGTTACTCACTATTGCCTATGGAAACTCAGAAAGGAAAGAGAATCTGTCTGAAAAAAATGAATAAACTCTTACACGTGGCAATCTCTCAATTCAACAATAAAAAAGGATCATTTCAGGTAAAAGCCCATTCTGGAACAGTGACATGAAACTGTGTTTTGTGGTATCTCTTGATTTTGGGTTACTGGGGAAATCGCAGAATTCCCATTTCAAGATGACTTTGGTGATCTGGACAGGGAAATTCATGTTATCGGGATGTCTCTCTCAGGTCCCGGACTAGGCTGATGACACAGAGCTGATTTATACAGAACTGGCAGATTTAGATAAAAGTAAATGCAAGTAGAGGTGAGCTTTTGGCAAATGTCAGTCAGATTTATGGGGTTTTGATTAAGGACTTTATTGATATCCATGAAGATAAAATAGACTGAGACAAGGATGTGGAATTTGATGTAATATTGTGGTTACTTGAAGATGGAACAGTCTTTGGATTTGTCACTGTCTTTAATTTAGTGGGAACTTGCTAGATGTGGAAGTAGTTGGCAGTGGGAAGCCACTACCCAAAACCTGAGGGGCATTTTTGGGGCATCTCAGTATGGTCCATGGTTTTCAACATCCACACCCAGCACCTGGGAGTAAATGCACCCTTAAGGTTCATAAAACTTTTAAGTGACACAAAGGGCATCAAAATGTTAAATGCTGAGGGCAAATGACAGTTTTGCAGATGGGGATCACTGAGGCTCCACTCACACAGAATTCCTGTTCAAACAATAGGGATTTCAGCTCAGCAAAGTGTAAAGTGCTCATGATTTAAAATGAGTGAACAGTGGTGGTAGCTTTGAAATAGGGAACTGTGTCCTCACAAGTCAAAAAGGACCGAGGTGTTGGCATCAGAAAATCTCAAGCCTTCAATGCAAGGTTATGTCAAACAAGGCCTGCTGAGATCTGGGGCTGTTGATAAGGAACTAAGGAGTAGGAGAGGGGGATAAGAGGATTTTTATTTATGTGTAGTACATTGGCAAAGGCATTGCTGAAGCATTTTCCTTAGCTCTGGAGAAAATGTGTTTTGTGATCCAATGTTAAAATCTACAGCCAGTGTAGAAAACAGTCTCCAAAATCATCCAGAGACTGGAGAGAACTTTCATGAACGAGAAATGCAGAACCAGTTCAGTCTGTGTAGGTATCGAAAAGGTGACTGTGGGATGACTTGATGCAAATGTAAGTTCCTTTGAGAAGAGGAGTTGCTGGGTAGCAATGGGCTCTCCAAACTAGCACAGAAAGACACAGCAGATCAGTCACTGGAAGCTGATGCCAGACAACCCCAAATGTAGCCCTAAGATAGAGTTTTAACTGTGATCATATTGTTGTCACCGGTGCAAACTCCTTAGAGAAATGTTTGGCCTCTGAGTTGCTGAGTTTTTTCTGAAATCGAGGCTGAGTGCCTCTCTGGACAGCACCCTTTAGCTGTGCAGTGGTTACTTGGCTTGTTTCGTTGGGAACTGGTAAAATTGAGTCGCGTGTGGTGCACACGGTGTCATTCCAAAGAATTGTTGTGGTCTTGTCTGCCTCTAATGTTTAAGTTAAGCTCAGGTCCTTAATGTTGTACAGGCTGCCTGTATTTGTTGTCTCCTACAAGCCTTCCTTTGATCCTCCTGCACTTACAGACCTAACTGAGGAGAGGTGGCTCTGCAGTCTGAGCTGTGGCAGCTTGACCTTGTGAGCACACAGGGACTGTCCTGTGCCCGGCAGGTTTTGGAAACCCCCGGTGCTGTGGCTGTAAGCATCACGCAGCCCAGCCCCCCGTGTCTGCAGCACGATAACCAGCAGATGAGAACCCTCAATTCAGCTCGCTAGCAGCAGCGCAGGAATAGGCAGAGCGGTGCCACTTGAGGGATCCTGAGCTCCTGCTGGAGAGACAGCTCTGGATGAACACATCGCTGCAGTCAGCGCTCTTCCCGCCTCCCTTTCACCTCATTTACAGCTGCAGAACAGAGCCAGGTATGGTTTGTTGCAGCCTTTGGCCACACGATGGCACACATCAGTCAAAAGAACATTACAATGGGATCCGAGGATGGAGAATTAAGGCTCTTGTTCAGCCAGGTCATATCCCTCCTGGCTGCTGTTTTGATGCACGGTTGACCCTGGTCACAGTGAGGGACAGGGATAATGTTTCTTCCATAAGCTCAAAAAATAAAAACAGAAAAAGAATTTGAAGAACAAAAGGGTCTGAAGCAGGAGCAAAAAGCATCTCTGGCAGGAAAAGCTGGGCTTTAAAAAGGGCTGGTAGGAAGAAAACTGTTGGTTTTCTGGTTATGTTGTTTTGTTTCGTGTTTCTCTTCAAAAGAATTAGTAAAAATGCAGGAATCAGGGAATCCTTCTTACTTCATTCCTGAATCCTGAAAATGCTGCACGTGCAGCATTTGAATTGAAGACCAATCATCCATGGGGATGTAGGAAATTAGCACAGGAGCTGTGGAAATCTCTGTGGGTCTTTACATTTTACTGTGATGAAAACACTAAGGACAGTGAGAGCAGTATGGAAAATAGCTGTCAGGTTATTTGCAGTAGTGACTCCAAAGCAACACTGCTTGTTCCATTCAGAGTTGCTTTGTGGTAAGTGCTACCTGGATGAAAAAAAAAAGATAAGAAAGGACATATGAAACTGAAGAAAGATTTGGGTGGAGATTTTCAAAGGGCATTGATAATTTTAATACTGTTGTTCTCCCATCAGCCAATAGCTTTAAAACCCTACCCTAAATGTGTGCCTCAGGAGAGACTGAACAACTTCACCTGCAGTTCACTTCTTGCAACCTTCCTATATCAAATTCATTGTACCATGCAGAGAGAACACTGCCCTTTGAAGTCATGCTTTTAAGTGTCTGTTCTAACTTTATTTTTATAGTACACTATCATTACTAATGCTCAGTGATATCTTAAGCTGTATTTGTCATGTTTTTTCTTGTGAAGAACTTTGTAAAAAATCCACCATCCTTTGCAAAGTTTTTCTTTTTGTTTGTTTGGGTTTTGTTGGTGGTGGTGGTGGGTTTTTTTTTTACCTGGAATAGTCAACAGAGGTTTCCAAATAAGAAGTGCAGTGCCAGTCAGATACGATCACATAATTTACCAAAGTACTACAGTAATTTGTGGAGTTCTTGCTTCAGATTAACTGTAAACTTTGCTTCTGTTTTAGGTCTGGTGTTTGTGTTGGAGCCTGATGCATCTGGACGCATTCGATTTCGATGGCAGATGTGCCACTTCAGGTAGAATATGATGACTGGGTAAAGCAGAAGGACTTCCTGACAGGTTACTTGAGTTAGCAATGATGCAAAGCAGAAGGGAAGTTTAGGTACACGTGTCCTTGCAGGGGAGAAAATGGAGTGCTGAAGCCAGAAAAGCGCTGAAGCTCTAACGTGGGTGTGGAAAGAAACACCCCCACAGCAGAGAAAGTCTGTGGTCTGTGGGAAATGCCCCATGAAATCTTTCAGTCTTGACCTGCTGGATGGCTGAGGAATGAGAGTGTCCATTACAGAGCTCAGCATTTTGTTTCCCAGAGGAATGTGCTTGGATTAGATGTCCTCTCTTGATGTTCTCTCTCCAGCAAGGCAGTTCTGTCGCTGCCACTGAGCTGCCAGTCAGGCAGGTCTCAGGATCCCACTGAGAAGAACCCAAAATCAACACCTGATGTCTCCAGGTGCCTACAAAATCTCACTGGCTGCCGTGGCAGGAGTCACTGTGTCCCTTTAGACTTAGGCATGTGGCAGTAGGTCCAGGGGGGACAGGCACTCTGTCCCCAGTGTTTCACTGCTGGCAGTGCCAGACAGGTGGCCTGAGGAGTGCCCTGCAGTCAAGTTTTGGAGCTGCAGACTAACCCACAGATGCAGCCAATAGCTACAGTAATTTGGGCTAAGTTGCTGAGCTCCAGTTTGACTGCAGCTATTAAGTGATCTTTCTTCATTTCAGGTTGTTCCCAACATCCCTTTTCCTTTCATGCCCTTAAAAAGTGATCACGTTATTCTTGGGCTGTTGCATGTGGGCTCGAGTGGAATTTAAACTGCCTGCCTGACAGTGATGAATGAATCAACTCCAAATCCCTTGATATGGATCAGCTATACAGCATAACAATAATATTGTTGTTTAACATTTATATTGAAGTAATACCACGAGGAATCTCAGCCATTCAGGGACCTATTTCACTAGAAACTGAATAAAGCAGACAGCAAAATAACAAGACAAGCCTGTCTAAAAGACAAGCTGTACCAGTTGGAGGAGACAAACAAAAAAGACAAGGAGCAGAATGATATAAATGACAGTTGCATCTTTACAGGGCTTTACAGAACCTGTGAGCTGCTTCATTTTCTTCACAGTTGATCTTTACCTGTGCTGTCAGATAAACTCTTAAAACTCAAGTTTTTGCTAGCAAAGTTTAGGAAACACTGCAAAAAGAAACTGTCCAGGAAATTCCCTGTGACACTTTTCTACCACCCTTGGACCGTGCCCTTTAGTTGGCTTTCTGTACATATCCAAGTTCAGTTCAATGAATTTATCTGTGCAAGATGTTTGTGAAGCTCTCTGTCAGGTTCTTTACTAGATCCAGCTGCATTGAATCTGCTACATTCACTCCCATTTCTCACTTTGTAATGTTTTGTAAATTGTAATTGGGCTTGTCTGGAAAGATATATAAATATTCATTTATTTGTAAACAGATCCATCCTTGCTGTTGTTTGTGGTCCCCTGTGTCCTACAGAGGAAGGATTTTAAACATTAAAATTGGTCTATTTTCTCTGTAGACCATTGTCACAAAGTTTAGTAAAAGAAAACTTAGCCCTCTGATTTCAGCAGAGTATTCTCTTGGCTTTTTTCTGCAAGTCCCATTCTTCTAGCCTGGATGACTTGTAACTAATTATCTAACATAATTTCTGTTATTTTGTGGGCCTCTACTGAGCTGGAAGCATTAGCTGATTATTGTCTGACAGCTACAGGTCCATGGGCTAAATTGAAACACCCAGGGGAACTGAGGCATATATGCATAAATTGCAAGGTGTGATAATAAGATAAGTCCAAATGACAAACAATTTGCTTTTAATTTTATTTTAAGGTGAAGAGGCTGAAACAAGACTGTGCCTTGCCCAGGAATGGCACAGTAACCGGGGTAAGTACAGGATTACCTCATTTGTCCTGACTTAACATTATATCGAGTCAGATGGAATTAATTTAAATCAGGGCAATGTTTGTCCAGGGCCCCAGAATAGCTGTCCTGGACTGCACAATGGGTACATCCTTGGCCATTTTAGCATCTCCCTGCAGTGAGGCTGCTGCAAACCACATTTCACTCTGCCTTGGCTATCGATCATCTTCCAGAGCTGGACTGATTCCTGGATTACCTGGGGAAGAGTGCTGTGTCTCTGTCATGGAGGGTTGCTGCACAGCCAGTCGTGTTCCTGGGCAGCTCAAACAGAATTTGTGTGGGAATGGAAAGAAGGATATTATGGGGCTGGATTACATTGAGGGAAAAAGCACAAAAACCTGGAAAAAACCTGAGCAAAGGAACACAAACAAATAGTGAGAAAAATAAATACACGTGCCTGTAAATTGGTGAAACTGGTTGCTGTGATTGTTTGATCAATATGTCAAAATGCATTTTGAAAGATGATGATAAATGCCACTCTTGTGAAGACTGCAGCGTGGAAGACAAATGAAATAGTGGGAGAGGAGCACAAACTGCAAGAACAATTTTGCCTTTTAAAGTACGTGCCATATCCTGCACGTCCAAGTCTGACAGTGCAGCCTTCTCAGAGATGCCTTTTGGCCACCACAAGCCTTAGTCAGGAAAACAGGCAGTGGTGTTGGATAGAATGTGCAGGAAGGGGAAATTCTGTTATAGTTTATTGAATGATTGATGATAATTTAAATCCAGTTCAGAAAAGCTGTTATGTTCCTGAATCATTTCTTGGCTAGTGTGTTAATAAAAATGCATTGTATAATGTTACTGCTGAATTTCAAAGAAATTTAATAACAAAAAGTTGCTTACTGAGGGAGAATAGAGGTTCCTCCAGAAGATGGATATATGTCCTTTCAGGAATTCTTTGCTTGTTTGCTTCCCTCCCTGGGAGAAAAAAGGCAGTGTGTGCATCGGTTACCCTTTCCCAATGAAGTTGTGTCAGGCCAGTTCAGACTTTGCTGAACACTACAAAGCCAGGGGAGGCTCAGCTGAAACTTTCCTTTCTTGAAGTGGCAGGACATTCAGCTGATTCCCAGAGGGTTGTTCTGCCTTCCTCTGCCCTGGCTGTTGAAGAAGGACAGTCCCCCACAGCCCAGGTCCCCACCTGCTCTGCTGAACCCCCCTGCGACATCTGCAGACAAAAGAGCAAAGGAATGTCCTTTAATTGTTTCTCACTCCCTGTACCAGCCATTGTAACACTGCTTTGTCCTGGAACTGTGTAATGTACTTTTCTACGGTGGGTACCGTGCAGGTTTATTGATTTTAACACCTACCTGATTTTAACAACTGTGCATCTGGAGTTTTTCTTGCACTGAAGAATGTTGATTCCAGAGATTTCCAGAGCGCTTTAAGCAAAATGAAAAGCTCGATTCAGCTTCAAATTTCCTTCATGTCATGGGTACAGAACAAGTTTCTTTCCCCTCCTTTTTTTCCCCCCTTTTACTTAAGTGACTGGAACACACAGCAGGTGACCTGTCCCACTAAGTGTATTTTCTTCTAGGTCAAGAGGAAGTCTGTGGCAGAGCTGGGCAAAGACTGAAGAGATGCTTTTAGCCACAGATCAATCCTGCTCTGCTGTTCTCTGTGCAGCAGTGAGGCTGGGGAAAGGTATGGCCAAGCAGCTGGCATTTTTATTCTTTTCAGAGTGTGCTCTTCTGTTCTGATTTGGCTGTCTAACTTTTCAGGAACACATGGAACAAAAAAACCTTGCCTGGAATTCTCATATGTGGGGTGTAGGCTGGGTTGGCATTTCTGTCTTTCAGGCGTGGATGTTTCTTTGCTTCCTTGTCCAATTCTTACCCAGATACCTTGAGTGTTTTAGGAAATATTAGCTGGGTATTGAAGCATCAGTAATGCATTATAGCCCCCCTGGAGACCTGTTTTGGATGTTGGAATAGTTTGGAACAAGGAGTGCAAATACCATTTCCTTGATCTCATTGTAAACAGAAGAAGCAACGCCCTACTGGCAGTTGATCTGGTTCCAGTGTGACCACCACTTTCAGCAAAAAAGGGATTTAATATCAATATTACCAACTGCCTGAGCTCCAACAGTTTTAATAGCTTGAAATATAAATACCTACCAAAATTAAGATTATCCTTTAAAAAAGAAGTGTACTGCAGCAGCACTTTGCCTTTAATTACCGTGAGGAATGTTTAATGTGTGGGAATGTTTGGACCAGCGAGCTCATGAATGGCATAATAAGTGGAACAAGGAGATACATTTTAGCCCCTGCACTGGCCACAGGTCAGGAGTTACCAGTTCCCACAACAGGCTCCATCCTCTCGTTACTTCCAGGTGGAGAAATGAGGACTCAAAGGGAGGAAATGTAAACTCAGTTATGTCAACTCTTGAAAAAGAGCTCTCGTCATTTATTTCTCCTGCAGGCCTGGCTGGGTTGGCAGCATTGTGCAGCATTACTGGGGTGAGCTGTTGAGAGGCAGTATCTTCTCAGGCAATCTGTAAAGGAAAAAGGAAGGCATCGATGCTGTACATGCTGTTTGAATGTGTGTAGCTTCTTTATTCCGTTCTGCACAAAACCTGTTGGTGGGAATGCTTATACAGCTGGCATCCTGCTTTTAAAAAGAAAAGGCTTTTCTTAGCCCCTCTTTGGATGAAAAAGTAGGCAGAGTATGTTTCTGGTAGGGGACCAGAAGGACTGGTGTGGACAAAGGAATAAAAGGCCCCAACAAACTTCATTGTATCTTATATCACATTGTTTGTATGGCAGCAGTTTCTAGTGAGACAGATTGAACACTAAACCATTGCATGGTGCACATTTGCCTCTCTGAAGGTCATCAGGTTATGACAGATGAGATGAATAGTCTCAAATTTGCAGGGGTAGCTGTGTGCCTATGGCTTAATGAAGATTTTAATTGTTCTAGTATCAGTAGAACTAAGATATGCTCTTCTGAAAAGCGTCCGTGTGAGTGGTCTCTTAGACTGATGTTTTAGTACCAGCAGTTACAGAACTGCAAGTTTGCACATTCTGATGGGAGTCACATGAGGAGATCAGTTTTGTAACTCTGAATTTTTCATAGCATGGCCTCTCTCATCTTAATTTTTCTTTTGTGGGGAAATTTCTGATTTCCCTTCGTGACCCCATGCCCTCCCTCGTGATTCTGGAAGCAGCTCACAGCACACAGATACAAAACCTGAAGTCAGTCTTTGTGAGATTGTATCTGCTGAGCTGGACTCCTTACCTTTCTCTTTGAGTCTTGTGTACCTTCATCCCAGTTGGGACATAACTCTTTATTCAGGAGATTCAGGGAGAGAAAACTTGTTTGTTCTCTTTGGATATTTTTGCCCTGCTATTACTGAAAGTAGGGCAAGACTTTGGAGAAAACAGCATAATACAAATCCAACTGGAGATTAAAGGAACTGAAGTGTCTGCCTGTCACTGTTGGTATAAAAATCCTACAGGTGTAGATTTGGAGCCTGCAGGAAACAAAGGCATGATATTCCCAGTGTAGTTGGCATCTCCCGTGTATTGTAGACACCTCCTATTGGGGTGTTCTTTATGGCATAACTCAGGATGCTGGTGCAGACTTTGTTCTTCTTTTTGAAAATAGCTAAGACAGTTCTATTTAGAGTCAGGATCAGATAGACCAGAAAACAACTGGCATGGAAGGAAAAGCCCAGGATCCAGGGAAACAAACAAACAAAAAAGCTGCAACTTTGATGCTGCTGACTCCTCCACTGAGAGTTTTCTGCTTTCCTTTTTCTGTAAGGAAGGCAATAATAGCTGAGGCTATGTGGGATTTAGGGTTTAAACATTTTTTTTTTGTGGAAATTATTTTACCAAGCTAAAACTTGGGTACTCCAGGCTTGGCAGGCAAATCCCCCAGAGCCCCTGCCCACAGTCTGGGGACTGATCAGGGATCAGGAACTGGTCAAAGCCTCCAACCAGAAAGCTTCTTTTTTAAAAGATGAGTGGGAACCTTTCCTTAAAAACTTTTCTCTTAACTGCATTTTTTAACCCCTCAGTGGTTAGAAACAAAATCTCTTGTTGAAAGAAACCAACTCTCTCTGGGATCCACACTCTTTTAACAGCAGTTCCATCACTGAAGAACTGTTTTGGTGGTACCTTCAGTGTTGTGTTCCTCTCTGTGTGTGGTGGGAAATGCCAATGGCCTGTTGAGAACTGGGTCTTGATCTCTCTCCTGTTTCAAAAACTGGTGGGGAGACCAGCCTTTTTTCCCCAGAGGTCACTGGGATACACTGAAAACGAAAAATGAGTAAGGGAATATGTGTGGGGTTTATCAGGTAAGCTGGCCATAACTGCTGTGCCACACTGTGCTCTAGCTGGCATTTGCCTTCCACATTCAAATGTGAATATATTTAATGAGCACCAGCTGTCTGAAAAGCTCCCTGCCAGAGAAGTCCTCTGTTCTGAGTGGTGTCACTAAACTCCACGGTCCTCTTGCTTTCTGGCAGATTTTTCACTATTAGCAGTCTTTTGCCAATCTTATCCTTTATTGACTTTCATCTTGCATTCAGCTGTGTAGATTTATCAGCACCTGTCTAAACCAGACTTCGTAGTGCATAGTTAGCCCAGTGGAATGTGCAGAGCAGGGGTTGTTCTACAAGGAACCAAATTGAAAAGTTTGTAGTGTCTGGGACTTCAGAAACCCCGAAGAACGGTTTTTCCTGAGGGTGCACTTCCACTTTCTCTGTGTTCTTTTGTTTCCAGCTTTGATAAAGGGATGGCAGGGAGGCTGCCAGGAGTCTGAAGTGAGTGTGGAGAGGCTTGCTGGTGCATTAATATGTGTTATGGACACGTGGCTTCTCCTGCAAACGGGAACACCTCTCTGCAAGGAGTGATAAGCCCCGGGTTTCTCTTCTGCGACACTGCCTGTAATTGCTAGGGAAAAATAAGCTTAAATGTAAAGTTCCTAGAGCACCGTTCAGTATCCACTGAGTGGATTTTCAGCACGATTTTTAGCCTACTGCTTGCTGGGTTAGAATGCAAACAGCTGTGTGCACTCTGAAGATGCAGAAGTCTATACTGACAAAAGGCAGTCACCTACCAGGAGAAAAACTATTGCCAGCCCCTGGTGCCTGTCCTCTCTGAAGAGTTTTGCATTTTTTTGCATCATTACTGCCCAGTGTTCAACCTGTTTGCTGTTAAAGGCATTTCAAGCACGTGGACTTTTGGCTACTGCTGAGATTTTTATATTAACACAGTTAGACAATCTCCTTGTCAACCCTGGTCCATCCAAAGTGAAACTAATGGGACCACTGCTGCTGTTTGCCAGCAGACAGATTATCCCTCGAGTAAAGATCAGTCTGAAGCAGTGGGGTAAAAATGACACACTTTTTCATAACAGAATGACCAGTTGTTGGCTGGAGAGCAGCTCTGAAGTGAAACACTCTCCTAAATTGTTTTTCCAAACCAGCTTATTTTTCTTTTAATAATCTCAATGAGTGACATAACGAATTGGCAGAACGAAAGAGCCCTGTTGCTTGGCACTCCATCCCACACAGTAAGTTTGCATCAACCTCCTGCACTACACTGGCCTGAAGAGATACTCAGGAAAATCTTTACATTTTTCATTGTGAGAAGGGTGGGAGGGATTCCTTTTGTAAATGTCATGTGGGGACAGAGCTCTTTTTCAAGGGATTCCACGAGAGACAGCCTGTTTGAAAAGCTTTGTGATCGTGGATTGAGACTGAAATAATGCTGGGAAGAGCAACTGCCAGGCAGCTTAGAGGTGGCAGCAGGGAACCATTTAAAGGCTCTGAGGTCCTTAAAAACAAGGTGAGGCCTCCAGATACCAAGAAAGTGGCAATCATACATCCCATGTGCTGGATGGCACCTAAATATGCAGCTCCTTGGTTCAGGTTTCCTGCCATTAACCAACTGCTTCAGTTCTGGCAGAGGAATTTTAGGTGTGTTTCCTGCTGCGGACACAATGGGAAAGATTATCCCAAGAGAACACTGGTTTATCTCAGAGCAGGGAGAGGGCAATATGAAGAGAACATCTGGGAATAATTCAGGGTATTCCAGTTGTATTGGGGATTGTAACTAAAGCCCACAAATGTGCTTCCAGTTTCGTACAGAAACATGAAGCACTTGTCTGGTTTTCGCAGCGAAGTTAGTTCCCTTGGCAGCTGAAGTGTAAACTTTATCTAAGGGGAAGCAATTCCTTCTCTTTTTTAATGTTTCAGTTACAGAACAAGAGTCAGTTGATATGAAAACTTCCAACTCGTGTGAATTTATCTCCAGAGTGATGTTTATCTACAGGGTGATAATTCAGTCTTGGGGAGGAAAAATAACTGGGCTCTAAAATGTACAGTACTGACTTTAGGGCACAGCATCACAGCCTTCATTAGTCTTGTGTGCTGTTTCCCAGCCTTTGGGGAGAATTGCTTGGGTTTACCACATGTTTCCATATTTTTCAGGAGCCTAATACCAAATAATTCTGCTTGCTTTCTGCCTTAATATCCCGTGAGCTCCCACTTCAGATAACACTTACCCGCCACCCCCACTGGGTGTTTTGGCCCCTGCACACATCTAGGTAATAAAACCCTCTTGAATAAGTTGCAAAGTCTGCTTTGAGAGAAAACCCCCCAAAAAAAACCTTTTGGAGCCTCTGGACTATCTGAAAAAGGAAAGAACAGATCTTCGACAAGTTATGGTAGCCAAGGTTAATTTTGAAGCAGGGTGTGTGTTTACTGCCTCTCAAGGGAGCCTCTTGCTGCTTTGCATGCCACTGACTTGTTCCTGGAGCTGAAGAAACAGTTCTTAAAAGGATTAATTTGGCAGGCACTCCTGAGAGTTTAGAAGGTAAACAAGTGTTTCTTTTTTGTCAATATGGCAATTAAGGTCCGGGAGATTAAAGAAGGGAAAGTATATGCAGTTTTGGCTCCTTCTGCAGACTTAGGGCTTAGTGATCCTTTGAATGCTTAATGAGGTGCTTTGATGGTTCTGGAGCAGCAAAATGCAGATCAGATGAGATGTGAAGAATTAAAGAACAGTGAACTACAAAGTGGGAGTTATGTGATGCCCAGAACTAGGTGTGTGAGGTTTCTTATGCTCAAGATTGATGTCCAGATTCTTTTGGCAAATGATGTGTCCTTCAAATGCAGGGGATATACTGAAGGTGTCCAGGTTGCCTGGAGATTTCTGCATTTGGCCTCTTCATCTTTACCAAAACTTCTGTCTAATTCTGAGTGTTGGGCTGAAAAAAAGGAGTCTTCCCCGTGAAGTTGGCAAAATTGGTAAAAATAGCATTACCATGAGTAGAATTGTGAATTTAGAGACGTTGAGACGGTCAGAAGTGATATTTAAAGAAAAAATTTGTAATTTTTAGCAGCCATTAAAGCTGATGGGACAGTTTCATTCTTAGCTGCTTTGTTTACCTCAGATGACAAAAAGTAGCCACAGAATAAGCTTTGACATCCTTTGTGTGTATTTTCTGCTAGTCCCCATTTGGACAGGACATGGATTACCTCTCCTTGAGGGGGTGGCTCTCACGTCTCCTCAAATACATCTTCAGGGAATTAATTAAATTGTCTGTCTTGAAGTGGGTGGGCATTTAGAGGAGATTTAATTTGAAATCAGGAATTAAAAATGTCTGAAGTTAATTCAGAATGCTGTTTATATGACATTATGGTTGAAGAAGCTGTCAGAGTGTTACCTGTGTGTAGTGGGAGGACAGCTCTGATTTTAATAGTTTTCTTCCCCATTTTTTCTGCTGCCCCAGTGCTGTTCCTACTGTTTTCAATCCCAAATCTGTTGGGCTTTTTGGAGATTGGAGAGGGAAGGAGATAAACCTTTGAAGAAGCAGAGCAACAGAAATCCCTGTTTGAAAAAGACCCTGAAATATCCCACAGGGAGCTCTTCGTGCCTTTATTCAGGCACACCGATGTTTCTAAAGTGGCAGTTCTAGTCCTCCAGATCCTCCTCGTGACAAATTCAGGGAACAATAAATGTGATTGCTGTTCTGGCTAAGTGGGGAATTCTGTCCATTCTGAATTGCTTCCATTGACCTGTCCTGCTTTATCAAACCCAACAAATTGAAGGGCAATTTGAAGATAGCCAGACTTCACTTCCCAGGCAGCTCATCTGTGTTCCAGAGTGGCCAGTGGTGGAAGAGGAGCTCACCTCTTGCTCTGGAGGTGCCCTGTCCTGCTGGGGATACCTGGGAGGAGAATGCTGGACATGGGAAAGTGCCTGGGCACAAAGAGGGCTGTATTTGGGGTTGCTGAGGGGCCGTGGGGCTGCATTTTATCTTGGGATGGTCCTGGTGACCGGGAGTTTGCTCAAGGCGAGAAAACTTCCCACCTGTTGTTCGGAAGAGGGGGGAGGTTCTGGGGAGCTGCAGGGTGTTTGTGCTCTCCTCAGGCACTGGGAAGACTGTGGAGCAAATCCTGGAAGCCACTTCCAAGCACATAAAGAGTGAGAAGGGGACTAGATACAGCCAGGACAGGTTTGCCTTGGTAGATCAAGTCTGCCCTGAGAATCTCTTGCAATGAAATGGGTTGTTCTCCAGGGGTTGCTGATTTGGTGAGATGTGGGCTATTAGTTTTTTACTTTTGTTTCTGCTTGACAGACCAAGCAACTGAGTTAGAAATGAATCTTCATTTGCTTCTTTCTGTGTAGTCTACACAGACTGATTCATCTCTACATTTGTAATTTTCCAATTATTAAGATTTGCTTGGACCTCGATTTTCCTGTTCTCTTGTCCCTTGTCCCCCCACCCCTCCCAGTGACATTTGTGCCGTATCATTGTACTCTCAGAGACAGGGGGGCACTCTTTTAAACTGGTCTTTTTAATTTTATTGTGGGATTTTTTGGCTGTAGTGGTTTTGGTTTTGGTGGTTTTTTAGTTTGTTTGTTTTGGGTTTTTTTGGTGTGTTTTGTTTGTTTTTACATAACGGAAGTGCTTTTGAAACAGCAGTTTACAGCAGCAAATCTCAAAGTAAGAATGAAATGGCCACCCACCACCTTCCTTTTGTTCATCCATAGGTTTGGGGGTTTTTTAAATTCATTTTATTTCAAAGGAAAAGATGTGAAGCCAAGTGTACAGCCATTATCTTACTGCTGGCTACATAAAAATGTCACTGTAGTGGATGAATGCTCTTGAGATTTCAGTGGCTGAAAGGTAACTTAATAAATCCCTGCTTTAGTATAGAGTCTCTTGAATGCCTATAAACTCAGTTATGTAAAATGTGAAAGACAAACACTTAATGAAAGAGGTGGCACCAAGAGTGAAGTTTCTTAGACCAAAAGAAACGGGCACCTGTAGAAATAGGTTTTGTTGTGCTCTGAAAAAAATGTGAATGAATTCATAGCAAAGTTACTGTAGAGCTTGTGGGCGTGAAACTGTTTATTTTTCCCCTCGGCTGGAGTTTCCTGGTTTATTTATTCCTGGTCCTCTCCATTCACTTGCTCTTTCAGCTCTCGAAGCCAGGGTTTGCTGTCAGCACTTATGACCCGTGCAAAAATACAGTGTTCCCCGTTTCCCTGTACTTGGGCTGTGTGAGAACAGCTCTGTCCGTGCTCTGAAATTAAAATGCAGAAGAGAAACAGACAATGCTGCAGGAAAAATTGAAAACAAAGTCCACCTCTGTCTCTGCCAAAGCAGGGAGTGCTCTCTCCTCTCTTCCCAAGATGTGCTTTGCTTTAACCACCTTTCCCACTGATGTTTGCTGCGTTACCTGTCGGGAAAGCACAGCAAAGGAAAGTCTTTCCCACAGTGTGTGGAGCTCCAGAAACTCATCCCAGGAGCAGCCTGCGAGGCAGTGCTGGGAATCAAACTGTGCAATTGCTCTTCCCGAGGGGACGTTTCCCACGGCAACCTGTACTGCGGTTTTCCAGTGGGCTGAGCCACCCAGTCACCACGACAAATGAGGCCAAATCCCAGCAGCTGCCCCGTATTTATCCTGGAATTTGTGCTCCAGGGGATGTAATCACAGAGGAAAATTCCTCAAGAGAAGTTTCACTGCAGAGTTCAGCCTTAAGAGAGCAAGAACCTTTATTTCTGTGAGCAGTGAATACAGAGGGGTAGCAAGGATGATTTGGGGTTGTTTTTATTTTTTTTTTGTTGTGGTTTCGTTGCCCCTGCTTTCCTTCTCCTAAACCTTTAGGAGTTTTTCAGACCAGTGAATAAAACAGATCGAGTGCACTGCAACTGAAGAAATTGTTACTTGGCTACAATAAGTACAGGAACAGATTCTACAAATAATAGACAGAGCTGAGGGGATTCCACTCCTGCGTGTTGTGTGGCAGTCCAGGCAGGGCCATGTAAAATATGGTTTCAGTGGTGCTGAGGAAAGCACAAAGTTACTGGATGGGTTCATATTTTTGTGCCCATCTCCTAGCAACAAAACGGCCGAAATTGCAAAAATACTCCATCTCAGGAGGCTTTAAACGGCATCCCAGGAAAATGATGAAGAATGGACATAGACTGTGAGTAGTGGTTATGAAATATTTATGTTTGTGTCACTGTTTTTGCATAGCCACGTGTTTTTTCCATTGATTTGAATAAGTGACCCCAGCTGCATCTTTTGTTTAAGCAGGTGTCAAAAAATTCTTCTTTTTCTAATTAATTTCACTACTCTAGGGAATGTCAAACAAATGCTACATAGTTATTTTCTAGGACATCTGATGCTGTGTTTGGAATTGTGAGCCTGGAGAAAAAAAAAAACCAAACCAGGGAAATTTTGATTTACCAATTCCTTCCATGTTGCAACAGGGATTACAAACCAGTTGTTCAAATACATTTTTAGGATGCAGTCGTGGTTAGGGAATCAATCTAATTTCTCTCTGTGTGTAAGTGTGTGAATGTATTTGACAAAATGTTAATTGAATAATTGTTATTCACTGCACATGGAATAAAATAAACAGGTGAAATAGTGGAAAGGGAACTAAAGCTTCCTGAGAAATGGTACCTTCAAATATGAGGGTATTTTAAAGAGATCCATAAAAGTATTTTTACAGAAGGGAGGGGAAGCAAAGTTGGTGAGGCTGTAAAAAAACCTTCCTGTCTCCAGAGGCCTGTTGGGTGACAAAGACATTACAGGATTCTGGCAATGCAATTAAGACAGCTGTAAAAATCAAAATTAAGAAGAGGCTTTTATTTGTAAATGTAATGAAGTACCAGAGCTCCCCAGTCTGGGGATGTGGCAGAGCTGGTGTCATTTGCTGTCTTTAAATTCAGCCATTTCGTGCAGAGAATAAGATTGTAATGACCCCTTCTGGTTTTGCAGCCCATAAATCCCAGCTTAATACCATTGAAACACAGGGTGAAGGTGACAGGAGATCCCAGACAGGCTGTGGTCAAAGATGGATTCTAAAAGTTGAATCTTTAAGAGAGGAAAATCTTTTTAATGGAGTGCACATTAAAGTGTGGTGAAAAGCAAAGTTGCAAAGTGTTTTAATTTAGTTTAAATGTCGCTGGTTCCGTGTATTTGAATTTATCTTGCAGATAGGTTTAACATGGAAATTGCAGTTCTTGGTTTCAGTACAAGGGGCCAGTCAGGATGAGACAGCTGAGCAGAATGAGGGAAGTGGAGCAGACACAGATCTACCTGGACTCCCTAAGCCTGGGGAGAGGTATTTTGGGAAGCTGCAGATCTGAGCCCCAGTACTGGAATTCTGAAAGGGCAGAAATAGAGAAGCAGGTGCTGAGCTGTCTTAGCATCACAGCTCAGGGCATAGACAAAGTGTGAAGTAAATGGGATTTTTATCCAGTTATGAATATGCTCTCAAGCCTGCAGTCAGCCACCTGGAATGGGTTCATCACAGAATCAGTGGAAGGTTTGGATTGGAAGGGACCTTAAAATTCATCTCATTCCACCCCCTGCCATGGGAAGGGACACCTTCCACTAGACCAGGTTGCTCCAAGCCCCATCCAACCTGGCCTTGGACACTTCCAGGGATGGGGCAGCCACAGCTTCTCTGGGCAACCTGTGCCAGGGCTTCCCCACCTTCGCAGGGAACAATTTCTCTCTTATATCCAATCTAAATGACCCTTCACTTTAAATCCATTCCCCTTTGTCTTACCCCTCCATGCCCTCATCAGAAGTCCCTCCCCAGATCTCCTGTAGCCTCTTACAACTGAAATAATTCTGTGATCTGAGAAATTATCTCCAGGTACCTTAAATTGTGCAGGATGGTGTCACTCCTTGTCTTTTTATCTACTGATTTTTATTTGTGAACATATATCCTATTTCAGGAAGAGGCAAAGGAGAGCCCAAGATGTTAAATCCAAGCCCTGCCAGAAGGTAAAGAAAATGATGGGAAGA
>JAYRBT010000001.1:3242394-3268062 GCA_036023395.1 Myiotriccus ornatus
TGTTTGTTTATTGTTTTTATAATAAACCACTTCTTTATTGCAGATTTGCAGCCCGGTTGTTTTAATAATCTATAACATGCCAACCTCTAACAATCAGAATACAGGGCACCACAAATAATTTGTATAAAGCCAGAGTTCCTTCAGCTGAAGTTTTAAGGCTAGTTTACGACTTCATGAGTGAAAACAAACCTACTGCCACCCTCTGGATGACCAGCTGAGATCTGGATAATTATCTGGGGTTATATTTTAGGGGAAAATAGTCTGAATTCTCCGTAAATAAGAATTGTGAGAAACATTCAGCAACTGCAGCAACAAAAGGCCTCACCCAAACTACTGGAAGGGGCATGGTGGGTCCAAACCAGCCCTAAAGTTGTTCACACGAGCCAGAGAGAAGATTTATTTCAGATGTCACTGCACTGTGGCTCCTCAGTGACCTGGAAATCTGAGGGAGATGGCACAAAGAGCTGGAACTGGGACATGGTGCTAATGATGAGTAGAAAAGGAGAGGAGGAGGGCACAGACACAGAAACAGAATGTCACAGCTATCAAGGGACAAAGGCAGCAAGAGAAGGTTCTATAAACACCCTTGGCATAAGAAAAAAAAACACAAGAAGGCACAGGCCTGTTACTAACCATGCAAGGAGAGCAAATAATGGAAGTGTGAAACATTTCATGCCTTTTTTCCCTTTAATTTTTAGTAAGAAGTTGAGTTTGGAACAAATGCCAGGCACAATTACAGCCGGCAGAAAGGATCAAGAGATGCAAAATGGGCAACAGAGAGGTTCAAGAATATCTGGGCAAGTTAAATGCATCTAAGCTGGCAAGTGATGAGGCTGATAAAAGGGAATTTTTGAATCCTGCAGAGTTATGCAAGGATAAGTCCTCAGGGAATTGAAACACAAACATCTCTTCATGAGGCAAAAGGAGGAAACAGGGAAAGACAAAAAAAAAAAAAAAAAGAGGAAGAAAAAACCCAAAAAAACTCAGCTTCTGATACTGAAGGAAGATTTTTATCCACTTCATATGTCAGTCCCATCCTCCTTTTGAACAGGTTGATTGAGCAGCTCAGAGGGCAGACAGAACTCCAGCAAGTTTTGCCACAGGCACTGTGCCATAATTATTGCATAATTATCTCGGGCCAGGGTATGCAACTGGTGTCCTGCAGCCTCTCCGGGAGCAGGGACTGGATCCAGAAAGTCTCTGAAAATAAAGGAGGGCTCACCCCGAGCTGCAAGGCTGACAGGAGCAGAAGAAAAGTCCACCAAGGGCACCTTTTCCCCCCTCTGTTTGTTTGTTTTCTTGTGTTCTGAGGTATCTCAAAATTAAAATGTTTGAAAGTTACCGGTGGAATTTAAGTTTGTGAGGCACACATAGCACAAAAAACAGCCATCAGCGCTTCAGTTAAATTGGGTTCTGCAGATTTTGAGGAATTAGAAGAAAATCACTAAGATAGAATTAAACAATATTATTTTAGATCAGTGACATTACCAAAAAAAATCCCAAACCCCACCAAAACCAAACAAAGGAAAAAAAGCCCTGGAAGTGCAGCTGACCAAGCAAAATACTCAATAACACTGAGATTTTGTCAGCTTGCAGCACAAATTGTATTCCCTCTTCTGGCCAGGATAAGAAAGGTCCTCACCTGGAGCATTTTCCGGATCCAGCTCTGGCAACAGAGCTCCAGGACAGACAAGGGGAAATTTGGCTGTGTTTGGAGGAGAACCAAAACAACTGAGAGCTTTGGGAAAATGTGATTTTGTTTGTCCCACAGAAAAGGAGATGCAGGAAAGCAGGGACAAGGCAGGACTGGTAAGACTGTCTGAGGAGTTTAAGAAGCTGTCAGCAGGAAAGATGCTTCCAAACTTAATGATAAATAATTAAAAAAATTAAGAATTAATTTTTTTGTGGAAAGACATTAAAAGGTAAATGCCCTTTACGTAATTTCAAGGGGTAACCATGTATTGGAGTGGGTTATTCAAGGAGACTGTGACACTGGACATATTTGGTGATGAGCGGGAGAAACATCAAACAGAAGCTGCTTATGCCCACAACTTCTATTTCAGTATTGAAAGCATCATTTCTAACCTAATATTGCCATGAGCAGCAAAGTCACTGCAATTTTCAGCACCATTTAGATTTACTCTAATCCGAGACATTAAGCAAAAATATAAAAATCTTACTTAATCAACACTGGAGTCTGAAGCCTGATGTGCTATTTTGAGTTAAAATAGCACTGAACAATTTGGCTGAAACAAGACAGCAAAGAAAAGCTCTAAATGAGCCCTGGACAGGGTGAAACGTTTACCAAGCTCCAAAACACAGGAACAGTTTTGAATAAAATGTTGAATAGAGGAGCAAGAGGGGGGAGAAATGTCCCAAAATTCTGATTTCTTACATTACCAAAACCTGTAATCTGACCTTTCTGAAACTCTGACTTTTGGACTGAAAAAATATTCAATCAAAATATTTTTTTAAAAAAGTGAATGGTACAAATATTAGTATTTTCCTTTGCTATCTCGACCTGAGTTCTAGTTCATGTAAGAAAAGAGAGTGATGTTACTGATTCAGCATTTCCCAGTTGGTTCCTTCTTCCAAGGACAAGGCAGTATAAAGACAACAGGACACGTGAAAATACCAGAAGCTTTCACACTACAGGGTGTTAGACTTAACTATTTAATACACAGATTTATCAGTCTGTGTTAGAAACTATTTTGTAAGGAAATATACTAGGAAAAGTTCTGAGGAAACACCTGGAATGTTTTTAAAATGCCTTTTTGAAGACATAAAATCACAGCACAAAACAGAGCTGTGCTTCACAAACCCACAGATAATCATACCCATTGTCTGGACTCATCAAACTTGCTTGTCGTATTTTTGGAAAAAGAATGCCCGATTTTTGCTTAAAGAAATAAATGCCATAATTTGAGGGACACATTTCTTGCCTTTCATGATCTCCTTTCTTTTTGCCCTATCTATAAGGAACAAAAGAGAGAAAACAAAAGAAAACTTTCCCATTTGTTGTAAAAGAGAATTGACCAAGAACCAAACAAACATGTTGCATTTTGTAACTACCAACACTGAAAATATTTCCATTATGATTTATCCAGCTAATGCAACAAACCACTGTAAATGGCCCCGTTTATAGTCGATTTTAACACAGAAAATGGTTGCTATGCTGCATTACCAGAATCCTTTATACAAAACTGGGGGTTTCTGTGTTCAGAAGAGATGCAAATTGCATCCTTAGTAACAAAATCCAGGCCTTGTTATCTGAGAACAACTAAATATAATAATCACAGTGCGTGTGAGATAGAAAACATTCATCTAGAGGAGTAAACTCACAACAGACCATCTAATTTGAACTGTAATTTGTTATTTTTCAGTAGTACACTATTGCTAGTTTATTAAAAATACAGTAGATTATGTTTTATGATCTAACTAAAAAAATTCTACATGGATTGTTCAAGATATTCGGGAAAATGCTTTTGTAAGTTACAGAAACTCAATTGGGTGTGCATGCAGATACGCACACCAAGAGACAGATGGTACTAAAATGAGTAAAATACTGACAGTACAAACCCAACTGGAGTAACCCCAGCTTAGACAAGAAGAGCAGCTCCCATGAACAGCACTACCTGAATGATAAAGAAGCTGTAATGGTGCCTACACTGCCATTGTCTAGATAACTACTGAATTACTGCTCCAAACCAGGGCAATCAGCATTTCTTTTATCTTGTATGTGTGATAATTAGAGTCATTCTACTCGTAATAAGGCATTTGATTAATATGAGTGTCTGGTAATTTCAGATTATTAATTCCCCTAACCATAAAGGGACAACGAAGTACCAGCAAATTTGATGTAAATTGGAGCTGATATAAATTATCGAACGCAAACTGAAATTTACAGAAACCATCAGGCGCCACAAATATGAAAATAAATCATACCTGGCAAACCTACAGACCTATCTGCCTCTCCTAGAATTCAGATCACTCTGGGAGAATTATTCAAACTGTTGGCCTTAAAGCAATGAATGCAAAGGAAATGAAGCCAGTTGTGGTCGGGCTGAGCTGAGCAGTGCCCAGGAGTGACCTCCCTGATGCTGCTTTAACCATTCAGTGCACCACAGGTTTTACTGGCAAATATAAACAACACCGCAAGATTTGTGTTTTCTCACATTCAGGGAACAATGTATCGCTTTGAATAGCAATTTATACTTATTATGGCAATAATTACAAGAGTTCTACTTTGCTGTAGATTCAGATTGCAAAAAACCTGTGTGTGAGATGTAAGAATGGTGCACTCAGATCACCCAACAAATGTGCTGCATCATATGATAACTACATCCCTTGAGACACACTGACATTTAGCACAGTCTGATCATCATTAACTGGCTGTTTGAGGGGAGTCCCGAGCTCACTGAATCCATGCAGAACCTTTTCAGTCAGCTTGTAAATCAAAAAGAAGTTATTTCTTTGGAGGAAAGCTCGCAAGCAAAAACCAAGACAAGCAGTGGAGTTTTGCCAGTGAACAAGAGAGAAGAGCACAAAGTTTTCCATGAGAGGGGAGAATTCCAGCTCAAAACAGCACTAATTTCTCCATCTTTATATTAAATGGGAAAATTCTCTGTAGGGATGAAGGATGTGGAGAGAAGCTTGAGAGAAAACACTTTGAAAGGCTGTAGATGTAAATAAAAACTAGTAAGTGCTATTATTGAGTTAGAGAAAAGTCAGACGCAGATTTTAGAAAATACAAAAAAACCATGGGTGCACTAATATAAATCAATTTATAACTGCCCCCAAATATCAAAAGCCCTTGGACACCACAGTTACAGTACTCTTTAGTGGCTTAATTTTCAACTCCTTGATTATCTCCCTGGTTAGGCATGGCCAACATTTAGGATAACTGTGATAATCTGATAAGAATATGTAGCAAATTGGGTTTTATTTATTTAACATTAATTATCATCCCACAAGAGTGGTGCCTTTAGCCTAAAACCTGAAAAATACACCGGTCCTGAACCCAAAAGTCCACGCAAAATACTTTTCTGAACAAGTTTCTTGTCCCCTGAACAGATTCTCTTGCAGATACTCCATCCCTGGAAGTGTCCACAGCCAGGCTGGATGGGGCTCTGAGCAACCTGGGCTAGTGGAAGGTGTCTCTGTCCACAGCAGGGGTTGGAGCTGGAGGATCTTTAAGGCCCCTTCCATCCCAAACCATTCTACTATTGTATAATTCTGTGATTCTTGGTCTCAGGATTTCTGCAAAACTCTAAAATGAGTTACCTTGCTAACAATGCAGAAGAAAAACCAAAACAAACTTGAAGTGTTTGTTTTCTCATGATTTGAAGGGACTTGGCTCATTTTTAAGACCATCTGACGACAGCACCAGAAAAATAAATACGAAAATTTGGGAGGAACCTTAACCTGATAATGAAAGAAAGATGCATTTAATCCTGAATAACAACCCTAAATAACTAAGACACCTGCAGCTGTCAGCTTTTTGAAGTATTTATATTGTCATTGCTGAAGAACAACCATCAGGTGTAACAGACAACAAAATACATTTATGTCTATGAAAGTATATCTACAGATAGGTTTATTATCTGTAACTCCCTTCTTTCCAAGGAAAGCATGTTCTAAACATGAGCTTTCCAATTCTTTTCCTGTAAACCTGTGTCCAGGTGGGGACAGTTTTTATCTCCTCACGACTCTTTCTGCTCGGGAAGGTCACCAAGCACCTGATGCACTGGGAGACACAAGGAGACGCTCCAGAACACAAAGGGATTGATTGTGCAATTGATTGGATTTTGGCAAGTGCTGTTACTGATAGGCTGGGAGGGAGCTATTATTTTAACTGGGAAAAGAAAAAAGAAATAGAAAATTATGTGGGTCACTGAGCGCAGCTGAGGATGAGGAGACAGACTGTGGATGTCATTTCCCTCCTGCTCACACACCTACAGTGCCTTTCTGCTTAGTGCCTACACTTTCCCTGAGGTGAATGATAAAAAAACCTGGTGGAAGAAGGAAAAGTCAAAACGATTCTGCCAGCAGGATGCAACACAGGCCTCGCTGAGCAGGTTTCCAGAGAGCAGCTGTTCATTTTCAAGCTGTACAAAATCATTATTTAAAGATACAAACTTGCTTGTGCTGCTTGTGATGCTTTTCTAGCAAGGCAACATTTACTGATGAACATTGCCAACTGTGATCCATCAAACCTAATCAAAATGAAATTTCAGACTGTGTCTGTTGGGTTTTTTGGGGGAAACACTTTCCATATGAGACAGAGAAGATAGGCTTGTCAGAAAGGATTAGTTCCAGTGCTCCAGCTCCCTGTGCCTGTCCTACAGCACTAAAAACTACCATTTCAAACTTCAAATAGGGCAAACTACAGAAACTTTTACAGTTTACCCTGAAAGATTCATACCTCAAGTTCTCTCCTTTGACACTGACCCAGATATAGCAATTAACTGACCAGGAGTAGTTCAACAATAGATTTTAAACAAATATAAAAATGTTGATAGAATGCATATGGTTGTGAAAGAGGTAAATATCTTCCACCAAATACAGGTTTAAGGTATTGTCTCACCTTGATGAGGTAACAGTTCACAGCTTTCTTCTATCTGTTTAATAAGAATTAAACAGAAAATATTGAATTTTAGCATTCTCAAAATGCTCAAACAAAGGACAGAAGTGCAGCAATAATCAGAATTAGTCCCTAAGTGTATTCCATAAAAACAGTTTAAAACAGTTCTCATTAGTTTATCATTTCTTCTACTTGAAGAAGAAAACCCCAATTTTATTTTTTTTTTTTTCAGTTCTGGCATGATACAAATCATTCTGTGGAATGAATCAGCACAGTAACTGATGTGTGAGTAATCTCAGCAGAAACTGGCTATGTAGGTACATTTATTTCCAAAATCTAACTTGCTCCATTCCACAAACTAAAGAACTAAAGTACATTTATTTTACCAGTTGCCATCCTGATCATGTGCTTTTCTAGATAGAAAGCAACGCTTGAGAACCTGATATTATCCTTATGCTTGTGTTTGGAAAGTTAAACAGTGGAGTCTGAAGTGTCAGAGATGCAAACACTCCAGATTCAAACCACAGGCTACACTGGTAGCATTTCTGAATGAGAATTCCCTTTCCTGCTCACGTGGGGTGGAATGCAGATTGTTAATGGGTAAATCAGCTTTATCACGGTGTCACAATCAGACACCACGTGCCTCCAGCCTATAACAGACCAAATGAAATCAGCCAGCTGCTTTCACTGATTCTCTGCACTCTCACACAATGGTTGTTCACCCTTCCCACGTCATCCAGGGGAGGCTCCCACGTCAGCCCAGCTCCTGTGACTGGGACAGCAATGAAGCAGCTCCTCCCCAGAGCCCTTTCCAGGCACATGGAGGACTAGAAGGAGATTGGGAACAGCCTGCCCACATTCACCAGAGCAGGTGCAGTCTCACAAGTGCCAAAGAGAGGGGCAAACTGCAGCCCAGCCCAGCATGCAGCTGCTGTCACTGCTGTCAGGGAGCACTCTGCTGACCTGCATTCAGCCTGCTGTCCCCAGGGACCTTGTGTCCTTTGCCAGGTGGGGTTTTTTCCTGCTCTGGGTCCAGGAAAGAGCAGCCTGTCCTCCAGCACTTCCAATGCAGCCCCTGATCTAGCAGCTACCAGGAATTTTCTGTGAGTGCACCTCTACCCCGTCATTCAGGCTGTTAATGGAGACATCATAAAGCCTTGGCTCCCAGTGCCTACCTCTGGGAGTTGACACCAGTGATCAGCCATCAGTCTGGGTCACTGATCACAACCTTTGAAGTGTAACAGTCCAGTTTCCATCCACCTATCAAGTCCATATCTCATCAATTTGGCTGCAGGAGCAACGTGGGACACCACGACAAAGGCCTTGCTAAAGGCACAGTGAACAACAGCAAAGTTCTCCCCTTGTCAAAACACCACTCCTGTCATCACAGAAGGAAAAGGGGTTGGTCAGGCAAGACATGCCCTTGATAAACCCAGGCTGCCTTGTCCCAGATGCCTTTTCCTTTGTGTTCCTGGAAATGGTTACCCCACTGCTTCTTCACTGCAGTAAAAGCAGCACAGACTATGCTTCCTTGATCTTCAGCTTTTTGTTTTCCACCAAGGCATGCTTTGTCATTGTGAATTCTACACGATGCCTAGGCCTATAGGTAAACGTGGTCACTGCAGCCATAACTGACAAGAAATAATAACTCAGTCTCATCTGTCCCCTGACAGAGGATTATTTGTTTTTTCCTCTATGAAAAGGTATGATATTGATGGGGCCACAAACACATCGTGTGTATTAGAAAAGTTGTGGTTTCAGGCCATGTAAGAGCATCTTATTGCACCTTCCATTTTTAAACTGCACTAGCCAGTGGTGCTGCAAAGAAAGGCCCCTGAACAGCTTCAGGGAAATCTCTGTGCAGATTTACACTGAGCTCAAAATTCAGCAGGACGCTGTTCAACATGGCTGAGAGAAGAATTGAGTTTTGGAGCTTGAGACTGAGGCTATCAACTGAAACTGAGCTTTAATTAAAATGGATTTGATAATGCACAGTAGAGTTTGGGATGGCTTCAAAAGCCATTTCAGAAAGCTGGTGTGATTTGCCAGCTTTGAAGGAAAGTAACTGTGCTATATGGATACCAGAGTTTTTTAATTATGTTTAAAAATAGAGATGTATTCTGGGTTAACCAACAAAACCTTCATTCTAGTTTTAGGATTTGTTTATTTTGCTGTTGGGAAGATTTGATAATCTGGTCTCGTTACACCTGAGGGTCAGGCAATCACAGACAGCCCTTTTGGTTAAAGACAGAAAAATTACCCTGCTCAGCTCAAAGCTGAGGAAGTATCTTTCTCAATTTCTCAACTCCAAACTCAGGTTATAGGATGTACTGGCTGGTGAATGCTGATTTTTTTCATTCCCCCTTAAGACAGGAGAAAATCTAAACACTGCCTGCAACCAAAGATTTCCTTAATATTACCTTTTCTTAAGCATTCAGAAAGTATGAGTTGTCTAGCTTTAGTCAGTTTGACTGTGGGAGGAACAGCTCTATTAAGAGAACCTGTAGGATTTCCAAGCTGCCTTTCATATATATATGTTAAAAAAATAACTTATGACCCCCACGTGTGATCTGATGCCAGAGCCTGACTCACACATTCAGCCTGATGACAGACTCCACTACAAGTTCCATGAAAGCAAACAGGACAAAATAAAAAAGTCTGGAAATGAACTGACCTTCCTGTCTAAGTTAGCAGGTGAGGTGCTAGGACAAGATATCTAAAACTAAAATACAAAGAGACACAAAGCACAGTCTCACACAAATTTTGCACCCTTAATCTGTAACTTCACCTGTAACTCTCAGCCGAGTTTTCAAGTCCTTCTAGAGGCACAAGTGCACCTCTTGCTCATTCATTTACTCACAAATGATACACACAGACTGTCAAAGCCAGGGACACTGGCTATAAAAAAGTACCACCCAGTAATTCCCCAACCAAAATAACAGCACAAGGCCTTGACTCGTTGATTAGTTTGTTACTATGCAAGGCACTGAATCTTCCATAGCCATTTTCATCAGTGCCCTCAGTTCTGAATAAGCACAGCTTTTTAATTTCAAGCATATTTTTAACTGTAAATTGAAGAGATTTTCCAAGTATAGATATGCAAGAATTGGGAGGGGAGAGGGAGGCATAAATTTTTCAGGTCACCATTTCTTTCTACCTGTAGGCTTTGCTTCATGCTGACCTTCCCTCCTAATCTACCAAGATCTGCTGTTTCTGCCTTGTTCAGTATGGTCAGTGCTAGATTTATTCATTCCTCTGGTCACTGGTAACTGGCCATCCTTCCCCGCTGTCCACAAAACCCTGCAGAGCTGTTTCCCAGCTATTTGGATAAACAAAAAGCTGCAGGAAAGAAAGGAAGAAGAGGCATCTTCTTCAGTCTGCATTAACCCCAGCAAACAGTCCCCCAGGAGAGCAGTCCACCCTAAACCAACGAGCAGGCACCCTCTGGCAATCCCAAAGTCGATGCTCAGGGCCCGGTGGGAACCTGTCTGTGGGGTGCATCGTGCTCTCTGCTCCAGGGCCCTCCAACCAGGCTGGATCTGGGCCCTTTTGCTTGCTGTTTACAGGCACCTGAAGAACAGGAGCCTTTACAAGAGGCTTGTCTAAAACTCAGCCTCTGGTGCTGCCCCAACACACAGATGAGCTTCTTGTGGAGCTTCGCTTTGCTCGCCTGGAAACTTGGAAGTAGCAGCTTCAAGTCCTCGTCCTTTTTCAGCAAACAGGCACTTTCAAGACATCAGGGGGTCTTTCCATGCAAGAGACACTCCTCAGAGTTCACTCTTACTGCAAATGATTGAGGTTGAAAACAGTGTGTGAGATGTAAAGTTTACAGCTACCAAAACTCAAACAGCCATGCTTTGAAATGACATATTTGAGAATCTCTTATTTTTACAACTATCAGTGAACGACTATAATCTCTGTTTTTATCTTTCAAGGTAGGAAGGAGGAAATCAGAAACGTTCTTCATTTGTCCATAATAGTCCAACTGCAAACCTACAAGAAATTAAAACTAAATAAAGGACAGGTTACCAACTTCAACCAGAGGTCTTGGTTATTCTGTGGGTGGATAAGTGACATTCACAGCTGATTTCAGAGTTAACTGATCCAGCTGTCCCAGATCAAAGTGCAGCATTGCTGTGAGCAATGTTCCAGTGAATACAGGATCAAAATATGAAATATGATCACTACCTGAAACCACAACCATCTGTAATTATCTAGTCTTACCCTGGCAAAACCCCTGACTTTACAACAGGTTGTTGATTTCCCAACTATGGCAGTGTTATCCTCTAAAATTTTTGGTTATCCATTCCAAATACAAAAATCCCTGATCTTACAAACCAGCTTGACTGCATCCAACCTTCACCACCCAGCAGAACGCTGCAGTAAAACACACTGTCAGGGCAGCCACAAGAATTGTGATTACCCTCCAAAGCCTCCAGCACCCGACAGTCTGGCCACCTCAAACAACAACTTCTACTCAACTAACCCTTTGTTCCACTTAATCTCTCGTTCATGCAATGCAGGCACACCTCACACAATCAATTTATATTTATGTTGAAAGCTGTAATCAGCTGGAGACTGAGGCTGGCAACCCAGCAGCCAACTGAACTTTGCTGATGGAAGGAGGAAGTCGTGACCTTCATCCTGTGTTAATGAAGGTTTTCATCACTGAGGAGAGAACTCTCTGCCTTAGAGGATTTAAGTGTTTTATAACTTTCATTAAACTTTGTGCATGAAATTCTGGCTCCTTCACAGTCCATGGAAGACTCCCAATATTGCTCAGTCAGTGCTAAATTGTGCAGTGCTCCCTCCAAGTTACTGCAGTGTTAAATACATGAGCAGACCAACAGAGAAGCCTTTTTTAACCAGACTCCACAGTGTTTAGGTTACTGCTTTAAAATACAGAACAATAATTCACAAAAAACAAAGAAACAAAACCCCACAAATCAGAAAACAAAAACACCAAAACAAACAAAAAAACCCCACAACAACAGCAACAAAAAACAAACAAAAACACTCTAGAGGCCATATTTTTATTTTCTTGTCAAATCAAGCAGCTTTGGCACCCATAAATAAATTTCCACCCATTGTAAACCACAAATATTCCAGTCAATAAACTCAAAATCCACTCCATTTTTAGATATATCTGCTTTTTATGGTCTTATGGAATTTGCTGTCTTCTAGCAAAACAACTGAGGTCTAGAAATTTTGTGACCTTTGTTTCAGCAGAAACAAATGTATTCAGAGGGACTAAGGAAACAGCATTTTGTGTACTCTCAGCAGCAGTAGGTCCTGCTTTAGGTACCAACAGTAGCCAAACATTTATCTGGGTAATGAAACAAGCAGTTCAGTCCAATCCAGTAGCATCATTTCACACTCTAGCTGAAGGCTACAGTTCTTAAAACTCAACTTATTGCTCAGAGAATTTAAGAAAGTTGTTGAATAGAATAAAATTGGAAAAAAAAAATCCCAACCCCAAAAGAATATGATTACATTAAGAAAGTATTCAGATGACAATTATTTTGAACATCTGAAGACCAGAGAGATGCTTTCTAATGCCAGAGAAAAATTACCATGTCTGCAGGGTTAGTTCGAATATTCAGCAGAAATTAATATCTCCTGGATTTTGTCATCAAAGACATTGCTGTGATCAATTTACAAGCTGATACGCAAAGAACATTGATTTGTTATAAAACAAAAGGAGAAAAAACAAAGACTTGACTCCCATATTTTCCACCCCCATGAAGAGCTACCCTGTTTCTTCCCCACCCTTTGGCTTCCAAATTCAGATGACCAAATGTTGCCCTAAATCACACTCCTCCCAGGCTCTGTGTGCACAGAATACATTGTTTGATCACCTTCTCCCTGGATTTACATGGATCAACACACATGCACAAGTCAGAATCAGTAAGTGAGCTCTTCAGGACAGGGACCAGCTCCTGAGGCTGCTTTCCTGCCAGGGCATCTGGGACCAGTTTTTGGGCGAGTAAGAGGTGTAAACAAAAGACTACCCTGGCATATATTTGAATCCCAAACTCCTGAGGAAAATCTCCACAAATACGTGAATGAGACCAACAATTTAACCAGGAAAATGGATTTGGTGTAACCAATATTTGGTATATCAAAGGCAGCGAAGGACCTACAAAATCCATATATCAAAGGCAGCGAAGGACCTACAAAATCCATCAGATTAAGACCCTCCTCATTAACTGTTAAGGGTGTTACTTGGTCAAGGCACTTGTGGTATTTAGGATGGATCATCACTTAGTTGTGACATTCTGTGCCTCACTGAATAAACGAGGGCTGGATGAACACTTGAAGGGTAACAGCTTAATATCCAGCAGCAGTTAAGGGAAAGTCAAGCCATATTTTTCTTTTCCAACAGCAATAAACAAAGGACCATCCCAACTGCTGCGAATCACTGGAGTAGTTCCCCTTCACCTGAGAACCTGGCAGGGTCACAGCACCAGAACCTCTGCCACACTGTGAGGAGCAAAGCGATGACTGATTGTTTTGAGAGGGTTTGGAGTTGGTTTGGGGTTTAGATTGGGGGTTTTTTGCTGTTGTTGTGGGGTTTGATTTTACAACAGTACTTACTCATCGAAGTACAGCAGAGAGAAGGAACCAGGAATAAAAGTGAGAGACATAAGTGGGTGACAGGGCTTCTCTCTTGCTCCTTTCCCTTCCCTCCCCTTCAGCCTCATTTGCCTCGTGCATCGAATTTCACACAACATGTGAAATTCTCTCGGCATTATATTGACTCCCCACCTGTAAGTCAAGTTTGACTTTCAATCACCACCCTTGCCAAGAGTAAGAGGAAAACTTGGTGACTCAGGTCATCCCTTCTTTTGCACCAGTGGGAAATGGCAGCTCCGTTTCTGGTGCCTGCTTTGTCTTCTTGCCCTAAAACAGCTCAGCCCTTGGAAAACTCTCACCACTGAAGTCAGAACAAGACAATTCTCTTTTCCAGGTCATCCTTCTTGGCAGTGCTGCTTTTAAGACCTATAAAATATCCTCGAGAAAATCCTCCCTTTGAAATGTGGTTTATTGTCAATAAGATGGCAAGTCAACAGTACAAAACAAGCAACAGAACCCCTCAGAAACAGCAGATCTCTCCCAAAGAAGATTTCTGTTACAGATAAGATACAGAAATGGGAAGTATTTCTTATTATTCATTAATTCCAGCCTTGCTACTTATCTTTACCCAAAGTACAAAGTTGTAGGATTACAGAAAATAAAATCCACTACAACACAATCAATGTGCAAAACCAGGGCTCCCCCAGCAGGCAAATATACCTAAAATAGTCTGAATTCCTCCGTATCAAGCTCTACATCTCACATTTTGGTGGGGCAGGAACTGTAAGCAACAGAAATCTCATATGAAAACCACGAAATGTAAAATGTTCTCCTGTCTTAAACACATTTCCCCATCTCCTGTGCACCTCCTGCACATCTCAGCTGTTCAGTGCAAGGTGGGGACTGTCCATTCTGTTCTGTCTCAAGGTGTACTCAGGCTCTTAGTGCTTAATCAAACCTCATTTTTGGGCAGGTGAGAATGAAGTGTGCAGCCACGGATGAGTGCAGTGCCCTCGTACTCTAACTGAAAGGTTTCCATTTCAGCACATTTCTATTTAATAACAAACTCTGTCTGTCTAGAGCTCGCTTATCTGGTGAGGTTTGGCCAGATATCTGAGAACTGAATCAGAAAGGTCAATCACCTTTCCTGAGATCACTCCCCACAAAGACAAAGCAAGAGTCATTCGAGCCCACCCTCCTGCTGCCCAAGGAAGGAGAGAATGATTTGGTTTTTATTGTGCTTGAAAGCTGACTGCTGGGGATCACTTGCAGGGAAATCATAAACACCAGACTTGAAATCATAAATACCAGCTGTTCTGCCTTGTCAGGGAAAACACAGCAAACTGCTTGGGCAGCTCTACTGAGCTGAGCACTTCTGAGTGAAGGAACAGGCTCACAGCCTTATCCCCAGGTTCAGAGCTTGAATGTGACCCGAGAAATGCACAATCCAAAGCTTCTGCCTCAAAAAACACGAGGTCATTGACTGATACGGGTTTCACTCATTCCAGAGGTGAAAGCTCCCTAATCTCGGTCACCCCTCTAGGGAGGGCTGTGTGTAAATGATGATCAGCCATCAGACAGAGTCAGACACAAATCAGCAACCAGAAGTTTGGATGCTGATATGAAATAGCAGAGGTCCTGAATCAGCAATGCTGATGCTGTTCTATCATCATAAGCACTGTTCAAAATGTTGACATGTATAGAGCAGCTCGAAAGAAAATGCACTCTTTTTTTTTGTTAAAAACCCTCATCCTAGTCACTCTCAGGGTTTTTTTTCTAATTATTCAACAGATTAAATCAGAAGTGTTAGATGACTAGAACGGTTTTCTTTCCCCTACATTTTTTTTCCATGAAAAACTTCAATTATTTCTTTCCTAGCAGAAAAAAAAAAGGCTAAAATGACAGATACTCATAAAAAGTAAATTACTTTTGTTTTATCAACTCCAACTGCCAGTGAAGATACGTTGAATTTGATTTGAAGCCTGGTCAGACTGCAGGTATGTCAGCCTATAAAACTGGCTACATGGGCTAAATTTTGTAGTAGGTATTTCACAAGTGACTTGCAAAGTATAATGAACCAGGAGGACAGGCTAAACAATTCCTGGATTCCTCATCCTTTGCTATAACTATTTAACTTCTCTCCTCTGTTTTCAAAATGATCATTCCTGTCATTCAGTCGTGATGTTTCCTTCTCCCTAGGGAACATTTCTCAAATAAACACTGTCTTGTACAAGGTATTACATTCTCATAAAGAGATCAATAAACCCTCATTACACCTATAGTATCTTTGCCCAGATTGTTTAACAGCTGCAAGTGCCCTGTACTAAGATTTGGAGCTGGGTGGGAAAAGAGTGATGAGACCAAATGCCTGTTTGCTTGGGGTTTTTTTATTATTCTTATTATTATTACCTTTTTTAATTTAGTTTGTCACGGAAAGTGCCATGACTGATTGGGAATTGATAATCCTGACATCAAGCTGACTGTAGCACACTCCTTTTCCAGAGGGGTCATGTTTATTGCCTCAAGTGAGCTGCATCAAATTGACAGTCCAAAAAAATCATGTGCAGAAGTTCCTGTGGGCGCAATTCGTCACCCACCCTTTTCCGAGCCACTGACATGCAATTAAAACACCATCATACAAATGGATGGGGAAAGTCTGAGAGTGCTTTAATTCCTCGGAGGAGAACAGCTTGGACAATACCGTAAATTGGGTTTTATTACCCTTCTAGTTTGTACTATCATCTTTGTGTAGGAGATTATACTGAAAAAAAAAACCAAAAACAAACTAAAAATTCGTGAAGTTTGGTGATGGAAACCATCTCACTTTGCCTTCTGACGTCTGAAGAAAAAAATAAATAGATTTTTCAGAAACTGCAATTTATGTTGTTCTTTTAAATGCAATAAATAAACCCATTTCTTTTGATGCCAAAACGTAGTCTCAGAATGTCAGGTTTGATTTTTAGCTCACCTCTCCTTTGCTTGAGTAACCACAACAGAGAAACCTAAACTAAGCTCCACGCAAAGTTCCAGACTTCCCAAAACTGTCCCAGTCTTCAGCAGGGAGGCCAATTTTTAAATTTCCGAGAGCTCAAGGCAGACATTTCACCCCCAGGAGATCGATGCTGAGGGCCACATTTGAGGCAGAGAGGGAACAAAGCACCCACACATGGGCACCTTCCCGTTACAGAGATAGAAGGAGGCCAGGGAAGGGCCTACAACTCAGAAAACTGAGTGAAATGCTGTGGTTTAGCTGCAAATCCACTCCTTTAACAGTCCATTTGTGTTATCATTAAGCTGCTACGTAAACATGACATGCCAGCTTCCCTGAGAGCAGGAATGTTTCTGTTCAGCAAACTGGGTTCCAAGGGAAGGGCACAACCTTCTTAATTTGCTTCTTCATTTGGATTTCTGGATAATTCCTATCAGAAAGGCATTAAAATTAAAATACTTGGCTGAACATATCATGCAGAGGTCATGAAAACCCTGCAGATGTTTTTCATATTTATGCATAACTCATTCTGGTTTTTCCTGCATGGGCCAACATTGAATAGGTGCTCAAGAGGTGTGAGCTGAGTGGAAATTTATACATCCTTTTTTTTTTTTTTCAATTTTTGTGGTCAAACCAAAACCCCACAAAAACAATGTAGATCACACCATTAAAAAAAAAGAAAAAAATCCCAAATCCATTTTGAACTTTTTCCATTTTAGCACTGAAAGAAAATAAGATTACAAAGACTATCTTGTATTTAGTATTATACTGGAGAAAGAGGAGAAACTGAAGAATACTATAAAAATATGCATTTGATTTATAAGCATTTGGAGACAACTGAAAATAGTCATTTTGGGAAATGCCCAACACAGCAGCTACAAGGAATAAATTCAAATGTGGTCATTATGGAGCAAGCTGGAACAATAAAAGCACTCAAACAAAATCAATATAGGCATGCTTAAAGAGTGGAACCCTACTTTTTTTTGCCTTCCCTAAAGTAAAGTTACTGGTTGCCAGACCACACTGTTTTTAATATAGCCTAATAAAAAAGCTGGTTGAAGGCTGGATGGGTTACAAGAGCAGCACTGGTGTGTCAAAGCAAGCCCACCAGCCCAATATCCTGAGTTTGACAGGAGCTAGAAGTGGACACTAAAAGACTAAAGGAAAGGGCAAGATACATGTCAATATTTTCTTAAAATGCTTCTCCACCAATTTGTGGTTAGGCATTTTTCACTGACATTAGAGCATTGCTCTGTTGTGAATTTGTCCAGGCTCTCCTTAAATTCATGTGAAACTTTAGCATCGAAAACACCACAAGGCAAAGAGTTCCACAGGTTTAATGGGCACTGTTAGTGGTTATTTTTTATTGTGAACCTGGTGCTTTTTAGCTGCTTCAGATGAATCAGATGATCTGCAGGAGAAGAGAACAGGCAAGATCCAATGGTTGAGCACAGCTTGAATTAATAGAGATCAAATCTTATATTAAAAAACCAAAACCAAACCCTGATCCTCTACACTGAGCCTCATTTTGCCCACGCTTTTGAAGGGGGCAAGGGGAAGAGAATATTGACACCCTCTCAAAAGTATTTTACAACTGTGAGAGACAAGAAATAAAGCTGTAGCTGAAAAACTTCTCAGCTCTGGCTGTCAGAACCTAAAGCCTGTGAAGAATTCCACATCAAAGCCAACCCACTTATTTCCACCTGAGAACTCAGTGGAAGTCCATATGTTGTAAACACAAGAAATGTGCCTCACACTCATATTTACCAGCCAAGCCAGCACAACCACTGCTGTTAATAATAATTTCACTGTTTTCACTCAGTCATCGTAATAAATCTCAAACATGGGTTTCTGTTTACTCATAACACCATTTGAGCAACTGTGCTTTTCTGACCAGGAGCAGAAGAAGCCGTGAGATGAATCACAAAGCCATGAGAGTCCCTTCCTCTGCAGGCATTATTGGAAGAAACCAGCTCTTCTGGCCCCTGTGATAAATCCATGTCTGCTGGCACAGATCTGTGAAAGCTAATTTCAAAGACTGATGATTCAGGATTTTTCAGAAGTACTTGAGCAGCCATCTGATCAAGGAACAAACACAACTTCTCACGTGACTCGCTCAACCCATCACAGCTAATCAACAAGCCTCAAAGCAGCAACTATCAATCATAAAATCTTGTCAGTAATCACTTTGAGAGGCCCAAATGCATAATTAAACTATGCACCTGAAAAAATTCTGCCTGAAAAGTCCTATTCTGTATTCAGATATAGACTTGTCGTGATTTGATGCTACTTGTTGGTGCAGTTCTCTCACCTTACAAGTGGGTGGTGGAGAGAGAAAGGGTGAATGTTTCAGCGCACAAGGCATTACATTGGTGAGGAGTAACATTTTGTTGGCAAAATTCATCAAGGAAATAGTCCAAAAGTACTAGCTCTTTGAAATCAGAACTTTCCAAACAAGCAGACTATGCTTTGGAAAGTTTTGGGATGTTTTCAGTTTAGAATTCTTTATCAAAACGTTGTCAGTAGGAGTCAGGAACTGTGGGGAAGCTGAATCATGAAAACTAGCTCAGGGTGGGCTCCTGAGCTAATCCAGACCTCTGTCTCCTCCCCCAGATTCCCACAGACATTTTGAAGTCTCATTTTCCTCCCCATAATTAAAATGCCAAAGCCTCCGGAGTAAAACCAAACCTCGAGTTTTTTTGTTGGCCTAATTAAAGTCAGTCACCCTTTGGTTTCTAAGATCAGGATCCCTGTCTGGAACCCTGCAATGCACATCCCTTGCTTTCAACACCTCATTTCTCAATAACCACCGAGGTTTGTTGATAATGGAGAATGTTTGGAGACACGATTGTTGGGATCCATACATATGCAAACAAAAACCAAAATAACAAACAAGGAAACCCCAAGGAAACAAACAAAGAAAAGGGGGGAAAACCTGCACTGGAATATACAAGCACTTCTGAGGGTGACTGGAGTTTTCAAGTGATGTATCCACGTATGACAGAGTAAAATACATTGGTCACCAATGATTAATTCCTATCACAAATTGGAGTCACAGATACAAGAGGTGAGGCACTTACAGAGCTGCCAGTCCTTATAAAGAGCATCAAATACAAGCAACAAAATGAGAGAAAGATATTGCACCTCTTCAGACCCCACAGTTAGTCCCACAGAGCCTCACAGTGAGCTCTCTGGTTCTCAGGATTGAATTTCAAACTCAGTTTATCCCAAAGCATAAGATCTGATTTTATCTCACCTAACAAGAAGCATTATCAGTGATCATAATTTTATCAGCCCTTCAGAAACTGAGTCACTTGTCTCTGTGTGACCTCTTGCAGGATTGAATGCTGCAGGCTAAACATGCTTTCAAGAGATGATGACTTTGATTTTTGGAACTTAATTTGAGTTAATGTCAATGTCTAAGATCAACATGGCACGTTGATCTGAGCAACCACCTTACCTTAAATACATTTCTTTCTATCTCAGTTCCTTAATTGAGAAGCATCAGAAACACTGAAGAAATAAAGAGGGTTCAGTAAACTGGTTTTATTCTACAGTCAGGCTGATGCAAAGTTTTGATTTGATAGTAAACTTGCTCCTTTGAGGTCACAGAACTTGGGCTTGCTTGAACTTGGAGGCTTCTCAGGGCACAGACAATTTCTGCTGTCATAATGGGAATACATTTGCACTTTTATAAGGACATACTGAAATCATCTTCTAAGTATGAACAGACCTTTTCAAAGCCAGTCATACTTTTGCTTTGTACCTTAACAGTTAAAGGCTAAATTTTTATGTCACCTGAACTTGGGCTACTCAGGTTAACAGGTGCTTTAAGGACTGACAGACGTGGTTTTGCACATCCTTTCTGAAAAAGCTATTTTTTATTTTGTTCAGAGCATTGTTCAGCCAGCTGACTGACTTTCTAGAGCACTGGCATCTTCCAAGTTTCCTACCCTACAGATGAACTGAAATGTAAAGCTGTTCAAAGGCTGTGTTTATATTTTCAATCAGTACTTTTTATGCTCCACCATTTTCACCTGAGTAACTTCTGGGCAAACGAGCCAACCTGCTTGTAACTGCAGCTCTCAGCCACAGATATGAGCCACAGCATCTCTCTGATACAGGGAAGGTCACTCATGCCTGTCATTCTCACTTTTGCATATAAATCCATCCTCACAGCTGCTTTAATTCCAAGGAAGAATGAAGGAAAACAACCCCACACAAACAACACACAGAAAACCAACATAAAGCTTAAAGTCTACTTTAATGAATTCTCAGATCTAGAAAACAGCCTGCAAGGTTTGTAGAACCTTAAACTCCATGAGATTTAAACCACTGCAGAAGTGAATGAGCTGAATTTATAATTCACTGTGTATCCAGCACCCAAATTAGACAGCAGCTCCCTGTAATGCCAGTGAAGAGCAAAGTACAGCAGGTGGTGTGGGGTCACCAGCCCACACTTAAACATGTGCCCTCACAGCTTTGTAGACATGTTGATTTTTAAGTCAATTAAGTAAAGTGAATATAGATTGGAAAAAAACCATATTTATCATGTTCATTGCCAGTAAGGATTTGACAGACATCAAAATTGTATCTAAAGAATTAAAACATTTTTAAAGCAAGAAGAAAAGTTCACTATCCCCAGGCTTTTGTTTTCCCCTCTTTGACTTGGGAGGGCTGACCACAAGGCAAATAGGTTAAACAGCTGCAGCTTCTTAAATTAAAAGTCCTCTTCAGTAATTCTGAGAGGTGCTCCTTAACAAAAGGGTTATTTTGAACTAAAGAGGCAACTGTGTAATTGTAAACCAGTACTATTTATTTTAATGGAAGAACCAGTGAAACATTCTGAGAGATTCTCAAGTGGAATTTTACACAAAGTTAACTCATCTGGAGTGATCTTTGTTTGGAAAACCTGGTTTTGTGTCTCAGAGAAAGGATTTGATTTAGACTGGTGAACTCAATTGGTGTCATTGGTTCAACTCTAAAATTATGGGCAGATAACACTATTCATAACACTGCAGAAAACCTGAGGCAGACATCATTTTGCCCTACCAACTTTCTCCATCAGGTTTATGTTTTTTCAGAGGACAAAACAAATCCAGAGTTACTCAATTTTAATCACACAACATCACCAATATCATGCACTGGATCCCTTGCTTAGAAAACTCTAGCAGGGCAGAGAACTCTGCTTTGTCTTCACACACAGACCCACCACATTTCTGACAGATATTCAGGCAGTTTTTCAGTCCAGACCTACAAAGGCTTGGCACTCTCCAGTTTGACTGGTTTCTTTTCATGAGAACCACCAACAGCTCAAAATTCCCTCGAAAACAGAGCACCATTCCTAAAAACCCTTCCCTATACCCCATTCTAAAAACCTCATATCCCCCAGTGCAGGAATAATTGTTATCAGAAGAATCCTTCAAGTTTTTACAGCATCAGTTACATCACATAACTTTCCCTGGAAAGTATTTCTGGTTTTTCTTGGTACCACCTCAAACAGGCCGAGAAGAAAACTTTACATACTTTCTACATTTATTTTGCAAATAACGTTTTCACTCCTTATTTACAACCTGTGGGTTGACATTGGCCTTTCTGTTTATCTAGAAACATTTTCACCTCTATTTGAACACAGCTAAAATATTTTGGAGCTTTGTAATGTGTCAAGGAGATACATTACTGATAAGATAACCCAGGAGCACTACAATTCATATCTGTTTTACCAATACAGCACCAGTTTAAATGGAAAAATCTTCTCTTGTCTCCTTTCATCATTTTTATAGAGTTGGAGAATTGTAAAGGTTCCAAAGCAATGGTATTTATGACTGCAAAAGAAAACATGGGTTGCCACAGGAGAACCCACTGTTTCAATTCTGACACTGGACTTGACAAAAGAATGGCTTGAGTTGAAATATGTCTATTTTATATTCTGCTTGTTGAATGAATCCCTCATCATTTTCTTTGCTAGAGCTGTTAAAAGTAAATTCTTCCTCAGAGTAGACTCAAAATAAAAGACCATGCTCAGCTGCATTTGAAATAAAAGATATCACATGTAAGACTAGGGGGGGAGGAAAGGGAAGATTCACAGGTAGCATTTTTGGTGGATAAACCCCATAGGTTCCTAAAAAAAAAAAGCCACTGCCATGAGTAACCTGTTAGTAGCCTTTTACACAATCATCAGTGATAAAAACAGCAGGGACAAAATACACAAAATTTCCAAGAAGCTCCTGGAAAACTGAGGAGCAGCAGCAGTGCAGCTTCCACAGAATGAACTCCACATAACCACTGTACCAAACTAACAGCTGCTCTGTAGCCCAAAGTTTTAGCTTGGATCTCAAAAACAGACTTTCTACTGAGGCTGAGCTTTGTCACCCTTCTATCTTGAGGGATGTAAGAGAAAAAACTGCTGCTTTACCCCAGCCCTCTTGGCCTTTTGGAGAGTATGGAGCCAACACAGGTCAGTCTTCTTGAAACAACTGAAGCTTTGACAAATGTCTCATCCAGAGTGGTTTAAGCACCAACTCAACAGCATGTATTTGCTCACAGAGACTGGGCAAAGAATGTAACATTTCTTAATATGTAAATTGGTGCATATAAAGTAGCAATTGAACAAAGCATCAGAAAAAAGTTTAAACAATGACCAGCGTAAAGAAAAATAAAACTGAAATCCAACCAAATGAGCTGCTGAAGCTAAAAGTCAGTACAAAATAAACTTATATGTGGTTGCCCCCCTGCCATAATTCCCCATGAACTGAACACATAGAATTATTTCAGCTGCTTTTTAGCAATTATCTCAGGGCAGGGGTGTGGGGGAGCTCACAGACTCGAGACAATCTGCAGAGCCTCTGCTCAGGTCACAGAGACTGTGTGAGCAACTCCGTGGAGAACAAGCCCTGTTATCGTTATTATGGACAAAAGGGTTGTCACAGAACAAGCCCTGTTTGCATCGTTAGTAGAGACAAAAGGCAGGTTTCATCTCCAAAAATGGCAGTCCAGAACCTCAGAACTCAGAGTCACGTAGGTCAAATGAGAAACCCAAACACTGAGGACATATTTTGCACTTAAGATGCGGATGGAGGATTTTTGCTGGCTCCAAAGGTCCCTGTTTATGTGCAGGCACAGGGCACAGTCCTGAGAAATTCCACTCTGACCAAAAAGGATCTGAACCTTCTCCAAGAGGGAAATATTGAGCAGCAAACATCTTTCATCTTGCAATGCCCATGCATTTTAAAGGAAATTGATGCAGTTCTCACACGGTTAGCAAGGAATACATTTATACCCAGCAGCGAATCTGAATTAATACCTATAAACACACACAATCTAATCCTTTAAACTATCACCTCTCATTATTTTTATTAGTACTTCAAAGTATTCTTTGCAAGCAGCATTCCTGAAGAGTAGCCCAAGAACATTTGCAATGAAACTACTTTTACTGGCTCTACAGCAAAAAACAAATGCATTTGTGTAAAACTGCATTTGCAGCTGTTCCAAGGAGAATTAAAAAACCAGTTCACAATGCAAGAGGTACTTTAACACTCAGTTTAACCATTAATTTGCTTTCATCCTGCATATTTCACACCTCTGGGCACGGCACACTTCACTGTAAGAAAAAAGAACAATAATCCACAGAAAAAGAGCTAGAGGAACTTACATGTGACTGGTACTTTAGAACACAACTACCTGCAAGAGAGAAATTATCACTCATCAAACTCACCCTTCGTGGATCCACCCCAGGAGAAAGAGTGATGGGTGGGGACAGCTGCACTATTTCCCTTTATTATATCAACAAGCACCAGCTGAGCTTCCCCTGGTGCTTAATGGATCGAGTGCACACAGCAGTGTCAGCAGTCAGAGAGAGCAGACCAAGTGGTTTTAATGCAACAAAGACCAACTCAGATTCCTGCAAAAGTTAATACTCTCCTGTGTGGAACTGTTATTGCAGGCTCACAGTTTGCTGGCCCAGCAGTCCATTTCAAACTCACAAAGTATCTCCAAGAATAAAAACAGGAAATCCACTTATTCCTTGTGCCCTGGGACACAGGGAAGGCTGCACAGGTGGAAGGTGTTGTTGCATCATCCATCTCAATCCTGGTCAGGTTGACTTTATCAACAAGATTATTGGCTATGTCTATATAATATATTGAATATATTTATATAATATATTAGTGAAGTACCAGAGGATGCAGAAATTGAAAGGCACGTGCAAAATCATCCCACTCAGAGTTCATTACAGATCAAAGCAGCTCCACCTAGATTGTTTTATAACCATAGGGCTGTGCCACGTACTGATTCAACAGGAACGATTCTTAAGCCTTTAATCCCTCAGTAGCAACTAGCACTCTAGGTTTTCCATCTCCCAGGGGGGGTTGAATTTTTTATTTTTAGAGGAGCGAGGCATTTCTGGTTTCATACATAACATTTCACTTCATGTTACCTCCTGCAGCTCTTCCTCATTTCTCCAAGGGACTAGATTGCACTTTCAAGATTGCAACACACCACTGAAGATCAGGTCAGATGGAGCCACTGGCATTTAAAATTCAATTAAAGGCTAGAACTATCATGTGAACAGTGATGAAACCTAAGATAGTTTCAGGAAATAGCAGTGAAACCCTTTCCACAGCTGGGGTTAAAATAAAACAAGCAATTAAGAGCTGGAAAGGATATTCTGCAAAGGCTTCCAAAATGTGATGTATTATTCTGATGCCTATTAAGAAGACCCTGAGCCACTGACTGGAGCCAAGGTTCAACTGGGAGACTTCAGAGCAACAGCTCCAACCCTTTGTGCTTGCCAAAGGTAACTACTGGCAGGTAATTCATTAGCCCTGCCATACCCCAAAGGGCTAATGAATTACCAGAGTTTAAGAGCCTGTTACTTACTCTGTATGCCTTTGATCCACAGAATTTATTTCAAAACAGCTGTCGTGGTTTAGCTAACTCTTGTACACCAGGCAAAGAATTTTCTCCCTTCCCCCTGGCCATCAGATCAGCATTTAACAACACAAAACAGGTAGCTTTTGGCTAATGGCCGAGGGATTAGTCTCCCAGGACATGAGGCAGATGAAAAGGTAATGTTGACCTTTTCCTCCTGTCTCCTGGACAACGGGAGAGGAGGAGTTTTTGGTAGGCTGGGCTGTGGCTGGAACTCAGGTCAGGAGGAGAGGCTGTGTGTGTGCCTGTGGGCTCGGACCTTATGACGAGCTGCAGACGCTGCCTGGGTTGGTTTTGTTCCTTTCCTTTTTTTCCTTGTTGGAGGAGGAGTTTTTTTTTGCTGCTGCTGCTTTGCCCAGCCGTTGCCAGCTGCAGTTTTTGCCTGACGTCCTGACCAGCCGAAGATCGTGAGTTTTCTTCCATTGAGAAAAATTTCTGGTTTGCTGTTTTCCCTTCATAACTCATCCTCATCAAAAGACCCTTGTCTCATTTAAACTGGGACAGGTTCTTTAAGGGGCTGCACCATCTCCAGCCCTGCCCTGGCCGGAGCTCGGCATCCTGATCCCATCCCTGCCGGCCCCCGGAACCGCTG
>JAYRBT010000001.1:3268162-3324451 GCA_036023395.1 Myiotriccus ornatus
CAGGTTCCCGGGCCCTGAATAAAGCACCGCATAAACTGACACTTTGTTAGTTTGTGTCTTCATTACGGGCAGCACTTAGAAGTGAGCTTTGGATTCTGGTCTGTAGTGCAATGATGCAGCCTACAGAGTTTACAGCTAAAATGTGTCTTTCATTTTCAAACAGGAAGGGACAAATTATTTCTCCTGTGTGTCCGTGAAATTGCTGTAGATATTTGTAAGAGACCTGTGAGGGCTGGTTTGTGCCAGCAGAGCTGGGTAAGGCGTGGAGAGCAAATATGGCTCTGAATCCTTTGGGCATCCCAGTTCAAGGCTGGTTTGGATCAAATCCTGTGAAACCCAGGGGTTAGACATTTCTGCTTCCCTGTGTAGTGAAGGTAAATTGGTAAAGACTTAAGACTTACACAGACTTGATCACAAGCAAATCAGCTGAGCTCGTGGCAGTTTTTTTATGTATGTGCTCAGCCTGGGGGAAAACATCCTCATTTAGGAGCAGGTGAGGAGAGGCTGGATATGCACATGAACACTGGAAGCTGAAATGATGGATGTCAACTTGCTGAATGTTGCAAGAGTGCTGATACTGAGGGAATCAAACCATAAAATAGTCCCTAAATGTCCTTCAGTTTTCTGCATTTGAAGGGGATAGATTGCAGATATTTTCCATATTTTGGATTTCCTCTCACCTGTATAAATCAACAATCCAGACCTGCTTTTTGTTTACTCGTAGGTCAGAGACAGTATTTTCCTCAGACCCTGGAAACGATTTTTAAATCAAAACCAAGCCTTCAGTCTTTGATTTTTTTTTTTTTTTCCCCAGTTTCTGGCCTAGTAAAACAGCTGTTGATTGAATTTGGAAAAGACTTTTGATTAGAGGAACCAGTAGCAACAAAACCCCTTATGGGAAGGGGGAGGGAGAAAGCTTAAATTGGTTGGAGGACAAGAACTGAGCCCCTCAGGCAGTGCTACATCAGCCAGCAATGCTGGGTGACAGACCCACAGTGCACAGAGCTGAACTGTCAGCCCTCCTGGAAGGGTGGCTGCATCTGCCACGTTCCAGCTGACAAAAGGTATTTGCTGTTTAATACAGAGCTCTGCTCCAGCAGCAGAAAAGGCCCTTTAATACTACGTTAGTGAGAAAGCACTGAGCATCCAGCTCAATAAAATGGATTTTCTCCTACTTTACAAATGAGATGAGAAAGTAGATAACGTGTCACTTGCAACTTTTGTTGTGTGACTAGAAAAATCTTCCTTTTTTAAAAAAAATGAATGAGAAGAGACTGCGAACTTTTCGTTGTTTTAAAGATTGTTCCCAAAGTGTTTTCATGGTGAAAATTGTTCCCAGTTATTCCAAAGCTTCCAAGTTCTCTTTCCCTGACAAGCAGTGCCTGTAATGGCAAACCATGAGATCAGCAGGTAGTCACAGCCATTCCTCTCTTGATGCCATAGGAAGGGATGATCTTGTAGTGCAGGATAATGAAAGACTTCAAGAGCAAGGCACCCAGAAACTTACTTTGGTGTTTTCTGTATATAACTATATAGATATACATACATATCTCATCTATATGGAAGGCAGGCTTGTAAATGAGTGTCTATCACATGAACACACCACGCAAGAACATGTGAAAATCCCTACCAAAGGCTTAACACAATCATTTAAAACTGTATTTGCACAATTTCGTGGCAGATTCTGACTGCTGAGGACCACACCCAGGTGTGATCAGGGAGATGCAGGTGACGTGTTAGAACTGGAACTTCCCAGGGACAAACTGGAGAGCAGAGTCCCTCTGTTCGCTGCAGAGACGACGAATTCCTCCCGCCACTGTCCTGTCCCTGCTCGTGCCAGGGAGGTGGGTTCCCCAAGGCCTCTCAGCTCAGACAGGTGGCAAAAGGAAGGCATTTTCTGGTTGATTGCTTCTTAATTTCCCCTCTGTTCTTTCAGACTCAGTGCCTGTGGATCCAGGCATGCAGAGCCACCGCTGTCCCTCTCCTCAGGATACACTTTGCTTTTCTCCTTGAGGGCATGATCAGAGAGCACGCTGAGAGCTGCCACCCCCAACCATCTCAGACTTTAAAACCCCTGAAATATCACCTCACGTTTCGCCCATTTGTTCAAGGTGGAATGGAACATAAATCATAGTGTTCTTCTTAAGTTTCTTTCCTTAACCCTCTGCAGTTATTTCCAAGCGTCACTGATGGGCCTGCTCAGCTTGGTGAGATCTCTTTGTGGAGGGGTTAGTTACAAATCTTATGCCACCTGTCAAGAGAAATTAGTGTGTTTTGCAAATGCAGTGGAATCTGAAAATGATCCAGAGGATTCTGAATGTAGACTCAGCATTAACAGGCTCCTGGCATTGGTGGTATCTAGAGTAAAGACTTATTATTCAGATCCTTTTTCACAGTTGTTTGATTTGTGACCTTATCGACACTTAAGTGCTCTTATGACTGCCAAATTCATGGAATGTTCACAGTCAAAATAGTCTTTGTGAAATTATTCCATGGGCAGTCGGGATGATTCCAGGCAAGCAAGCAGTGTAGTCAGCCACACATTGGAAAGCTATTCTGGTTAATTCTTCCTCTTTTTTAGGTGTCTCTTTTTTAACCCCTTCTTTTCACTGTGTTGAATGAAACTGTGCACACCACACTAATTGCACGGTGCATTGACTGGTGTGAGGGAAGCCAAGGCTCTGTTCCCAGCTGGTGCTGTTGTCACCCTGAACGAGGATCTTCTCCTTGGTTCCTTTGTGTCCACAATTCCCACAATTTTCCCTTGAAATGTTGACCTGAAATTTGTCTGGAGCTTTGCTGCTGCTGTGAGTAGGAGTGATTTCCAAAATTCTTTATGCTAATGCTTTAGTGTATGAATAATGGGGGGGCCTCTTTACTCCCCTTTTTGTGTTCTGAAAGAAACGTATTTGTTGGCCATTCATCAAAGCCCCAGGACAGGATTTGATCAAGGCCCTTGGGCACACAGTACCAGCCTCGTTTTTGGCAGTGCTAGAACAGCCATGGTGTGCTGTGTCTCCACTGTAGAGTTAACTTGGTTAAAACGATTGTTTTCCATGACTGGAATACTTTTTCCTGTGGTCAGGCTTGAAATGTTCCCACTTGCAGGACAAATTGCTATTGCAATTATTTTATAATGGGATTAAAGCACATCGAGGCTTTCTAGTGCACTTTTGGGCAGGGGGGTAGAGTGAGATTGAAGTCCATTGAAACATTTATTCTAACAATACTGAAATGCTTTTTTCCTCCTTTAAATCTTACATGTTGAAGGCAGACCATTGTCAAGCACCCTCTTCTTTCCCAAAGCAAGGTCTCCTAAAGCAAACAAAGCACTGACTATTTTAGTTGAAGGTGTATTCACGGTGATTTCATGTCTCATACTGTGAATCACTGTTTTGTTTTTGTTTTTTTTTAATTTATAGAGTCTCCAAGTAAAAGCAAATGGGAGGCCATGGCCTAAGAAGTGGATTATATCAGGCTATTCAGCTGCAGACAGCCTATCATGGAATGTGGGAACTTTACCTGGAATATTAATTTTCCTTTTGATCAGTAGGAACATTTGAACAAGTCCAGTCACAATGAGGTTCTGTGAAAGGGTGACTGTTTTCAGCAGTGAGACTTGCACCAGAAGTAGTCTAAAAGATCATGGTTTCAGACCATGATAAACTACCAGAAAGGTAAATATGAGGATAGAGGGGCAGAACCACAACTGATACAAATCTATATAACTTTATTGATTTGTTTTTTCCTCCCCAGCTGAGGAAGTGGACCACTATATTTAACATCCATTAGTGGTGTATTTAAACAAAACTAAATAAAAGATCAGAAGCATGATTACAGTTTCTAAAATTTCAGCCCCCTCAGCACTTTCTAGTTCTTATGCACTTGATGCACCTCTGTTTTACTGATGCCCTTCTTGTGGTGTTTTAATACACTTCAGAACATGCACATCTGGCACTGCCACAGTCACACTGGAGTCAGTATTAGCACTATAATTTTCTCTCACAGTTGAACTACAGTTTTGAAACTTATCTGTAAACTTAGCCACCAAACCCATACTTAGCCCCACAGAGTTGAGCTGATGTTCAGGATGGGAAGCGATGGTTGAAAATCAGGTTCGTTTTACATATACTTTACAATTTATGGATTTTTGTTAGCATTTTGGTGTCAATCAATCAGTGCTCAGCACATGTGGAGCTGGTGAACACTTTTAGGCATAACCAGGAGGGTGAGTTAGTTCTTCCAAGTCAGTCCCATTAAAGTTTGTTTCCCCTCAGAGGAGAATGTCAGGAGAAAGTTGATTTTTCTAATCTCTAGGAAGAGACTTTGCAGACTGACAAATCTTCAAAGGAAAAAACACAAACTACTGAGTACTGGTTAGTTGCTTAAGGAGTGGCAAAAGTGAAAGGGGAGCAGAATGAATGCTGATAATGGACACATTAAAGAGCAAGAAGAGAGAATTATTTGATAGCTGGAGGGGCAATTTAGCTCTAGGGACATCCATGGATGAAAAATCTGTGTGCAGAAAAAACTACATCAGAAAGGAAACCATGCACAGAACAAAGAAACCTAAACTAATGAGATAGGTTTGCTCTAAGTGAATAAGAGTGGACTGCCAAAGAAACTGAGGCAGATCACAGTAAAAGAAGATTTTGTTTCATTCTCCACTGTATCCGTGTATTTCTTGTACTGTGTGTGGCAGGGACTGGTTTTTGGAACCTTTGCAGCCCTTGCATCACTTTGTGTCGAGTATTATGGGCTTCCAAACAGGACTGAAAGCTTAGACTGCCAGCAGATCTTGTTTGAGGGGAAAATCTGGTTAAATAAGAGGGTGGATCTGGGGTTCAGCAGAGGTCCTGGAGCTTCTGACAGCTGGAATTTCAGCTACAGCTTCCAAATCCCTCAAAAGCCGAGGATTTGTGTTCATAAAGTGATGCAGGGAATGGAGGTGCTGGAGGAGACCTGGGGACACACAAACCCAGAGGATGATCTTCAGCCTCAGAATGTGCACCCAGCCATGTCACCCATCAGGAAATTATACAGTGGAGCCCAGACATGAGTATCAGAGCAAGACTATTCCTTGCTGGGTGATGCTTGGCTGTTATTGTTTCCCACTCATTAATAGCCTTTTTGTGCTTCTCCAAGTCGTGAGTTACTTAAATGTTGTCGAATGGCTGTCAATAAAATCTCCCCACAATTGTGTATTTTTGTGTAAAAAAAAAAGGTAAGTGTTTAGATTTAGGAAGTGGCAATATACGAAATTTATGTAAAAGCAATAAGTACATATTTATATATGACAGACAAACCACTAAAATTATAACCACGAGTATTGCCATTTACTGCTGGTTCTTCTTCTCTTTTTCCTCTTCCTCTGGAGGGGAATTCTGTTGGCCCTCAGCACAATAAATGCCTGGAATAAATTCCTGCCTGAATTCTGATGGGTTAGTAACATTATTATGCTGGAGTTATCTTGACATTGCATTGCTTTACTTGTGAAAATCTACCCATGGGGTTGAAAAATTCCAATATAGCTGAAGTAATTTTGGAAGTGGATCTCCTTGGGAGATAACATGCATGGAGTACCTATTTTATATATATATATATATATATATAGTCTAACTACCTATCTACTTGCAATACCTATCTCCCTCATTAATATAAAATTTACACTACCTTGATCTGTAGCAGCTCTGTTTTTAAACCCTAAATATCCTGATTTTTCAAGCAGGCTATTCACCCTGATTTTTCAGCACATGTAACTTCCTCACTTATCATGGTGAAATCACAGCAGTTAAAATGTAAGTGGCAAATAGGAGCAACAGTGCTCCAAAATGCCACCGGAGAATATTCTGCTTAGTTCTGAATGGATCTTCATTTTGAACTGGTTTAATAATGGTTTGGCTTCCTTTCACATGCTTTAATGACTTTTTTTTAATACTTTTATTTGATGACTTGTCTTCTGTCAAACAGTCATAGAAGGTTCTTCATTCATCCATCACTTATTGCTCACACCCAAGCTAGAAATGTACTTTTAAGATGATTTCACTCCTTTCCTCAAATGATAAAAGCAGGATTGCACACACTACATGTTTTTTTTCCTAAAGAACTGTGTTTTCCTGATTTCTTCACGTTCAGAAAAAATTCTTACAAAGCAAAGATCTCATCAAACCTTCAGTCAGGACAAGGTCCCACGGACAGCCTGGTGAAATCCTGGCTATCCACTCCACCCTCGAGGGCAGCTGCAAGCCCTGCAGACTGATCAGTGTTTGCAGACTCCCAGGTCTGGAATTTGCTGAGCTCTGCAGGGTTTTGGCTTCCCCTCTGCTGCCTTGCCCTTGTGTTTGATAGCAGGGCCTGGGTGCAGCTCTGCTGGGCTGCTCTCCCAGTAAATCATTTCCCAGGGTTCGGGGGCACGGCAGGATCAGGCTCACGCTTTGTGATTGTTTCTCACTAATTGCTTCTCGAACGCGCTGGGCTTTTCAGTTCTGGGTTTGTCTCTCCCTTTTAGGGTGTCTGATTTGCCGTTTTCCTGCCTGTTCCCCGGGGTGTGATCACAGACACGCTGTTGCCTCGCTGCGAAACAAAATGTTACCTCGGAGAAGGGCTGGCTGGGGTGAGTCTCACTCACGTCTCTTTATCTGCAAAGCACATCAGGACTAAGTGCTGCTGCTGCCGGTGCCTGCTGCGATATTAATGCAGCTCCAATTAGGCCAATCGGTTTTAATTAGCGTACTGTCATGTAACAATCTCAAAGAATACTCTGTGTAAGAAAATTGATCTGGCTTTAATGCTAATTAGTTTGCTGGACTCCCTGCCTTATAAATGGGAATTGATTGCTTCCCTTCACCCTCTCCTTCTTTCCTATCCAGTAATTCTCCCATTAACTCTGTTTCCTTTATTTTTTTTTCTCACATGATTATTTTTTTGGGTGTCCCTGTGTCTCCCTCAGTTAATTCTGACCATGACCCCACCTTTTAGTGTGAAATGAAGGGCTTTGTCACTTGTCAGAGAGAGCCTTCCCAGGTTACATTTTTGCCTCTCAAGACTTTGCCAGGTCAGAGACCTATAATCTTGAGGACTGTCTCAGAGCTAAAGCTGACAGGGTTAGGCCAGGTCAGCCCACTGGTAAATCAAAGCCAGCAAGGACCTAAGGCTGTGCCTGGAGCTGAGGATTTATAAAGACAGTGGCATTAGCATTACAAAAGAAGGATTTTATCGGGTTTCACATGGGATTTGTTTACTGCTGGTAAACTGCAGAGGAGTGTAACAACGAGGTTAATAAATGGGAGAGTGAGCAACAGATAAATCAAGTGCTCCTGGCTGCTCTTAAAAGCTCCTTAAAATTGGGATTAATTTGGCTAATTGTGAACAACAGCAATAATGCGTGAAAAGTCTGAAAATTCCAGCTCTGTAAATTTACAGCGTTGTTCTGGTTCAGTTGTGCTGTCTGGTTTTTAATTGAGAGGGAATTAATAGGCAGAGACAGAGCTGAGTGCTAAAATGTTGCTCTCTTTTGTTCTTCCTTTCAGTAATAAGGGGCAAGTTGCAGTATTTAAGGGGTGGCTACAAGGGAGGTGGCACTGCCTTTTTACAGGGAGCCACAGGGCAAACACGAGGAGGATGTGCACGAGTTACTTCTGCTGAGATTCCAGTTATAGGAGGAAAATTTTTCACAGTGAAAACCAACCCCAATTGGAATAATCTGACTGTATCCCACTGTTGGACACCTTTGAGATTCAGCTGGACAGGGGCTGGGCCATCTTTTTTAGAAGAGGGAAGAATGGACAAGGTGATCCTTGATCCTTCTAGACTGGTGTTCTATGAATATAATTTCTTTGGGATAGTTATAAAAACCAAACCCAAACCACAGACAAACAAACAAGAAAAACCAACCGAAAAACCAACCAAAAAACCACCAACCCCCTGAAGGGTTAAATTAAAATTTTATCTTTTTCATTTGCCTTTATGTTTTTTGGACAGTCACAACTCTTGTCTTTTCCTGCACAGTTCAATGTTTGTTCCTGCTGTTGCAGTAGTGATGAATGATGGGAATGGAGCAGGAGAAGAATCTCTCTTATTGAGCTATCAGTCATTGTCCATTTTTGCTTTTAGTGACACTAGTCATGTTCAAAGGTGAAGTTTTTCTCCTACTTCTTAATAAAATAAAAATCAAAAGGCTGCTTTAATTTGATGAATGCATCTGTGTCAGAGAAACACTCAGAGACATTATGTGTGATGTCAAATTACCTTTATAGAGATACTTCTAAAACATGTGCTCACTGGCAGCTGAAAATCAAGGAGCCATTTGAACTTGGGTAAAATAAATTATTACAATTTTTAGCAACAGACTGGGCCATGAGAGTATGTCCTTACTAATCATTACCTGGTAAGCATCATGTTCCTTTTCATGTTCTAACAAAATTGCTGAAGCAGCAATTAGGACTACACCGTGTCAGTGCATGGGATGTCCTGAACAGTTTTTTACTGAGATGATTTGGTTACATCAAAGCCTTGATTTCCCTTCCATCAGGATGTATCTTCATTTTATACCCAGGAGTGGTTATCAATTCCCAGCTCTCCTCCTCTGGATGGTAAAATCCCTGAGGGAGGTGTTGAAGATACGCTGGTTTATCTCAGTCTGCAAATCAAACAGTGACACTAAGGATGAGAGACAGAATGTCTCCAGCTGTAAAAGGGAAGGGGCACACTGAAAATCTCCTTTTTCATTTCAGTTTATGACTAAAGTTTCCCACACCTGGTTTGTCCTGCAGGAAAAGCTCAAGTTCTCTAACCAAAGGCTGGAAATCTCTAAATACTGACAAGTTTGGCAAAACAGACACATACATGAAACTTGTAAGCAATTATCTTCAGCTTCTAATGTTAAACCTCTCCATATTTTGACACAGATGAAGTCTTGGCCCCTTAATAGGCTGTATTTTTAAACCTTTGAATATTGGTTATGTTAAGGACATCTCTCTGCTTCTCGTAGATCTTGTGAGATGTGGCTAAAACAGGGCAGGTTTGTCCAAGTGCTGCTAAACTTAACTCTTCTATCCCTATGAAAAACACAGTATTAAACTTGGGCACTGCTGTGAGGTAACTGTCAGGAAATCTTGATTTTGACCACAGGATATCATTAAAAATATTTTCCCTGCTGTGCCACGTGAGGTTTAATTAAATATTTGTTCAAACAGCCTGAGTTTCCCCAAATGCAAGGATGTGATGTGAATACATCAGTATAATTTGGATACATGAACACCTGAAATTTTCCAGTTATCAGAAGTAAAAAAAGAATTGGCCTTTTGAGGCATTTTTTGTCTGGTTTGGAGCTCTGTGTCACGGGCCCATCTCCCATCACCAGGGAAGACGATTGTTCTCTTAATGGCCTTTCTCTTCTCTTAACCCAGAAGGATTTTCATTGTGTGACCCTCTAGTGCCACTAACAAAGAGTAAAATTAGAAAGTACTGGCCAGCCTACAGATGCATTCAAATATATATGTTTAAAATATAAATATGTGCCCACACACAATTTTAAAATAAAAATAAATCAGGAGGCTTCAGGAATTTTTTTGGTTTGGTTTGGTTTTGTAATAGAAAAATACTGTGCTGCTATTCTGAATTTTAAGGTGCTCAGAGCTGATGAGGTTTTTGGTTGGTGGTTCAATGTTTTAATTTGCTTTAGAGTGTGATTTTTCACAAGTATTTTATTTGAAAATGTGTCTTGTAGCAAAGCAAGTTAATTTCTGCCTTGGAATAATGTACACTTTTGGTTGTTCTTTTTTTTTCTCTAAAACCTCTTATTCACAAAGACCTTTTTAAAACAAGGGAGTGAGCTCATGATGAATTGAAATGGAGATTTTATTGATCCTAAGGCATGTTTGCTTAGAACAAGGCAAAAGAGTAAGAAGAGAAAAAGAGAAAAAAAAGCAACACTTGGGCAAATACTCAACAATGCTGATGCTGCAACAAAAATGTGGTGACTGACTCTTTGAATATAGATTTAGATTGAGGAGGATACTAAATTCTGTTAGCTTGACAATAACCTGAGTGTCAAGTGCCTGAGGCTCCCTTTAGCTGTCTCCTTATTGGGGTTTTATATACAGTGTTTTCTGTCTCTACTCCCCAAAAACAACCAATCTGTCTGATGTACACAGCAAAAATTCCACTGTCAGGTGGCTAAAAATGTTGCAATGTCCTTAAGGGGTCACATTTAGAGTCGTGCTATAGTTGTGAGCTCTGATTTTTCAAGGTGTGAAAGCCCTTGCACAGAACCTGAACAGAGCAGCTGAGTGCAGATGGATTCTCTGCGTTGGTGGTGTCTGGCTGGGTCACTGCTGGTGTCCTAACTCCGCCATTCAACCAAGTATCACACATTTGGGGGTTCAGATTGCTCCTTGGGTGCGTCAGTGCCAGGGGGGAAAGGGCAGAGGCTCTTCATGCCCAGAGCTGATTCTCTTCCCAGAGGCTGAATCCACCAGCAGCCCGTGCCAGGATGCTGCGCGTGCCCGGGAAAGGCACGACAGTGTCAGCCTGGTAACAGAAAGGGGAGGCAAAGGAAACTGGTTTGAAACCAGCATCTGAACAAATGGGAATAAGGTGACTGCTTCCCTCTGGAGAAGAGGGAGTTGTGGTCTCTCCAGCTGCAGGAGGGAGCTGAGTCGCTCAGAAGGGACGAGAGCAGCTCACAGAAGGAAGGGGCAGACGGGGTTGAATTGCCGCTTTGCAAAGTGCTCCACACTTGTGTTGTTGCTGCAGCAGGGAGGCCAGGGAGCAAGCACACCGTGCTGCTCTGTTGCTGATTTGATTCCATCTTTTCACTAGTGAAGGATTTGCTGTTAGGAGCAGTGTCAGTAGTTGCTTTAGCTGACACATAAAATGTCTTTTTTCCAGTATTGATACGAGATGAGCTGGGCTAGAGGTGATCCTGAGAAAGGCCTTGAGAAAAGGAAATGGGGCAACTTTGGAGGCACTTTGAGTCCATATCTTGCTGGGAACTGACCTCCAGGCTTTGAGGAAATTGTGCTGTACAGATGGCATTTTTCCTCTGAAACCACCTCCTGTGGAGGCGAGGACCTGGAGACGGGCTCTGGAGCTTCCAGCTCGTGCCTGAAATCAGTTCATCTCTTGTCTTGGTTTCCCAGAGCACAAAGATTTCATATTTAGTAAGTTTAGGCAGACACTGATTTAATGAGGGAGAATCTTAGGTTGTGACTCTATGCTACAGATCTCTTTTTCTCGTGGTTTTGGTGTATTTTATTTCCTTCTCCTGCCCCCATATTCTGGTCTCTAGGAAGTAACATGCTCCAGGTCAGTCCAGTTAGATTCCTGTTGGCTGTCCTACTCAATATATATGCATATAAAATCTTTGACAAAAACAAAAAAATCCTGCCTAAAGAGTTGTTTTCCAGCCTGGGTTTTTTAATTAACCTGATTTAAAACAGGTTGTAGCAGCAAAAGTGAGGAGGTGATAAAGTGCTGAACAGGGACAGGAATAAGCAGCCAGGACAAATTACTCTTAATTAAAACTAATTAATGCTTACAACTAGTCTTTCTGCAGTAGCTCCTATGTCTTGAAACATCACTCTCAAAGGTCACATTTCTGAACAGCTGAAAAAGTTCCAGTGTAACAATGGGGGTTAGTTTAGGCAATTGCATTGCTGTATAAAAAACAAAAACTCTCTTTTGAAGAGCTAATTCAGATATTCTTGAGTGACAACTGGCACTAAAGAGCTTGTTTTCACTCCAGCATGGGATCCCCTGAGCTGAGGCTGTGGTAGCGATGCAGTGGCATGGGGTGTGGCAAACGGGTCACTGGAAGTTTCTGTACCTTTGACCATGAACTGACTGAAGAAGATTTGACTCTCAAATCCTGCACGTCCAGGACCCTCCCTGGACACTGAGCTCACTGAGCTGAACCTCAGACCAGCAGCATTGTCTGAGCGTGTTCAAAATTCTCTCCAGGTCTCTGATCAGACTGAGAAACTGAGCAGAGTGGCATTTTTTTCTCCATCTTGCGTAATTTACTCTCATCCAGCTTGCTTTTTTTTTTATATTCATGTCCCTTTCTTTGTTACCATTCTGGGTTTATTCAGTTCATTTTTTTTTTCAATCAGGTGCACTAACCCTTGGAGGTTTTTCTTTCAGCATCAAGGTAGTCTCACCCTGAAATCAGCTTTCATTGAATTTGACATTTGTTGATTGTTAGAACTAAAGATTACTAAGATCCTGGTAAAATTATTTCATTATTTTAGCTAAAAATTCACATGTCACTTTTGTCATTGTATTTGGGGCATGGATGTGTAACTGGATTCCTGTATGTTTGTATTTTACAACAGGGAAAAAACCCCAAATGTTTCATATATATATGTATGTTCCCCAATACAGATAAATTTAAATGTTTTTACATGCCTGCTGACTGCCATTAGTCCCAAAAATGATAAATGCCCAGAGATACTGGCAATAAAATACCAAAGTTATAAAGGAAATTATTCTTATGAAAACACGTTTGGGAGAGTGGAATAAGCAGTGTCCTCGTGTTTAAAACTGGAATAAGAGGCTGCCTCTATCATTACTTTAAAGTATGATCTTTGTCTTGATATGTGCCAGAGGATCTGTGGTTTTGCTGCTCGTAAGACAGAACATTAAAAGCAAATCTGCTGTCAGTGAGTGAAGTTATTTCTCAATCTACGTTTTCCCCAGGCCAGTGTTGGAATGTGAGAGGTGTGGCACAAAACCATACCATGGACCATGGAATACCCAGCTGTGGATAAAGAGAGGGAAGGGGAGAGCACTGATAGCTCCTTGTGTCAACTTCCTCATGTTTGAGCAAAAAAGCCTAAAAATCCTGTGGTTTGGTGCTGCTGGGTGAGGTTTATCTCTTTCCCTCCCACGAGGGAGATCCCCAATTATTAAAGTGTTTGCTTTGCTTTATTTCTCTCTCTGTTTCCCTCCCCCATCTTTAGATTTGTGAGCCATTGTCAGCTTTTCTGAGTGCTTCTGAAGAGGATTCCTGGCTGCTGTTGCTCACAGCATCCAACATGTCACTCATTTCACATGTTCCCTTTCTTTCATTAGAAGGTACTCTGCATTTTTTGGACATCCCTCACACTTCACTCCAGTAATTTGAAGGGTTTTACATTCCAGTCTCAAGCAAGAGAAAAGTATTTTATTTGCTGTTGTTTTGAGGTGTGGATTCAGTCAGTTCTGCTCCTCTTTTCTCTGTCACCACAGCACAAAAAATAGTGAAAGGCACCTGCACATTAAAATGAATGCTAATTTACAGCTTCTGTATTTTAAAATAGTTGATTTTTACCTTGAAAAAGGACAGACTAACTGACCTAATGCTGTCCCTTGTGGCACTATTTTCTGTGCTCCTGTGATCAACTGAATGTTCCTGGGGAAGAATGCATTTTATTTCTGTATAAGATGTTTGGCATTCTCCAATTTTATTTTTTTTTCATATTCTTTGCAGTTTAGCCAAGTGACATCTATTTTGTTTCAAGGTGAAGGTTTTCCTTTGATGTGAGCTTTGGTTGTGAGGCATCCACGTTTCAACCATGCCAAATGACAGGGGAAAACAGGTGCATTTAAAATATTACTTATGTAGAGAAAATCTGCTACCCCAAAAAAAAAAAAAAGTGTTTTTTCTTTGGACAAACAGAGCAGATATTTTATTTGTGCACTGGGCTCCTCTCTGCCTGGATCTGGGAAGACCACAGCCTTTCCTGTGTCAGCCTTACCTGGGAGGTGGATACCCCCAGAGATGCAGGTCTTGTAATTCTCTAAACTATTTAATATTCCTCCTGATCTCTAAGTTTAAAACCAGATAAGATCAGCTTGAATTGTCATTCGAAGCAGTCACAGAATTCTTCCCTTCAGTCTCTTGGGTGTGACTGGATTTCTCAGCTTGGTTTATCCTTTCTCCAGGACAAATGACACCTGCAGTGGTGGCTGAAAGTCCAACCCAGCTGAGTTTCTCATCCCCACCAATGGCCTGGGGAGCAGATGCGAGAAATTAGTGCTGTCTCTCCCCTGAGGGTTCCATTTCCCCCAGCCAGCAGAAACGATCGCTACAGCCCCGTTTGCTCCCAGCAGCCCACGGTGAAAGGCACATCAGGTGCTCAGTGTGCATCTCTTTGTGACCTTTGGTTGCAAACACTCCCTGGAGACACCGGGTTTTCTGCCTGCTGGCTGCGTCCCTCGTGGCTGTGAGTTTGGGAGTGGCAGTGCCAGGAGCTTGGCACGGGAAACACGAGAGTTCATCCATCTCAGCCCTCAGCATCACTGCGTTATTTTCTGTCCTACACCCCTCAGGCGTGGGGGTCAAGAGGAGTTCCTTGAGGGGGGTCTGCACCATTTCTACTGACAGACTCCTCTGCATCTTGCTGTTACAAATCTCCCGGTGCTGATCGTGGTTTTGGGTTTTTTTCTTTGCTTTTATTTCATTTACATTGATCTTAATTCATTGCAGCCTTTTCCTTTTCCAGTGCTCTACTGGTGAACAGCTGTCACATAACCCAACAGGTTCACTCTATTTTTAGTTTTCTCCTCAATTATCTCTTCAAGCCCTTGTTAATGGCACATTCTGGTTTGGGGATTTTTTTCCTACCTATTTCAGGTCTCCTGTACAGAAGGACCCAGAATTCAATGTACACCTGCATCCCCAGTGTCTCTCAAGCAGCTCAGCTGTGCTGTACCTTCTCAAGCAGTACTGGGGTGCTCAGGGCTTCTCCAGCCAGTGCTTCCTGAGCTGTGTAGGGTAGGAAGCTCCTACTTCTTTTTCTCTTTGTGTTAATGACTGATTAATTGCAAGCTTATTTCAATTTTTTTTCTCTACCACTGTCCTAGATCATATTTATTATTATTTTTTTCAGCTACAAATGCTGCCCTAGTTTAAAGTATCACCTGGGACTGTAATTAATGGGATTTTTGCACTCTTTCCATGTCCTTCAATTGATGTTTTAGAGCTGTTTCTGCAGGGAGAGTCAGTGCATTCTTGAAGTTTAATTTCTTACTGGTTTACAGGTACTTTTCACTTAGTCCTCTTGGGGAGTTTCTCAGTTCTTAGACTGAGGTTGGTTTGGAATAACCTTTCAGTGAAGGTTCTGAGATGCATTAGTGAGAGGGTGGGTAATTCTGCTCTTTTTGCTCCTTTTCCAGCTCGTTTTGCTGCTCCCTCCAGCAGGTCCTCCCTGCTGTGTTCAGTCGAGCTGCCCCTCTGGTCTCCAAAAGCATCCTCAGGTGAGTCTGTACATCTCTGACCTGTGCAGATCCTCACCCTGTGCTCCACTGTACGGCCAAGGAAACAGAGGAAGAGGAGGAATAGCTGTTCTAAGATTGGACAGTGCTGATTTCATTCATGTTCCTGAGACTAATGACCTTGAGAAGGTTGCCTGTGTTTTAATTTGGGTGGCTGTTCGGTACTCAATGAGCCAGTAAGGCCCCTTTCTCTCAGTGGGCCTTTGCAAGCTCCATTAATCCTACTTTTAGAGACAGAAATTTCTAAAGCTTCCAGGCCATATGTTAAACTTACAGCCTCATTTGTTATCAGTCACATCAGGTCTCCTTAATACACTTTTACTGCGTGGCACATATGTGCAAACTGCTGCTGCTGGAAAGATGAGGTGGTGTTGGATGCCAACAGTGCTTCACTTCATTCCTATAGGAGATCTCAAACTGCTGTGCAGTGACCAGTGCACGAGGAAGTTCAGACTTAAAGTCACATATCCATGAAGTTTAATTAGAGTATTTTTTCTCCATATGCAGATTTACCAGGAATATTTGTTTGGTGGACATGATTGTGTTATATTTCCATTAAGAAGGAGTTGCTGAGTCAACCATTTCTGAGATTTTTATAATCAGATTAAGCTTGTGCCAATAATTAATCTGCCAGGTTTTTTTGCAGCTATTGCACTAATATTTCTGAGAAATGTTTCGTTAATCTGTTGCTGAATCACGTTCTTATGCACTCCCAGGTGTGCTGCTGCACTGGGGCTTTTAACTGCATTTTATTTACTGTGCTCCAGAATGATCATTTTGCTTTCATCAGCACTCATGGGTAATTTAATATATGAGAAATACATTTGTTAAGATCAGAGCACTGAGTGTGGTGCTCGTTCCACACCTTCATTTCCATGGCAGCTAAAGCCTTTAGGTTAAACTCGTGCTGACCTGACTCCTGGGTGTATCTTCTGGAGGGAAATTCTGTCTTTCCCTTATTGGTAGGTTTGCAAGATATTTCATTTCTCTGTACATGATAAGTAGAAAATTAAGACAAAGGTAATTACAATTAGTAGAGTGTAAAGATCATATGAGGTGACATGGGAAGCATCTATGGAAAATGTCCTGCCCCTTTGCTATATCATCTTAAAACTATCTTGTCTTCAAAGTGCAATATGTCCAGTTAAACTAGATGATTATTCACTAGATGATCATTAACTAGTGATGCTGCTGAAGGTAGAAAGAACTAGAACAAGCAGAAAAAGAAGAAAAAATTGCCTAACTGAAACACTGATAAAAGTTAGATGGGATGCAGCAAAAACACAGTGTTCTTGTGCCAGCTTTATAATACTGAATATTTAAAGTGTGTCTGATTTGCCCTCCTGCACTGAATGATGACTTGTGAATGAAGGTGAATTAAACTCCACTACATGCAAGGGGTTCCTCTTCCCCAGCTATTTGTCATGTGCTTGATTCAGTTGTCCTTGAGGAAGATGTGGCTACTCAAAGGAAGTGCTGGATTTCACTGCTGAGACTAATCCAGGTGTTTGAAAGTCAGAAATTTTGGCTACTTGAGAGCTGATGGCCCCATTGAAGTTTGTGTGATTTTGGATGGCCTGGAAAAATACTTCTGTGAAAGACAGGTCCAGAGCAATGGCACTGTGTGTGAGCAGTCAGCTGGCAAAAAGAGAGCCTGGTTATAGGAATTATAAATGCAGACAACTGTTTGACTTGAGGAGCACAAAATGAGCTAAAAAAAACCAGGCCAGAAATAAATGGTCAGAAATAAAGGGAGCCAGTTTGGACTTGCTGATGGTTTCCTCTTCAGCAAACGAGCTTAAGATCACCCTCCCAAAAGAGAGCAAATAGTACAAAGGTCAAATCTAAACCAGGAGAGCCACTCATCCATTTGGGATGGATAGCAAAGTGCCACAGCTGCCTGGGGAGGAGAGAAGGACAAAAGGAGCCCCTGGGGAGGTTCAGCATCTTGGCTGCCAAGGGCGAAGCAGAGGTAGCTGCTGGCTGGGTACAACAGATGAGGCTCCTGCTGCACACAGAGCAGATGAACCCAGCAAAGACACGGCCTGCAGATAAGAGGGAGAGCTGCCAGGACAGTGAAAGGAGGCGGCTGCTTGGCTGCCCTGCAGCTTTGCTTTTGGTTGTCACTGGAAAGCACCCCCTGACTGGCACGGAACAGAAGTGCTTCCTGTGAAGACATGAACACAACATTTGCTGGAAAGCTTGGAGGGCTGAATGCTGTCCACACCTGCCAGCTGTGCTTCAGAGGGAGAAGTGCCATGTCCTTTCACATAAGGCTGCCCAGTGCCCAGGTGGGTGTTAAGAGGGACAATATTTTGCCTTTGGCTGCTGCTGAACGAGGTTTCAGAGGCCTTGGACAAATTGAACGTTATTGGAAACGGTGCCTTCACCTGCTGGCTGCTGTTCCTCGTGGCTGTTTCTCTTGTGTTCATTGAAGTCCATCTCATAAACCTCTTGCCCGTGGTCATAACTTGCCCTTTCCTGTTTGGGGTTTGTTACTGTATCAGGCTGGAGCAGCTGAATACCTGCAGTGAGGTTTTACAAACACTGCAGTTCAGTCACTGGAGTCATAACTGGTGAAGTCCCTCACAGTCAAATTCTTGGAAAATATTTTTAATCCAATTTAGTTGAATTAGCAGTATGTACACAAAGCAGCAGGTGATCTACTGGCTGTAATGGGTGTGCAAATAATTTTGATCCAAAGAGAGAAATCTGAGAGTAAGCAACAACAATAACACAGTAAACAGCACATAAATACCTCAAAAAAAATCATTTCTTCAGTCTCTTGCATGGAGAATGAAGGTGATAGGGCCTGTGTGGAAGTACTCTAGGGATACATCTCCATCTTCAAAACAATTCTGTCTCAGTGGAAAGCTGTGCTGGGGTTAAACCTTCACAGAGACATTTGCTTCCTGTTTTCCTTCCAGACAGTCAATATTGCTGACCCACTCCTGCTGGCACCCTGTTTTAATGAGCCCTGGAGCAGCCCAGGAGCAGCCACGTGGCTTGCAGTGGCTTGAATTTTCAGCACAAAACTGAAAAAGGGAGAAACACCATCTCAAGAGAGGTGAGCACAGGAGGTGTGCCTGGTGGGCAGTCCCTTACAGCTGCCCCTGGAGAAGCCTCAACGGGCAGCAAAGCAGATGGCTCAGCTCTGCCAAAGAAAGACTCCTACAAACCTCAGATTAGCGAGGCAGTGAGGTTCTGGTTGCTAACTGCATCTGAGATGCTCCTGGGCGTGGCTCTCTATCAGCCCTGCCCTTTCTGCGAGGCAAAAGAGAAGTTTAATCCTCCCAAGGAAATTTTGCAGTGGCAGTCTGTGAAAATGTGGAGTGCAGCACAGAACACAGATGGATGGTTGCTAAAGCAGTTTGGATTTGGCAGTGGAGGAGGGCTTTTCTAGCTTTGCAGTCCCATGGTATTTGTAATATCGCTTTATAGAAAATAAAAGCCACGCAGCTGGTGGTATGCAGGGGTGGTGCTAAATACGAATAATTGAAAATAACGAATAATTAACCCCCAACTTACCAATAGGTAATTTAAATTTCAGGTGTGCGCTGAAAATCATACATTCAGTGAGGGATCGAAGGGATGACCCAGGAAAAGAGAATCTAGATGCACAATTACCATTCCTGGGTTTATGGATTACTAAAAACACAGGCTGCTAAGTTTGGATGTAGCAACTCCAGAAATAAAATCATTGTTGCCCAAATGAAGTGAATGAATTTCATTTGTTTCTGCAGCTCAAGCACAACAGTACCTGATTTTGCTTCCAAAAAAGTCAGAAATGAGTGAAATTAATATAAAAGATCCACGTTTGCAAGTTATCAGCTAAGAAAAGGTGGAAGAGACAGTGTCATTGTAAAGAAAAAGGTTTTCAGAAATCTCCATTATAGATTTTCTTTCAGAAACTCTAGTCCTGTGTGCAGTATTTTTTGGGGCAAGTTGCTGCAGTGTCTGTGTGCTGGAGAGCAGTAAGCGAAGCTTTAATATGTTTTCCAGCACTGCTGTTTGTTTTTACACATGGCATTTTTTTTTCTTCCTGCTGTGTGAACTTCCCATATTATAAAGAGGGACATGCATGAGTGGGAGGGGTTTTGAAGAGAAGAAGTAAGAATTTATTTGTGTAATGATGTTTAGGCAAAAGATACTTTATTGTTAGTTGTTGTTTGGGGTTTTTTTATTTATTCTTATTTTTTTTATTGCAGTGATAGCAGCTGTCTTGTCTTCTAACTAGAAGAAATCCTCCAGCACAGGGCAGAGCATCACTCCTTTCGGAATGTAAAAGCTCACGAGCTTTATCATGTTTGGTACATGCAGTGTTGCTTTGGGGTTGATTTCTGGGATATGACCTCAGTCATATTTGCCCTACAGGAGTACTTTCACTGAGGTGCCCCTTTATGTTTCAGCTACAGAGATCAGAAGATTTGCTGGAATTTCTGTGCCATGTCTTTTTTCTCAGTGTCTCCCAAACAGGAGAGGAAGGTGGGAAGTGTCTGCAGCGAATGAGAATCTGAGTTACTGCTGATGCACGTAAAGAACAACTAAAACGCAAGGAGAAAGAACAACTCATCTTCTGTTCTCTGCTCTGTAAGTTGCTTATTAAGTAGATGTCCTTCCGGCTCTATTTCCCTGATTCATGCTTAAATCTTTTTTTTTACAATTTTTATTTTTTTAATGTTTATCTTGAATTAAAGGCCAGGTTTCGGAATGGTTTTACACTAGGTTGAAAAATATTGATGGGAACTATGTTTGAAATGATACTTTCTGTTAGTTTCATTTCTTTGTTATTTTCTTTGCCTTATTAATGTCTGCAGATTTGAGGTGCTGTTTTGAGGAGCTTGGTACCACATTCCACAGGGAATGGTTTGTTTTGACTTGCTTGTGTTTGACGTGCCTTTCTGAGAGTTTTATCCCATCAGATCTTTTACTACAGTATCAACCTATCAGAGTGGGTTTGGGAGTCCATCCCCTCACCACCAATTAAAATGGAAGTAATTTAGCAAGAGAAGGCCTTGCAGAGTCAAAGCTGGCAGCTTTCATGCAACTCAGGCTAAAGTTTGAGATACTACCTATTTAAACATAAAAAGGTCTATAAAATGTCCACTTCTACCCCTCACCATGATGTACTGCAGCTCCCTGGACTGCATTCAATATGCAGCACAAATCAAATCCCTAGACAACCAGATCTGTGCTCCTGCTTCACTTGCTGTAAGGCAGTAATTCATTTTCCATTAATTTTCACACAGATTATACTTTCTTGAATATTGAAAAGAGATAGAACCAAAACCTAATCCAGAATTTGCAGCAAATAACAATAACAGCTTTTTGCCTTTCTTAGTGCCATTGATCTTCTGATTTCAACCCACCTCTGTGATTCCTTTCAATTTAAACCGAATGACACAGTGCGAGGCTGAGCTGGGATTCAGCTGCACCTTCTCTGAGAAGTTTAGAAAGCAAGGGAGTCCTTTCTGCACCTCAGGACTCAAAGGCAAGGCTTTTTAAAAGCTTTTTCTAAGCCTTCCACTCTCCTGTGACAGGGAGAGAGACTCTGCGGGCAGTGCTCGTTGCCTTCTCCAGGCGTCCAGCAGCCCTGCTGGAGCAGCACTCGCTGCTTTCCAGGTTTGACCAAAAACTGCAGAGTTTTTCTCCTTCAAATGTGGAGCAGGTCTGCAGCTATCAGCCATCAGTGCTGCTTTAGCTGTGCTCGCTCAGCTGTGCCCTGCACCAGACACGTTTGGATGTCGTGAATGCAGGTGGCAGATGTGGGGCCAGGCTTGCTGCGAGTGAACAGGGGCTGAACTTGCACTCCCAGCCACGGGCTCGTGCTCGTCTTGTGTCAGCTCGTCAGAGCTGCCAGTCTGTGTAGTGTGGAAATTATTTACTGCCACGTGACCCAGTCGGGCTGGGGTTTGTGACTCATGTGAAGAACAGTGACTGATGTCAGTCAGAAAAGAAACACCTGAGGCTTTGAGCAAATTTCCATTAAAACACGTTTTTCATATCATGACATTTATTTCATGAAACATTAACTTCGTTTTCTGCAGACTATTTGAACATTTAGAGTCGAAGGTTTTCTCTCACTTTTGCATTACTAGATAACTCTAATAATGCAGAACATATCATAAAGTTTACAGGGAGATGTAAGTCTGAAACAATGTTACAGCTCAAAAAATAGAAATGAAACAAAGTCCAAAGAGAAAACTGTCAATGGAAATTGGTAGAAATTGGATATGTATGTAAATTACAAAAACTAATCTACCGAGATTCATAGGGCAAATAACTGTAGCTACTATTACTTGGCAGCAAACAGAAACATTTCATTGAAAGTGCAGCTGCTGGAGAAATGAACTGATAAACAGAAATTGAACATAAATGGCTGCAGGCAAACTGGAGTGTCAAACAGAAGAGGAACAGGGAAACAAATGGTGTTTGTATACATGTGTGTGCCTGTGTGCAGAGTGTGATACACAGATAAACATCTGAAAGCCTCAGAAACAGAGGGGACTGTCAAGGATCCCCAGCCCAGCAGGTTTCCCAGGTGAAAAATACGGCCCTGCTGCTGCTCAGGGTGGGATGCTAACGATGGTCAGAGATAAAAGGGATGGAAGGATGAAATCATGCCCTGCTAATTGATTAATTTAATACATTAGGCTATTATATAAAACATTAAAGTCTTAGGCCAAAATCTGATATAATTTTTATGACTTTAAATTTGGAATTACTCCATTATTCCTAATAATATGGGGGGAAACTGAGGTTGTACCTTATCCCTCTTCTCTGCTCAGAATCCCAGCTAGATGTGTCTTTCCATTAAACATCTTCTCTAAGGACCACCCATTAGTAAACACTAAAAATACAAATAAAGCCACGTATGCACAAATAAACATCCCTCCTCCTGCCACACACATAAATCATTCTCTGCAGTTCCCCAGAAACCCTGCTACGATGTGGTATTTAAAGTGAATGTGGCTGAGGTTTATTAGGCTTGAACTGTGTTGTGGGTGATTGTCCAGTAATAACCTTTGGTAAGTTATATGAGGCCTTTACTTTACTTAACAGGGAATGCAAGCTCCCAAAACTCTAATATTGTCATCATTCAAGATAATGAGCAACACAGACCATTCTATTACCAAGCTAAAAGCAATAAATGCCAAAGTAAAGAACTGTGCAATATTCTGGCCTGGAAGAACAAAGGACAAAAGTAATGATAATGCCTTTTTATATTTGCAGTCTATTCTATCATGCATAACAAATGACCCTGTAATTGCAGGCAGTGTTATTTTAACAGGTTGTAAAGAGAAAATGTTGTGGGTGGAAAGGGAGTGTTGTGAACACTGCCCTGAAAAATGCTGTAGGGCTCGTAGATGGGAATACATGATGATTTATCTGAATTTTATCCTGGTGACTATCTGGGTTACTCTGGTTTGTCACCGTGATCATCCACAGCTATGCCATGTGACACCAGGATCCTTGCTTGCCATGCTGATGGTTTTACCCACAACTTGGTGACAGCCCCAGTTCTCCTCTGACACCAGCATAAGCAAGGACAAAAATACCCTCTAAAACACAGGTTATTGATCTATGGAAATGTCTTATTTGGGCGTTCATGGGCCATTCAGGGGTCACACAGCGCTTGGGCGTTGATTCATTCACTGTGAGCCCAAGGGTTACAAGTAACCAGTTCTCTGTCAGGTCCTCATGGATTCAGGTGCTCATGGGTTTGCAGAATGACTTCACTTTGAGCTAACTTCATTGATTTTTTATTTTATTTGTTTGTAAACACAAGCAATTGTTTAACGTGGTGTGTTTGTTGTTCATAAGGTCACATTACTTCACCACCCAAAAAAGGGACCCCAGTGTTTGTCAGAGAGCAAACAGGCCCTCAGAACACAGCTGTAAAATCTAGGGCTTTATTTGTACTGCTGCTTAATAGGAGTGACAGGAAAAGAGCAGCAAGCAGTTATTTGACATATCTCTTTCTTTTCCAGGGAAAACAAACCATTAAGCTTGTCAATAGTTGCATTTTCCCATCGGCATACATCCCAAGCCTGTCGAGGGAATGGCAGGGGGTGGCAGTGCCTGTCGTGTCCCTGCTCTTGGAACAGATCAGAACCCGAGCTCCTGATGGCACAGCCACGCTGCAGTTTGCACAGCAGATCTCAGAAAGATGTTCCTCCGGAGAGCTGTTCATACAGCCGTTTTCAGGTGAGTTCCAGAGCAATGAACACAGCTTGCTTTGGGTTTTATTTGTGCTCCTTCTTCCTGATATCTGAGTGTTTGTTGTGCGTTCATCTGTTCTGTTTGTCTGTCGTTTGGTGTGGCAGCGTCTGGAGTGGCAGTTTGGTGTAATAACGTGTATATAAGTGAAATCAGCAGTTGGGTTTGAGGACTGTGTTCAGCAAACAGAGGAGTTTGGGATGATGCTGCTTCCTATGGATCGACTGCTGCATGGCTGGTGTGTGAAGAGGGATTTGGTTAAACAATCTGTGTGGATGTCAAGATTATTGCCCTCTTTTCTTGGAATGCTGCAGAAAAAGGAAATCTAGCTCCTTTCAGTCTGAAAAAAAGACTCCTCATATGTACAACAGAATTGCATTTTGTCTCGCTGACTCCCCGTCCCAAATGGCATTTGGTTGCTTGTCAGACTTTGTCAGGTTTGGAAACAGTTCAGGAAAGAACATTTGTGAATCCATCCCCAGAAAAAGTGTAAATGTTAATGCTGCCACTGAGCTGGGAGCAAGACAAGTGACAATGTCCAAGATAGTCAGGAGAAAATAATTAGGGAAATTGTTTTGGAATTGCTTATATATTGAGTTTTCATTTCCAAACTGAGTGGGAGGCCACAAGAATGTTCCAAGTATTAATCTGAAGACTTCTGATGTTACACTGGAGGTGCAAGAATGTATTTCATATGTTAGAATACAGCTTTTACTGACTATCAGATAATTTTTGTCAAGCTGAAGGAAAGCACCACACCTTTAATTTTTCCTGTTAGCCAAAAAGAGTGTTGATTTAATTCTTTTGAATGGCAGGCCATGTCCTGCATATGAACATCCTGCAGTTCATTTATGCCAAGCAAACTTTATAAGTTTACTTTTTACTACCTGTACTTCTGCAAGGCTTAAAAATCTTCTGTAGAGTCAACAGCTATATATTAAATTTTTGCATCTAATGCATAATTGTGATGAATAGAGCTTGAAGATGGCAAGTTCAACTTAATTGACTGTACCTTTTCCTAAACGTTTTCAGTTACTGTCCAACATTAGTAAGAATAGGAAGGTGCTGGGGGGAAAAAATCAACAATGCTAAACAATAGAACCAATTTTTTAATTTTTAATTTATAATTTTTTCTTATTTCCATTGTTATAGGGCAACAGGCTTAGAGCTTCTTATGTTTCTTTTCGGAGAGTTTTCCTACCCAAAACAAAAAAAAAAAGTCATCTCCCAAGATATCCTGTAAATGAACATGTGGGATTGAAGACAGCTGAACCATTTTGAGATGAAAATTTTCTCCCAAGAATATAAAAAAGGGGGTACAGTTCTTCTAGACTCCCTTGTTTTTAGTGATAATAAGTGACATATTCTTATCTGCAGAACATCCATGTGCCCTCATTTTGTGATTATGACTGAGGGGTTTAGCTGTGCTTCTGTTATAGAAAAGCTAAAATTAAGAATATAATATTCTGTCCAACTAAATGCTTATTAATGATATAATTATTAGCATATAATTAAGTTAAGAGGCTTAATAGGAAGGTTTGAGGATTCAGCATAATTAAACAAAGGCTTTCTAGGGTCAGGTCCTCCAGCTTTTCCTAAATGCAGAGCAATATTTTTCTCTCTATATTAGATGGATTAAAAAGATATATGTGTGTTTGGGCTTTGTTTTATTTCTTTCTTTGCTTTTTTAACCTGGGAGGGATCCTGGTGTACATTTTAATCCCCCTGAAACAGTCCCCTCAGCATCAGTCAGACCGGTCCCGGGGATGGCTTTGACTGAGGCACTTCATGGCCTTGTTTTACTCAACTAAATTCAGGCATCCACCTGACCAAGTGTACCCTTATCCACAGGACAATTGCACTGGTCTATGGACAGACATTTCATTTGTTTCTCACATGGATTTTATCTTCTTAGGATCCAAATCTGAAAGTATTGAAGTTATCTACAAAATACTAAATTCCCCCTATGGAGCAGTGGTACCATTTGCAGTAATTTTGATCATCATTACCTAAATGTCTTTTTATTTCTTTCAAGCTTGTTCAAATCTTAAGGATATTGTAAATTGCCTTATCTCAGTCTAAGTCACAAGGCATAAAAGGAGCTGGGGATCCAAACCTCTTAAAGGCAGTTTATCTTCTGCCTTGACAGGTACAATAACATTTAAGTGATTGACATTTTCATGTTTGACTGATGACCTACACCTTTTTTATTTTATTTTACACAGTACTTACTGTATTAAGAACCCCAGGAATTCTAGCTGGGCCTACTGGCATCTTGCTGCTCTGCAAAGGTAGTTCTTGTAGCTGTTAAATTATAGGGGACTGTTTCTGGCCAAATGAGAATGCTTGGAAGCTCAGGTGTAAATATAGGTCTTTCCTCTGGAGGAGACATAATTTTTTCATAAAATGAGTCAGAACAGTGACAAAACAAGACTTTTGAAGGCAGAATTTCTCACAAAATGTTCCTTATTTCTTTTCTTCTCTGGTGCATGTGTCAGGACAAAACCCTAGTGGCACTGAAGAACTTGAACCTGAGAAAAACTGGATTTCACCTTAGCAGAACAGAGACAATATTTCTGACAAAATGTAGAATTTGTATTTAACTTAAGGAAAGGGGATGTGGTTGTTGTTAGCCCGCAGTGGAGGATAGAGTGGAATGTGTCCCTCTGTGTGCACTTAGTTCCAGGAGAAATAAACCAAGGGCTTGGGTGAACTGTAAAAACACAAGCTGAAAAATGCTGCCTTTGGCTACCCAGGATGGGTTAAAAAGTTTAGCTCCATCTCACATGAAGTTTGCACTGTCTGCACTACCCTCAATAACCTTGCTAGAGTGATGATTTTTTTTGTTTTAACCTTCTGCCTATAAAAGCCTTAACAAGATATAAAATGAACACTAGAAACAGCCTTCACTGCATTTTCCAGAGGTTGTTTTGTGGCAAACGTTTTTGCCCGGGTTTCCTTGCAGCAGTTGAGTTCTCGTGTATTTCCAAGCTGTCCTGTGGCCTCTTTGGTTGCTGTGGGTCACCTCTTTGCCTCCAAGTTGAAGTGGCTGTTTCCACATTTCTTCTCATGTTCTGATGCAGAGGAGGAAACAGGGGGTGTCTCGGGGCAAATGTCGGTCAGTTGGACAGATTGCTGTTGGCTCAGCTCCAGGCTGTTGAGAGCCAGGCAGGCTGATGGCACTCGGATATATATAACACCTATATATATATATAAGCAAAAGGAAAATGACACCTGGAAAGTACTTTATTGTTACAACATAATGTGCAAGCTGTTTAGTGTTGATAGGTTTTCATATCTGACCTTTTCTGGAGTTCCAAGCAGAGTGATATTTTATACAAATCATACCAGGTCCCTGGACATTATAAAAATGTAAAAAAAAAATGGGCTGATGACAAAGTTGTATTAACCAAATAATTCAGAATGCAAAAACCACATTTCCACTGAAGTCTCTTTTTACAGGTCTGGTCTACTTTGGTAGAAAGAGGAAAAAGGAGATGATCAGAAACAGTTGACAGCTGGATAAATGTTATGCTTATCTTGAACCTAGATTTACATTTAGAAACAGTGTTAATAACCAGAGCAGCATAATTTCAAATATTAAAAATTAATTAAAGTGTTACAGGGCTGACAATGTTCACTAGTTTTGTTTGATTCAATTCTAATAGCATTAACAGCCTTTCTGTTTAATCCTGGTTCTATTACTGCGTCTTTCTTGTATCCAAAAGACGCCGATATTTTATCTCACTTTTTCATCAACAGGAAAAAATTTAGTGAAGAAAATGAATGTTTCCCTCAGAATAAGACTCTGAATCCCTCAACATATGACCCTGAGAATGTAGTAAGGCTCTTGAGTCCCTATTTTAAAAGAAACACATCATTTTAACCTTACCCACTGTAATAGCTTTATTCCCATGAGCACTAACTTTAAGAGACTAAGAAAAAAAACCCCATGAGACCTTAAAGAAGTAGGAGAGGAAACATCTCCTGTCCAAAATATCCCCAGTGAATACAAGGGGGGTGTTTTGAGAAGTGCATTTCACTGGGGAAGGCAGGAATGGGAACGTGGTTTGGAATGTGCTTATTCTTTTAAGGCAGAGCTGACAAAAAGAGGTTGAGATGGTGGGTCTAGTAATGCTCATTTATAGCTGTTTTTAAAAATCTGCCACAATTGTACTTTAATATCACCTGGTATTTGCCTAATCAGCTGAATGATTAATTTATTCAGAACCTTTATTCAAGCCTGTTTCTGCAATGAACTGCCTTTGGACTGGTAAATAATGATCACCACCAGCAGTGCACCCAGCAGGAGGTTAGTTGGTTCTCCTTTAACCAGTTTCTCTTAGTATTTTTTCTTTGTTTTGCTGAGAGTGCAGAAAAGAAATATTTCAAATGGAGCTGATTTGGTGTTTCTAAAGAGCAGCCTTTTTTGTGAGATGTTTTGGTCACATGGCAGAGCAGCTTCTATGAGGAGCTATTTGGCAAAGTACAGCTTCTCAACTCCAAACAGGGGGAAAAAATTCCAAATGACTGCTCAAGTGAGTGTGACAAGAACAAGGAAGACGATGTTAACAAGCCTGGGAGCCAGAGCATCAGCTGGAATTCCCATGGCAGTGTATGTGCACAACACACAACTCCAGCATCACTGAGCTGCTGGGCAAGCCCTGAGAAGGGACTCATGGTCTGGTTTTGGGGTGGGTTTTTGTCTTTTTTTTTGTGTGTGTGTGTGGTTTTTGTTTGTTTGGTTTTGCATTTTTATTTGGTTTTGGTGGTTTTATTTTTTATTGGTTTGTTTGTGGGTATTTGTTATTTTGATTTCCCTTTTTCAACTTACACAAACATTATGCAGTTCTCCTGCTGCTGCTGAATTTGTGCAGGGGTACACTTTCCTAATAAGTGTTAGTTTGTTAGAATTATAAAGTAAGTGACAGCTGTGAAGATGTACAAGGGACACCAGATATTTATGAATGTTCCCTTGTGGACTTCTGCTTGTTCCTTCCGTCATCTTCCATTCCACACCAGTAAATTAGAGGCCACTATCTTCTTGGTGCCCTCCCCTCACATAATTAACCTTCAGTTGGTGTGTCTGGTCTTTGTTTTCTGTTCCATAAAAAGCATCTCTGTCTTGCTGGAGAGTATTCAAGTGTTTAAGAGGCAAAACAAATGTCTCGTTTGCTTCAGAGAAAGAGACACGGGGCTGTCTAAATATTTTCCCTTTTCCAAATATTTCAGTTGTTCTGGCAGGAACAGTGCTGAAAGGGGCAGTGGTTTGAATGATTTATTGGAATGTGATTTGAGTTCTTCTTTGGGTTTTGACTTACAGTCATCAGCTCAAAAAATGAAACCTAAGAAAATGTAGCTACCAACTTCTTTCCAGATTACTGTGGAGGCTGAAGAGAGACAGAGACGTGACACCCTGTGGCAACTGGACATTTTATTCTGTGCTACTGCTGAAAGGGGAGAATAGGAGGAGTTCTGGACCAAGGTTGTTTCAACTTTCTTAAATATAAGTAGCTACAATACCTCATTGTAACACTGTAAGTGTGTGTAACTTCAGACATTGAGAGTTAAAACATATTTATCCACCTAAAATAGAGCTTTTCAAAAAGAATCATACCTCCATGAGCTCTCTTCTGTACTTCCTCTTCCAGGTTGAAAGTGGAAGAGAAACAGACTTCCAGCTTTGCAGTATTTCAGAAAAAACCCAAACAAACTGAATAAAATAACCCAACGCCCCCCCCAATACCCCAATCAGCAATTGCTAATTCAGCATTCAGTTAATATTCCTGGGCATTCAAAAGGGTCATCCTGGCTCAGAAAAACAGTCCTTCTGTGCCAGGATTCTGTTTCTGATGGGTTAAAACCAGAAGCCAAGGGAAGAACACAAGAATGTGATTAATAAGAGGGGTTACTGGGGTGTTGCTGTGTGTGGAGCAGAGTCCAGAGTCCCCAGGTCCCCACCAGCTTAATTTTTGGCAGAAAATTATTTATAAAATTATTTATAAATTATAATATTATTTATAAATCCATATGATTTATGGCAGTGTATATATAAATATATGCATTCATGTAATATGTTCATAATTATTTCTATGTCTTAAAGATAAGAAGGCGCATCTTTTTTCACATTATTCTTTATGTTTCTTGCAAATTTTCTCTTAAGTGCTTCCTTGCACCAGAGCACTGTTGCAATATTCCTCTGGGTTTCTCTTTGCCATCTTTCAAAATATTCAGGGTGGAAAGCAGGGAGAAGAAACGGAGAGTTGCTGAGGAGAAGGAGGAACCCTCAGAAAGTTCATTTCCCTCTCCATTTAATCTTTTGTTGTGTGAAGAGTGTCGGTGTTGCACAGTAAAACAACATTTGGGTCCCAGATTGCTTTTTAGTCTGTGGATTTTTCCAGTAAGAGAGTTCCTACTGCCAGTATATCTCATGCAGGATGACTGCTGTAAAATTTGACTTTTCAAGCACTGTGAGCATTAAAAATATTTTTAAGGGGTTTTTATTTTGGTTTGGTTGTTTGGTTTTTTTAAAGGTAATTGATATTTGATCGAATTTGATCTCAGGTTGCCCCTTGGAAATTGTAGTTCAGTTTTCTATTTCATTTCTTAGCTGTTTGGTTGGTTTTCTCTTTCCTCATGGGTAAAAGTAGCCCCCTTAAGATAAAATGAGAATGTACACAAAGTCCACTGGATATTCCAAGTGTTACTTCCTGCTTACCATTTAGATTAGATTTTTATTTTTATTTTTTGTGTAATGGGCAAAATGTTAAAGCATAGAGGCAAAAAATTAAATATGTGAGAAAAAGCCACATCGAGGATTCATACATGGAAAGTCTTACACAGCATTCTAACATGCACAGCTGTGGACTTATGATCCATAAAAATCTCTTTTCAGAGTATCTGAAGTTAACATCAGTTCTTATTCCTCAATAAAAATACCAACAGAATGAAACAAAACGAGGAAATCGCCTCCCAGGTGCTTTTTTTGATGTCCCACTTGTGGGCACCTCCTTGGTGATGCCACCCAAATTAGACAGTAACAACCCAAATCTGTATGAACTTGATAAATGCTGCAATTACATATTGATTCTCCCAGCAGGCCTTTTCCACGTTGTCAATGGCTGTGGCTGAGAGAGGTTTAACTCAGTTTCTGGTGGACTGTGATTTCTCTGGAGCTGATTGACTCTTGCCTGTAATTATGGTTCACATCCTCCTTTTCCAGCCCTGGTTTAACAGGTGTCTGCAGGATGTAGCTGGTGGTGGCAGGCAAGCTCAGAGGCAGAAATTCCTCCTTTCCAGCTGGGCAGCCTCCTGTGCCTCACAGGCACTGCCATCCTCTGGGGCTCTGGCGAGGAGGCCATCGCCTCACTCTGCGTCGCGTCGCCAGAGGTGAATTCTGCCTTCTGAGTCTGCTCAGTGTGGATACAGGGGCAGGAATCTGAGAAAGATGGGAGTGTTGGGGTGCTGTTCAGATTAACTTCACCCAGTTCAGCACCCTGAAATCCTTCTGGGTCTCACCTAAGCTGGTCATCTGGGCTTTTCCTGTGACGTTGGAATGATGGTCAAGGCACTCCTTATGCGGAGAGATCCTGACTGAAGACATTTCACCAAACAGACATCCCAGATGAGTCTTTGGCTGCAAAATATTGATGGGGAGGAACCGGGAGATAACCAGATGTGGAGAACTAGGAGAAAGAGCAGCAAATGTTTGTGGTACAGTGTCCTTCCACTGGTTCTCTTTGCACATCCTGCTGAAGGGGGTCTTTCCATCAGCATCCTGCTGTAAATATCCCAGGTCCCTTGACCTGGTCCCAGGCTCAGACAGAGGGAGGTTTTGCTTTTCTGTGTGTGCAGAGGTGGAAGCTTTTGCCTAGAAACTGGTGCACTGAGCTCCTCTACATCACCCCCAATGCACTTCTGCCAAAGGTGAAGCTTGAAGAATCATTGCAAACCACAGCCCAGCACAGGAGTTCCCCACCCAAAAGGGTAGCACAGAGAGCAATCTTTACCTTCCCAGGAGAAAAAACAGCTCCTCACAAATGAAGCTTAGGAGAGTTTGAGTAAATTGGCTCTGGAAATTTCTGACTCCCAGTTCGTGCAGACCTGACTCCTTAATAGCACAGGACATGTCGATTTGCAGAGCTCTCACCAGATTCTTGTCATTTCCAGGAGCTGCATAAAATGATGTTGATCAATATTTTGTGTTTCGTAAGAGAATTACACAACAAGAATCTCAGTGCATATGTGGCTTTTAAGAAGAGTCATTTCCTGGGAACAAGGTTGCAGATCTATAAAGTGTGAGACACAATAAGTATCATTAAAAAAGAAAATAGCAAGAGTAAAGAAACATTTAAGAGCTTAGTTTCAGGGATGCTGGAGAATAAAGGAACAGGATGAAACAGCAGGAACTCCAAAATTCATGAGTTTTTTGGTTTGTTTGGTGTTTTTTTTTTTTTCACTTGAGAGGGTCCTGATGAAGAAAATAATTGCAAAGAAGTACACAAGCACAGGAGTCAATAGTCTGTACAGTCAGTACTGTCAGAGATGTAGTTTTGATGACAGAAATTAATCAAAAGACTGTATGGAGACTGCAAAGAGTAGGAAAAAAATCCATTCTGAATGGAGGAATTAGATGAAATTATAATGCACTTCATATCACTGGTTGTTAGACCTTGGTACTTATAAACTCATTACCTTGTTCTGAAGCAAAAACTTCCCAAAGGACAGCACAGATTTTGTATTTGTTTGGTAGAGATTTCACCTAAAAGGCTTTGATAAAATTGAGAAACATATTGCATAAAGTCTCTTTTATTACTTAATGTTTTCATTACAGTTTTATCACCTTTTGGCTTGAAAATGTTAAGTAAGAGCAAGAGAGTCACAAATTCAAATACATACAGTTTAAACTGTCAAAAAAAGAGATATAAAAGAAACATTCATCATCTTTTCTTATTTACAGAGCAGGGGTTTGCCATATAAATGTGACGTGCTGTGTAAAATTTGGAAACTCTTTGCCACGTGTTGATCTAAGACTGGAACTGCTTTAAGATGCATTCTCAGAAAATGAAAAATTCCTTCCACTTGCACTGCATCTACCTTATGCAGTTGAAGGGAGAGTCTTTTAGGTGTGATATCATTTGTATTAGGATCATCTTTGGACCTGGTGTGTCTGCTTCATCTTTGTAAATGACACAGAACGTGTAACAATCCATCTTCTCAGCCTCAGGTGAGAATATAACCCTACCAGATAGAGCAGGATAGCACAGCATGGAACAGGAGATCAGGGAATAGGTGGGTGACACATAACAGAAAACAGTAACTACTGTACAAACACCTAAATCCTTTTATTTTGGGTGCTGTTCATGCCTGTGTGTTTTGCTCTCAGCAGCAATATCCCTTGAGATCAATATTTAGCACTGAATTAACGAAAGACTGAAGTGCAGCTCTGTCCAAAGCATCCCCCAGCTTTGATGTCCCCGCAGTGACAGTCTGGTAAAATGTGTATTGATTTCCGTGGAGCAGACATGCAACTGTCTGCAGTGATAATTCTTTTGAGAGGAAGCTGCTGGGAAACTGCTCGGTTGCCTTTCTGAGGTGCAGGTTCAATCCCATCCATCTTCTGGCAGGGCTTGGAACTGCCAGCACTTGAAGTTGTGATGCACTGACCCTTCATTCTCTCAGCAATCGCTGCAGGAAACATTGCAGGAGGTTTCACGGGTTCAGCTTGTTGCAGGTTGAAGATCAGTGCTGGATGAGGATACGAGGCGGGGAGAGCAGCTTCTCTTCTTCTCCCATTCATTTTAAAAGAGGGTTGTCTGCAAGGAAATTGTTTGGCTTAGTTGAGACCCTGCAATACAGTGGAGCAGAATTCCAGAATTCCCTAAGGAGTGGAGAGCTCATTTGATAGATTGGTTTCTGGAGGGTTTTTATGTGAACTGAACTGAGTTCTCTCTCTTATCTGTAGCTGTGATTCACCTTCCCAACAAACACAGTTGTTTGGGGGCTTTTTTTGTTGTTTGGTTTGGTTTTCCCCCCCTCATACACAATACCTACCTTGCTCGTTTTCAATCCTTTGCAAAGTTAAAAGCTTTATCTGCAATTTTCTTCTAAAACAGCAGCTCCAATTCCTGCATGTGTCCCTTTTTCTGTCTCTGATATAATTTTTCTTCCATTACTTCCTCGTAAACTCTTTCAGATACATCCTAACCAGTGTTTGTTTCTAGCTCAGGTTTAAAACTGGTCCAACAATTGTAGCTCTAGTGGGCAAAGAACAAACTTCTCCTTAAACACTGTAAAAATGCATTCCACTTTTTCTATAAAAGTAGGACGTCAAGTCTCATATTTTCTCATTTTTTCCCCAGATTTATATGGAAGAGAGTTTGATTCTCTGAGGGTAAATTATAGGCCTGTCTTTTGGGTGATTTTACTTCACAACATTTTCTCTCATTTCTAACTCTCTGATTTAGTTCATGTAAGATGTAATTGCAAAGTTAGAGGGCTCCGGGTTTTTTTGGTTTGGTTTTTTCTACACCTGCTTTTAATGACAGGTAGGAAAAAAAGAGTCAGCCTTATGGTCAGCTTGGGAAAAGAGAAGAGCTACATTTTCTGACCATCACAGAGATGAGAGTTTGGTGATACACAACACAGTCAGCCAGAAGCAAGAATATTATTACCAGTGGAAACTGAGAGAGAAACGTACAAAAAAAAGCCCAAACAAAGCAGAGATGCTGGGATCTCGAGTGAATTATTTAGTTTGCCTCTAGGCCCCTGAAACAAACCCCAGTGCCAATTCACAGACACTGCCCTGAAATGAGTGAAACAGGTTTTGACCTACAATCATCTTGATCACTGGAGAAATACAGAGCAGTGATGCCATTTCAGTTGCCTTGAGCTCTGCCAGACTGTTTCCAGCCTGCAGATTTACACTGAACACGACTTCATCCTCCGAGGGTAACTCACAGTCCCACAGCACTGCTGGGTTTAGGTTGTAATTATTTGCTTGTTTGCAGATCCCTTCTATGATTCCTGTAGATGGTACCCTGACAAGGGCCAGTTTTGCTCCTGGCACAGCTCTTCAGCCTCTTCAGTGCTCCATTAACATGAATCTGTTCTGGTGGGGCAGTTTTTAAAACAGAGCCCACAGCAGTAGGAACCACCTTCTTCAAGACATTTCCTTTTGGTGACCTCATAAATCCAAATGGAGTTACATTAATCACTGCATGAGCTGCACAGAGTTGTCTTTAGGAGCTGAACACAGAACTTTGAGATAATTTTTTCATCACTGAGATCATTTTATTGAGTCAGAGTCACGCAGATGCCTCTGAGGATGAACAGCAGCAGCACAGGGGTAAGTGTTATTGCATTTCCCACCCAGCAAAAAATTACCTGGGTTGGGTTTTCTGCCAGATATCTTTTCTTACTTTTTAATGAATAAAATATCATTAACAATATTTCTGAGCATATAACACCTCTTTTACTGGCAGATGCTCCCTTCCTTTCTGAGAAAGTTTCAAAGCAAGGTCAATATTTTCCCGTCCACTCAACACAAAAATTTCTTCCCTGTTTTTTCCCCAGGGCAGTGAGAATTTTTGCACACTATTCTGGCCAGCAGGAGCCTGGCTTATCGAGGTGAAGCCTTCCATGAGAAAGCACAAAAATATTTGTGCTGCAGCGTGAAGCCAGCGGAAGTCTGTATATTTTCAGAAGGCATTCTCAGAACGAAGCAATTTACCTCAGGTAGGTGCCATTTTTCTCCTGTCACCCTCTGTGGAATGAAAATTATGGAGTCTGACAAAACCAGAGTTTTGCTGTTTGACAGGTGCTAACTTTAGTTTAGCTTCTAATTCTAATTTCTTTTTTTCCCCCTCATGTCCCCAGCCTGTTCCTCTATGACTTTATCTTGAGTTATTTTTTCTTTCCTTGGTCATTCCTCCTTTTCTATCAGATGGGACAGAATGAAAAAGGACCTTCAGTTGTCTGTTCTTTCTTTCCTTATTGCTTGTCTTAAAAGATCAAGAGCGTGTGGCCACTTCCCAAACAAGGATGAAGCTGATTTTATAGAGTTGTGAGACCCTCAAACAGAAGCTTTGCTTTGAGCAGTTCCAGGGTTGTTCTTAAAGCTCCTGTCTCAGCCTGATCATGCTCTCAGCTTTCCCCAGACACCTGGACTAACTCCCTGCACCTCTGCCACTCTGCTTTGGCAGCAGCCTGCAGTGCAAAGGTAGCATGAGGAGGAAGATTTTACCGATGTTCAGGACTTTGCTCACAGAACAATTCAAGTTAACTCAGTAGAGGGTTTTGGTGGTCCAGCCTGACTCAGAGCTTTCATTTATTTTATTGGCCATGTTCATTAAAGGGCTAACTTCCTCAGTGAAATTTTGGGGTATATTTCTGCTCCCAGAGCTTCAGGTCTGACTGTTCTCCTTCATCTCTGCTTGTGCCCTCCTTTTTCCAGCCCCTTCTTTCCCTCCCATTATCCCCAGCTGTTCCCCAGAGGTGCTGGGGATGTTTAGGAACCCACCCCTCACACTGTGGATTCCTTCCCCCTTTCTGACCTTCTCCTCTCTCTCCTTATCTCCATATCCACTTGCCAACATTTTCCTGCCTTCACTGTCCCATCTGCCCTGTGATTTTCCTTCCCTGCCCGCAGTTTCTCCTCTGCCCATTCTTATCCAAACAGGTCTTGGTGTGAGCATTTCTTCCTCCTCCAGGTTGGTTCCCAGCATTCCCTCATTCACTCTACACTTAATAATGTGCCTTAAAGGAGTTGTGTGGGTTGAAGTTGTGTCTGCTTTCAGGCCTGCTAGCAGATAGTGGCCTTCTCCACAAGAGGCAGATGTGCTTCCATTTTCACAGCTGGCAAAGTGAATTCAATGATTTTGGTGCTTCCAGTTCTGTCAGAGGTGGCTGCTTTTCAACCTTTCAACTTGCAGTGCTGGTTCACTTACCTTTTGGATTTTTTGCATTTATTTTTCTAGTGTTTCACTCTTTTTGTATCTCTTTTACTGATTCTTCTCTTCAATCTGTCCCCTAAAGACCCCAGCGAGGTCTCCACTCACAGTCTCCTCCAGGCTGAACAAACCAAGTGACCCCAGTAAAAGTGTAGATGTTATTCCAAAAAGAAACTTGTCAAAGGCTTTTGAAACATGCAGACATCCTGGTTTAATATATTCTGTTTGTCTTCTTTGGTATTGCAACAGTGTTTTCTTATCAACTACTCAGTATTATGAAAAACAATTTAAAAAAGGGGCAAATATTGTGCTTGAAAATGAGTTTGTGTGTGCACAAGTCTAGTTGACAAACTGGGACTAATTTCTGTAATTGCAGAGGGGTGTTTTACAAAAGAAAAGTCTTGATAGTATGTTACTGCAGTCAGATAAAGCTCTAAAAGAGGGGAAATTGTACTCTTAATATTTTTTAAAATAATTAAGGCATTAAATTGCTCTTTTGTTTCTTGCCAAAGGCTAATGTAGATTAGAGAGAGAAAACAGAATGGAGCAAGAAATCCTCTCTAACTACTGAAAGACATGGGCATGTTGTGGATTTTAAGGGCTTATTTTGTAATTGCAATATATTTTTTTTTTTACTGGGGTTGTTTCTGACTTTTGTCTCCCATAAGAGCTTTCAGTTGGATTTGTAAACCACTGTCCTGTTCCCATCTGCTGTTTTTATCTCTGTTGTCTACATTCCACTGGCAGTTCAAACATCCCTGTGAGAGAAATGTGACAAATTATATGTGAGCTTTTTAATGTGGTATCGTGTGTTTGGCTGCGAGCCAAAGCTGTGCTGATAAATCTCATCAGTAGCTGAAACACCTGGATGGTGCAGTTTCTTGTTCTGCTTTATTTCTTTGAGTATTTCAGGTACAAGTCAGCTCAATGCACCTTTGAAGAAAGATGATGATTTTTCTGTTCGGAACAGACCTCCTTTTGAAAATGCAGAGTTTCTGAATCTTTAGCCCTGAAGCTCAGCGTGTATCTCACCCTCATACAGTCTGTATGGAGCTGGTGTGCACGAGGAGCTTCTAAAAATAAAGTTAGCAGAGCGTGTATTTTCACAGGGCTAATTAGTCCTTACAGTGGAGAGCCATCTAGTAAAAAATGTTCATGAATAGGGGAACGACGATACAATTTTATATAAATATTATTGCATGCGACATGCAATAATGTCAATGATTGTAATGAGGGAAAATATACTTTTTTGACCTCTAGGTGCGTTGTCATTTTTGTTGATTGCCTGGTAAACTTTGTGTTCATGTAGTTTTTAGTTCAGCAATTAAAGGCGATAGTAAATGTTTTCCTGTGAGTAGAACTTTGCAAGTCTGTCTACACAACATCTCTGTATTTTAGAGTGTTCAAAGGTATTCCATAAATTTGGTTTTGAGGGAAAGGTGAGCAATATTTAAGCAGCCCTAAAATGTAATATTAAGTAGAGAACATATGAATAGTGAATGCACCCTTTAGGTTCAAAGTTCTTTTGTCTTTATTACTAGTTAAAAACTGGTAACCTGTGTAATATGAGGCACAAATCTTATGATTTCTCCTAAGATTAATTAGTTTTGTGGCATATTAATCCAGCAAAATCAGACTGCATATTCCTGTGTGGCTTTCGGACATCTCATCTGTTTAATGGAGCCATTTGGAGAATTAAGATCAGTACAAGTAATTTAGCTGAAGTGCAATCTACAGGAGAGATTATTTAGCAATTTACTTGTGTTTGTCTCAGGTTTGGGCTGGGTTTTTGTGTCTTGTTTTTCTCCCTGGTTATTTATATACATACCTTGGTAGTTTAAAACAATTCTCTTCTGTAGCAGAGGAAATATCTCTTTGTGTTGATAAAACTCTCGTAGATTGATTGCATTCGAGAAAGCCCCACAAAGCAAGTGTTTAAGAGAAGGTCCTGTTCCCCATCCCTGAGAAACTGCCTTGCTTGACAATCTCCCTTTGCATCTCGTTCCTGAGCAGAAGATATCCACACTAAGGTTGTATCCACAGATTTCAGCAGTATTGTTCATGGACTGAAATGCTTTTGATTCACGACAAATTCCCAGTAACAAGCTAGGCCGTGTTTCAGAGGTAAACTCAGTAATGGGAGGTTCTGTGCATTTTTTGCACTTAAAAAAAAACTAAAGTAAAAATGATTCTGCAGCGAATTCAGTGAGGTGAAATTACTTTCATTACCTGTGGAAATGTAGTTTCGTAATCTTGCTATTTCCAGCCAGAAGGCTGTGCCTGAATAATATCAGTAGCTTTGAAAACCATGTGAAAATGTTCTATGTGAACTGAACATTAAAAATTAAATCAAAATGTGTGATTTGACTACTTGACAAAATACAAATCCAATCAACAGTCTAATAATTAATATCCTAGAAATGTTTGTACTAAGCATCTTTGACACTTAAAGAGATGATTGCAAAAGCCCCTGCTGTTTGAAATATGGCACATTAATAAATTAGAGGAGGGAATAAAAAAATGTTACAGTTCATATAGCTCAGTATTCAGGCACACTCTGGTATTACATTACTAACTTCATCTTTCAAAATTAGTAAACACCTTACAGGGTACAAATTCGAGGCAACATGTGCAAACCTGTTATTCCAGTTCAGAAATCCAACAGCCATTCAAGCTGATGGGTGCATAAAGCTGTTACCTTGAGGCTTGCTGCTGCAATTCTGACTGCTTGAACAGAAGTGGTTTCAGTGGTCTGTTATTAGATATATTGCACACAGCTGCTTGTTGGCCTTGCCAAGGTGTGGAAGTTGTTTGCGCTGCTGCAAAGAAGAAGAGAAAATTGCTCACTCCGTTCTTGTGGGCAAATTGGCGTGGTGTGTCTGGAGCTGATATTCCTAGATGTTATGCATGTGTTAAATATCCAATTATATAATCTCTACCCCAATAATAATTTAGTGATTCAGTGCCACGAGTGATGGCAACGTGTCTGCTTCGGGCAGATTTCTGGGGCACTTTTATTCACGGCAGTCAGTTCTTTCACAAGCAACAATTAAGTCCTGGCAAGATTAGAGCTTTATATTTTAAGATAATCAGAGTCAGATGGGACACTGGGCAGCTCTTTGTGCTTCCAGGGTGCTGTTCATCTGATGTTTTTCAAAGAGAGCTGCTTGCCTGGAGCTCGTATATCAAGCCCAGCAAGCACGAGGCAGTAACAGAAAACCCAACCAGTGGCCAGGGATGTACATTTGGGCTGTTCAATGAGGGAAAAAAAGACATCAGGCCTGGCTCTGGGGGTGTATTTTTGGGCTGCAAAGCATCAGTCCCTGTAGAAGGAATAAAGACATAACTGACAGCAGTTTTCTGTCTCTCCATGTGTGCACAAATGTTTCAGACTGGACAATGACAAGAGCGGGGTGTTATTACAGCAGTGACATTCATGCTGCTTTGGTGAAAATGTCCCTGCTTCTGTTCCAAACCACTATATTTGCAAGTTTTTAGCTCAGCAAGATACAATAGTAGGAGCTTTGGGGTAATTTTTTCTTCTCTTTAGTAAAACTAAACCAAGGTGTTGCACGATAAGCACAAATCACTTCTCTCAGCCCCAACTGCATTGTCCTTTAGTCTGTATTGCCTTAACAGATAATATTCAAGTTTTAAATTGTTGTATTTGGGTATCTTCCGCTTTTAAGATATCTCAACAGTGTTTTTCAAACAAATGTAAAAATGTAAATAAGAATAATAACAGCACTTCAGAAGTCAAGCTATTGTTTCACTTTATTTTATCCATTTAAAAATATTATGTCTAGCATTGGATATACTTGTTTAATGAAGTTTTGATCTCTTTTTAAGAACATCTCAAATTTGTTTTTGTTTTAGTGCTTAGATATCTATGTCATTCCTTCCTTTCTACGGTGTTCTTTGGGTTATAAAAGGAAGCTGTCTTGACTTTTTGTTTTCAACAATACAGTTTTATCAGATAACTGGAAATGTAGAACATTTAATGTATCATAAGCAGTCAAAGAGTCAGAGGGGTGTGGGAATGCCCAAATTTGGTGATGTGTGCCTTCAAGAAAAAGTAAATGTCAGGTGAACATTTAATTTCTGTCAGTAGAAATTAGTTCTGAAATAAAAATTGCTTGCACAGTGCTTTGAATATCCACTTCCAGCTGTTCCCAGCTGGAACTGGGCCCCATCAAGAAGACAGTAAGAGAACAAGTCAGGCTCAGAGTTGGGGTTCAGAGAATGACAGGGCCTGCAGGTCCTGCTCAGGGCCAGGACTTGGATTTCAGTGATGCTTGTGTGTCTCTTCCAACTCAAGTGTAAGGTCTAGTCTGATAATTTCAGCATTGTAGTCCATGGAAGAACAAACCATTTTATCTGAGCAGACCATTGCGCTCTCAGAGCCTTTCAGAGCACCTCTGAGACTTAGTGGGTTATCCCTGGACTTCTCTTTCCCTCCTTGCACACTGAATCTGTTGCAGAGCTCAAGTGACACTGGGGTGCAGCCAAACAGGGTATTTTATTAGGAACAAAAATATTAAACAAGAACATGTTCTGCACTTGTGACGAGGAGTTTCTCCAAGACCAGCACTTGACCTCAGCTTATTCTTGCGTCTCAAATTGTTAAGTCAAAGCACAAGGTGGTTTTAGTACCAAGGAGACCTTCTTGGTTGAAAGGGATAATTAAAAAGGATGGACTTTGATGAGACAGCTGTCCTTAGTCTTTCCATTTGGATCACAGAGGGAGCCTTGACTCCCCTGAGAGAAGATTCAGAGAAGTGAAAGTGTCAGTATGCCTGACAGGAGGAGAAGGGATTGTGTCTCTCTTCTGACTGCACAGGAAAGGATCCTGTAAGTTGACTGATTGTAAACACCCTGAGAAGCATTTCAGGGGCCCTTGCTGCTGTTAATAAGCCTGAATGTCTTTGGGAATGACTGGAACTTGGGTACCATCCTGAGACCTCTCAGATGAGAGAGAAATTGCAACTATAGCAATTCCACTTCCATCAGAGTGAAAAACCTGATTTTTTGTTAGCCAAAGACAAGGTTTCTTTTCAGATTTCCTTAGAAAGAAAGTCAATATCCTTTCCCAGTGCTTAATCCATTTCATATTGGAAGCATTATACTGCGTTAACTTTGCACAAATCACATTGTGATTTTGGTAGAAAAGAGTTTATTTGGTTACTGGGAGAAATAGAAATGCAAATAAGAGTCTGTGTTTTGCTGATGGTTATTAATTCCTGTGCCTTTCAGTGGTATAGCTGGAGAATTGGGTTAAGCTTCTGGGCACGAGCACAGCAGGTTTCTGTATTCATGCTGTATAATCTATATTTTCCCTTTCTTTTTAATCCTTGTTTACTTGCCAGGCTTTCCTTTGTGGCCTCCTTTTTACTACAGCACTCTGGGCTCTGCTCTCTCATGTTGTTTGCTGGAGCTTAAACATGAAAGGACAGTGAAATGGACATTTTAATCAATTAACTGTAGCCTGATCAAAGATTCATTCTTCCTTATTGTTGTTGTTGTTGTTGAAAGTGGTTTTTATTTGCAACAGCCCCCAGTCGGGCTTTTGATTCATACGGTGTGACAAAGTCATTCTCTTGCCTAGAACAGCAAGCTGGGAGTCTAAAAACTGCTTTTGATCAAGGCCTTGCTTTAATCACAGATGGTGTCAGAGCTCTGAGCAAGAGCTCAGCTCTCCTCGTGGACTGAAGCTGAAAGCAGAAAGGGCAGAGCAAAACACACCCCGATAAAACACACAAAGGGAGAGGTGGAATATCGACACATTTTCTCTTGACTCAGTTCCTTTTGCTTTCAGAGGCCGTTCTCAGCCTCCGTTCTTGTCAAGGGTTGATTTATCCCCTCTGATGGTGGGAGGCAACCATCAGTTAGAGACAGGTACACAAGAGGGTGTTGTTCACATGAGGTCATTGTGACCTGTTCGTGGTTGCTTAAGACTTGGCATTTTTAAGTTCTGGGGTCATTTCTTTTCAATGTTTTTGTTTGTTTGTTGGTTTTTTAAATTCATTTAAGGGTGCAATTTCTCTCTGTTTCCTTTTCTACCTTTGAGTATCATGCACAACAAATAAAGAAAAATGTGCCTCCTGTAGCCCACCCGAACAATTGCGTTGGCAAATTTTGCTGGCTTTTGGAAATGTCTGTGAGTTTGTAATTTGCAGAAGGCACATGAGATCTTGGAACAAATACATCTTCAGATCAGGGTACATACCCTTAAAAATCTGAGCATGGATAATCAGCACAAGTTCTGGAAAAAGTACTGCTCTCATGTAACTTGGAGAGCCTTTTGTATGTAATGGCTCTACCCCTGTATGCTGATGTTATTTAGGAAACTGGACCTGCACATGCAGCATTAGTAATGACCACATATTCATTGTGAACTCTAATTTTGGGAGACAACAAATTCATTTTCTTTTCAGATTTCTACATTTATGTAAATGCACGTGAGTAAGAAACGTGTCTGGTTTGTTTTCTGGATGTTTTTTCCAATCTCTTTTCCCCAGTGGCAGTGGTTAATGAAAAAGATTATTTTATTAATTAAACATTCGAAACAATGCAGTTTCTTGCTGGCAGCCACTTCTTTGGAATAATCTTCCATGCATCATAACTTTCCATCTTTGTATTTAATTGCTTTTTCCCCCCCTTCTCTTCCTCTGCAGCATCCTTTGAAAAATCTCTCCTGACCTTTCCTGCTACTTTTGCATTTAATGTAATTTCAGTTAAGAAATGCTTAATTACTAAAATAATCACTTCTGCTTTTAATTTGTTTATGTTCTTCTGGCTGGCTCTTGTTGTCCCAGTGTAATTTCTGATGACTGCAATGGTGCCTGTGTTAAGGGAGCAGATGATCTCTCCCACTCTTATTAGGACTGTTGCACAGCTCACCCTTCAGTCTAACAGGACTTCCAGTGAAGCACCTACCAAGACATATCCATTTTATGTAAGAGAGGTGTCAGGTTTGGGCTCACAGAGGTTTAAATATCGGTCAGATAAAGAGAACTTCCCTAACTTCAAGTGAATGACCCCGTTTGAAACACCAGGGAAGGCTACACCTTGCTATTGTGTATGGACGTGATAAACCTGTAGGGAAAAGCAGTGGATTAACACTTCTGAGAGCAGCCACCCACGGGGAGCCTGGTCTAAACCCTCTGCAGAGAATCTCTATCCAGCCCCCCATACGCATGGGGCTCGAAACAAAACGACTGGGACAAACCCCACGTGTCTCTGAACTCGTCTCTTGGGAACAGACTCACCTCAGATTTACAGCTCTGTCGCTGTCAGCAGAAAGTGCCTCCCTGACATGAATGTACTGGTGACAGAGGAGCTCAGAGAGTCGAGTCTGTCAGACGAGACAGATGTAAAAGAGATTAATTATGTATGCCACAGTTGCCAGATCTGAAATAAGACAGCAGTGAATTGCACTTACCTGAATTTACTGTGGCCACACGTGTGACTAAATGCTACTCAGCTTGAACAGTCAAAGCTAAAGCAGGTTTTGAATGATGCCATTCTTGTCATCTTCATGAATGATCAGATACTGATATTTTGTCTTGCAAAACTAGTCAGAGGCAACTGAAGATAGATATAAACTGGCTATGACTAAAAACCAGTAGCAGAAAAATCCCTAAATAGATAATGGGAAAATGGTGAGAAAACTGAGATTACTTCCTCTCTATTTGCTCTGCTCAAGAGCTCTGCTGATCCCACCACCATTAGTTATCAGCCTTTAGGAACTGCCAGTGTAATGCTTTGTCTGTGCACCCATTTGTAGAGGCAAGGAAATGAGGTTCTCAGAGTTAGACTGCAGCAGCTGTGAACTCCTTAATCATTGCAATTTCCTCCCTTTTCCCTCACCCCACTGCAGCACAAACCATCTCTGCAGTTCTTGCTCCATGTTGCCCTCAGAAGCAGGAGGAGGAGAAGGCTACTGCTCCCAGCCTTGAGCGGTGAAGATCTCTGCTGCTTTGCTACAGAGCTGCCAGGCTTTCAGGTAAGCATAATTCATGGCCAGATTTTTACATTAGAACAAGCTTCATTTACACATCTGGTATCTCTGCTAGTTCTTCCTTTATTTTTTTTTTTTTTAAGTCAACTTGGTGTTTTTGCCGTGAGTTTATTGAGAACCTAATGTGTCATATTCACAGATTTTTGGCCCCAAGATGACTACATTTTACAGAAGTTAAAAAGAAGCATGTTTACAGATCTGGCCTTCGAAACCTTCCAATTCCCAAACATCAGATGACCTGTGACTCAGTGGGTTTTCTGCAGATGTGTGTATGTCATCTTCATTTTCCTATCCATTTACTGGGAAAGCAAGGGGTTTGTGGCAGTCTGAGAGAGGGGACCCATCCTGAATCATCACAGAAGGAAATGAGGAAACTTGGGCTGCTGTTCCCCTCCTCTGCTTTGCAGTCACTGCTCTAACCCTGGTGGAGAGACCCTGTGGTGAATCTTTTAATGAGCTTTAGCTAATTTGATCACCTCTTGACTGCAGCTACAGAGCAGTGTAGCAGGGAAATTCGGGTCCTCCAGGGAAGATGGTTCTTTACACCTCTTGTCAAGGCTGTGGCTAAATGTGACAAATTAGTTCTCAGTTTTGTGGTTCATTTACAGGTTTACTTAATCACAGACAGAATTTTGGAGAGAGTTTTATTTACTCCCACTTGGGCTGCAATGTAAATAGGCAAAATTGCTTCTATTATGTTATGCTTGCCAAGGTTATTCTCTCACACTGAAAAAAGACAAATGTTTGAAAATACAGTTTGTCAGGACCCAAACTAAATTAGTTGGCCTTAGCAAAAAGAGAAGTCGTGATCCCCTTGTGGAGTTATTAGCTTCCTGTAATTCAGCTTGTAGAAATGTATCTTCATGAAGTGCAGTGCTACCGAACATTTAGTATGTCCTTGTTCACCACAGAGGATGGTCTCCATTCTGCTGGAGATCACATCTCAGGCAGCCTAGATGTGATTACAGAGCAGTGATACAGCAGCAGCCCGATGAGCAGCTTTGCTGGTTTGTAGAGTCTTGATGGTCTTGGTCACCCTCATTTCCCCACTGGAAGACCTGCCTGCTCCTGAGTGCCGCCTTAATTAAAGAGGTGTGTGCTGAAAAGCCTTGTCAGCAGATAAAACAGAGAAGAAGTGCTGGGGAGGGAAAATCCTGCAGGTCTGTGAAGCTGCAGGCACTTCAGTGGTGGATGTTTGTGAGGCACCTGCCAGGCAGACACACAGGGGAATATTAGGCATTAATAATGCAGGGACATGCAACTGTCTTTTGTGTCCCCAGAGCTCTTCTAAACTGTTGAACTGAACTGAATTCAGTCGAAATAAAGTCCAGTGGGGAGGATTAGTTTCTACTAGAATAAGTTTATGTCAGAGAGGCAGCTGAATCCAAGTCTTACACCACACTGAGCTCAGGGATCTTGCACAGCCACTGCAGCCGTGCTGAGGGATTTGGGCTGACCTGCTTGATTTGGGCTGATTGGAAGGTGCAGCACAGCCAGTGACTGCACCAAAGGACAGTTTGATTTCCATGTGCAGTCAAGCCATTAAATGTAGTCCTTTTTATACCTAATGCCAGTACATACAAAGCACTGTGCTAATTGTGAGAGGCGTGTTCAGTGGGAACTGCATTAAAGCTGAAGGGCTCCATTTGTATGGGAAAATGTTCTTGTGTATTGCTCCCTTACATGGTTAACGTAGGACTGGTTTGATTCTTGCAGGTCTCTTTCTATCACTCTTTTTGTGACTGGAGTTAACTCTACAAAGAGAATATCTGGGGTTTCTTTGGTCATTTCCATCTGGTTTTGTGTACTCCAAGTAATTTTTTACCTTCACAGAGAAAATGTCAGGATCTGCTGAGTCCATCTAGCCCACTGAGGAATTCAGTCTATTTTTTAGCCAAAAAATGTTATTAAAAAGCATGCAAATCATGCAGATAATTTTAAATGTGGTCAGTTTAGATTCACTTGTCCATCCTTGCCAAGTGGCTTATGGTTTTTATGATTAAAATTGTGAGTATTCCACGCAAGACAGGTAAGCCCTTGCACCAGTGGTTCAGTTTGCTGGCTCTCAGCCTGATTTTCATGTGGGATTTGTTTTGTAGTGAAGAATTTAAGTTAGATATGTAATGCACACTTTGTATGTTCAGTTGACTATTTAGGTAAAAAATGGGGCTATAAACTCCCTGGTGTGTTTAAATAAACTTGTCCTTTGTCCAGTGTTGTCAAAAGGGAGAACACTTCCACAGGAAAAAAAAAAAAAAAGAGGCCACTGTATCACTTAGCAGGATTTCCCAAGCTCCTGCAAATCCAATTTGTTAGCTAAGGACTCACATTCTTTTAAAGATTGACAGCAATTTATTTTCAGTGTCAGTGGCAGCATCATCATTACTGTGAGATCCAACTGTACCAAATGTTACTCTAATAAATCATAAACCCTGAAAATCAATACTCCAATGAATTGAATCAAATGAAACTCTTTCTGTTGCACAGTTTCACTCACAAAGTCAAAACCTGTGCTGTCCAAGTTCATAACATTTCCTTCAGCTGGTTAGGCCAGAGCCATCAGACACAGTTCCCCAGACTCAGTGTCAAACAAACCTTATCTGTTGATGGATTTATTCTCTGTATGTCAGCCCAGCAGTGTGTCTGTGGTGTTATATCACGGCATTTGCTTCCTCTGAAGTGCCATGAGCTGCTGCTTTAATTCACCTCCTGAAAAGATACTGAAGGTTAGGTCTGACCTGCCCTTTTCTCCTTGTGGAGTCCTGGCTTTCCATCCTGAACCTGCCTCCTCCTCTACCTCCTTTTAAATCTCCTCTTGCAGAAAAAATATCAGCTCTATTTGTTGGGGTTTTTTTTCCAAGTTTGCTTATTGGTCAAGTGCATGACACAAAATGAAATATTTATGTCTGTGGAGACATGTTTGTTATCTGTGTCAGGATGTTTATGTTGACATGTTTGAGTTGCTGGTAGAATTTTTTGGTGTTCCCTACATTTGCCTGCACCACTGGTGGAATATTTTTGTGTTCACTGGATTTATTGTTGCTGTCTGGAAGTCTGGTGGAATTGGTGGTGCTTTCTTCTCGTGTCGGCATTACTTCCTACTAGTAATAAGAAAAAAATCTCCTGTGACTAAGAAACTTACACATTTGTACACCTTCTGTCACATATATAATATATATATATAATATAATGTTAATTGATCCAATAATCCAGTGTCTCACATGGCCTGATTGCTTATGTCTTATTATTTATGAAATTTAATGCTGGCTAGTCCAAGTCTAGCACTAAGGCTGAATGCAAATAAAATACCTATACCAGAATGAAAGCAGATTGCTTCTCTAATAAGAGAATGGAGTGTCTTTTCCTGCTTTCCATCATTATTAAATGCAATCTAAATCTTTCTCTGTGTGTGTGTATATATATATTATATATAAACTTCCTTATATATTATGTATTATTTTGTCTGTTATAAATAGCATATATAATATGTATTCATACATAAAACTTTTTGCATAATTTTTATGTTACTCAAAGAGTTTCTACAGCAGCAGTAACTGGAAACTCATAACTCTGTAAAGCAAATCCAGTGATCCAATGAATTTCTTAATGTGAATATGCTGTAAATCTCCATGTTGCTTTGGCATCAATGCAACGATGTCATTGTTTTAGTGATCAAAGCTCTTAAACCTCGTGAAGAAAATCCAGACAGCACTTCCTTTATAATCTCCATGTCTTCCTCTTTTCTTATATCTAAATGTTCAATTTTCATCTACGATTGCTTTCAACAGGAGCATTTAACTGACCCTGGAGATGAAGCCACAGGCAGCAAGACTAATTTTTCTGTCCTCATGTTTTCAGTTTTCTAGCTTCAGTTTTAATTTGACTGGAAATACCAAAAATCTCGGGGAGTAGTTTGCACTAATTCAGCTGCAGTCAGAAATAGTTTCTTGGGTGGCTTCAATGTCTCTGTGCTCAAACAGCTGAAAGGAGGCTGATTTTGTCAGCTAAGGGGGATAACTTTATTTTAGGATCTTCTGCTTCCTTGTGCTCAGCTATCATCTCTCGCAGCACCCTTAACTGTGAAAGCCTGAGAGCTCTGGTGTTACCTGAGTGAGTTCAGTGCCACTGGGGAGAGCAGGAGAAATCCCTCACCCCCTGTGCTGTGATGGTGTTAATCACACAGGACATTTGGGCCTTTCTTCTCTTCTCTGTGTTTTGCCTCATGCCTTGTGCGTGTCAGGCGAGCAGCAGCAGTGTCAGATGTTACGTTCATGTCCATTTTCCTGCTTGCTTTGACATTTGGAATTGAATTGCATCCTTTCACGCTGCAGTCATTGTCCTGCTCGCAGCGAGGAGGGGCAGCAAGCTCTCCCTGTCTCGCACACAGGTGGGGAGCAGCAAGCCATCTCGGGGCCAAAATTAGAATCAGATGGTCTGTTTTGTGTTTGTATCACAGATCAAATCTCTGCTTGGCAGGACAGGCATGCCTGGAGCACCTGCAAACTCCACGGGGCAGGTACAGCTGCTCTTTGCTGCCTGCTCCCATCTCCAGTGCCTGGCTTTCCTGTCCTGGAGCAGTGAATTGTTCCTCTGTCCCTCACACAACCTGCTCCTACTTGTCTTTGTGCCCCCTGGCCGTGCTGGGATGGACAGGGCTGCCTCAGGGCTATAGGAACTGTAAAGGGACACCATGAGTTGTTAGAGCCCTGCAGATTTATGGGGTTGTTGCTGGACATCAGAAGTCTGTGAACTGAATAGAATTTGCCTCAGGGCTGTGTGGGTTTAAGGGCTCTGAAGGATTTTGGGATGTAAAAACGCTTTTAAGAACTAGGTAACTCACCTTCAGATCTTACAAAAAACCCAACCTATTTAAAAATCATCATGCTGACCAACTACAATAGGTTAGGACAAAATTAGAAATGCTTTCCCAAAGCTTTATTTGAAATGTGGCAGGTCACTTCACCACATTTCCTGGCAAGATGTAGATTTACTCCATGTAATACAGAATCACAGGCAAGTTTATCTATAACTGGACAAGAGTGATGCATATTAAAAATTATTTTGGGAAAAATCCTGAGACCTTAAAAAGTTACACATACTGTATTTAGTCTTTTAAAGCAGTACCTGGAGTACTTATTCCAGCTCTGATATTCCCCAGGATACCAACTGGTCACAGCTACTGTCCAGGGACCAGCCAGAGAAGAAATCACTGAATTATCCTCAGTGTTAATTGAGTTTACAGGTTAGTTCAACAGTTCAGCTGGAGCCAAGGAGATGAAAACCATAAACTGCTGATGTGTCTGAGGACTGGGGTCCTCTTGCAGATCAGCACTTGGCAGACATGTCATGCTGGAATGAGGCAGTGGCTCAGTGTGACCTGCTGTGGGCACTGAATCACAGTGGCACAAACACCTATCACAGCTTCCTGCATTTCTTCATCTGTGCTCCCGCTCCTGAAATCTTCTTACGAGGACAGATTTGATTTGGAGAGGGAGTCATTATTCTAAAATGCCGTGAAGTTGGGGGCAGGAAGGAACAGAGGTCATTTAGAAGTTATTAGTTACAGGATCATCTTTTGCCCATTACAAACTGAACAAAGCAGTCCTGGCTCTTCCTTCCAGGTGTATTGGGCAAGGGAAACAGATGCAACCAAAGGAAATCAATCGTTGGTGATTAATTATGAGAACTGTGTTAAGGCTGCGTTGATGAGCGTGGTGTCTGGACACTCAGTCAAAGCACTGAGCTTTGTCACTCTGGGCAAACAGATGCAGGAACTGAGTTTCAGTTTTTGACAGCAATGCTTTCACAGGTTTCTAAGGTAAAAGGGATCCTGTTTGGTAATAGGGGGGGTTAATATCAGTCTGAAGAAGTTTCATTTGTTACCTCAGTAATTTCGAAGAAAAAAAATAACAAATCAGACAGGACAGCAAATTATGTTAAAAAACCCCTACCATCAAACCCCAAAGCCTCACATTCATACTCTTGCTTAAAAAACCCCAAACAAACACTTTGTGATTTTTTCAGACACTGAGAAGAAAACCCTGTCGTCAGTTATGACCAAAGGGATCTCAGATCTTCTCCAGCTCTCTCCAGTAAGTAGCTGATTTCATTGACCTACTCCTGTTGCAGCTGTAGCAACACAAAGCCACACCTGAGGGCTTGTATCACACACAGCCTCATTTGCTATCTCATCAGCAGTTATTAATTTATAAACTTTCCATGTTGTCTCAAGGCAGGTTGGTTTCTGTAAGAGCCTGTGATGAGGGACTTGGTCAAAAAGCTTGCTGAAATCCACACTCACTTTTACCTCCTATGTTTGGATTTCAGTGGGTTTGTAAAACTCAGCTGCAACACAAACATTCCTGTAACTCTATAAATGAATTTACAGTTCAGGCCTTGTTTGTGGGGAGAGAAGCAGGGAGGAAAGCAAGAGGAAGGGTGATGCTCAGGAGGTGTTTGACAAACCAGGTGCCCTACAACAACAACTTTATCTTTCAAAATTTCAAAAATACGCATTAAAGTTGTGTTTCTTTGTATGACATGGAGTTAATGGCCCTCTGAAAAAGGGCTGCAAGGCTCTGTCTGCTTTCAACCAGCAGTTCTTAAGATGGCAAAATATTAAAGCTTTTCACAAAACTAGAAGTTAAAAATACCATTAAGCACAGAAATAATGAATATTCAAGTATTTCTAGCGTCACATCAGCTAAATGGTATAGAATATTATAAGAAAATGAATATTTATACCAGCCTGTTCCTCAGTTTACTAATGAAACCTGTAGGTAAGCTTAGACTTAGGAAACAGGAGAAAGCCATTTTGCAAGGCTGGTGAAGCTCTGATAGGAGAAGAATATAAATCTTTGTGAATAAAGGAATCAGAATGTTCTGCTCCCATCCCTCAGTTTTAGAGGCATTCCTCTCTCAGGCCTTTGATTTCATCTCCTCTGGCTTCTTTTGGACAGCGGCAAGAAGAAAAATAAATAAACTAAAAGGCCCTCATACAGCACAAAAGCAACTCTCGAGATGGCGGGGAACTGGGAGATAAACCCAAGCTGGGATCGACTGTAGGAATGGAAGTGTTTGGGAGTCCAGCAGAAAGAGGACTGATTTTTGCTCGGAGCACTTCATTTGGTATTACATTGGCAGATTTTTGTGGAGGACAAAGGCTTGTTAAATAAATCAGACATAGATGTAGGTCCCAAACTACAAACAGGTGCAGAAACAGCAGATCCAGAATTTTGTGTCTCAAGGACTCGGTAACATTGCCCAGTGCTGTCTTTGAGGATCAGCATCTGTCACACAGGATTCCCCTGCCAGGAGGTGGGTTTTGGAGCTGGATGGGAAGCAGATTCCTCCAGCTGCCCACAAAACTACCACTACCACTGCTCCCCACTTTTTTTTGTCTTAAGAGGATGTGTGTCCAAATAAAGAGGAATCAGTAATTCAGCATGCAGTATTTATTCCTCTTTTGGGAAGTAGGGAGAAGCACAATAGTGCTTTGACAGAATATTCTGAGTTTGAAGGGACCCGTAAGGACCATCAAGTCTGGCTCTGAAATGAATGGCCCATCCCAGGATCGAACCTGATGTGGATCAGGCTTGAACTGGAGAGCGTTTGTTATGGAAGCAGGCTCAGAAAATTCCTTTTTATGACTCTTGTAGCCAGTAGGCAAATTAATTGACGAGCTTTGCTGTAGATATTACAGCTCTTCAAAGTGTAATAGTTTTGCAGTGGCATTTATTCATGAAACTCTGTCTTGCAGGCCAAACAATTATGACTAATTTGGAAAACTTTTCTGTGTGCACTTGAAACAGATGAGTTCATCCACTTTCAGCACTTGTCCCATTCCAGGGTGCACTTCTCAGGTAATGAAGTCTGGCTTTATTAGAAAAATCAGGTTGGTGACAGTGAAGAGGGTAAAAAAGGTACAGAAATCTTCAGGGTGGCTGATCTGACACTGCAGGGGACCCCACGAGGTGTTTCTCCTTTACAATTCCTGCCTCTCCCCATGTTCTGATATCCATGGGAGGTTCTCATATTTTCACAGCCTCTGTAAACCATTTTTAATTACTTCCACATACGCAGAAACAGCAGTTTAGGTCTGGTGGAAGCTGATCTGTTGCACCAGGTTTAGCCAGTTTGTTGCAGTGCTGATGTTCCTGATTTATACGTGGGTGAGCTCTGGAACAAGCACAGTTATTTTTGTAGAAAAGGAGATTTTGCACATAGGAAGAAATTTAGTTCACCATAGTAGTATTTCATGGTGATTTGAAAAGGAATGGGTTCGGGTTTTGATTACCATTTATGAGTGCATTAATTTGCAATAGTTCAAATACTTTCATCAACTGGTGTTTTTAGATTTTCATGGCAAAGATCTACACACAAAGTGCAAAAAAGTGAGCAAGTCAGGCCTTTAAGATCTCAGAAAAGCACTGAGCCACAGTGTGCATGTATCTAATGCAAGTCTGTTTTAATAATGCCTTAATTACATGTTAATTATTTCTTCATTAAATTGTTTATCCTCATAGTTCATCAGAAGTCTCAGGTGTCCCTGTGTAGAAGCTGCAGCTCTTTCAGTGGCTGACAAAAAACTTCTGGCAGTGTGTGATTACATTTAAGCCAAAGTTGATGAGGTGACACTCTTAGGTGGAGGAGGAGGAATTTCCCAGCATCTAAATTTGTCACTTTTAAGGCTTCTTTGACACTGTAACTGTAAAGCCAGTACATCTCTAAGGATTAAGTACTGAACTGTAAGTACAGCACTGCAGTTGTCTTCATCACATCGTAGTTAATTTTGAAGTATTGAAAAAAAAAAAAGGATGTCTCTCAGAGATATTTTCTCCCCACCCGTGGAAGAGTCCTCCTGTTGAATGAACTGCCACTTTTTCCAGAGCTTTTTTCCTCAGTGTGTGCAGAGTGAGCTCATCCTCAGAGTTCTCTGGAGTGTGAGAAGCAGTGCTGTGTTTTGTTCTGAGATCTGGTGAATCACAAGGTGTGGTGGTTTAGGCCTCACAAACTGTGCACTGAACACCTGAGCACGTGAGGAGTGAGTGGGTTTTACATCATCGACCAAATCAAGCTCTGTTCGTTCAGCTGCACTTTCTTTTTCCCTCTTTCCTGCATTGCTTGATTGCAAATCTATAAAAGAAATGAAAATCTATGCAGATTTAATATTAAATGCTGCTAAGACTTAACCTTTTATGTGTTTACACCTGCTCAAATCCTGCTAAATCTGTCCCTTTCTCTAACAGTTTATCTCTACCTTTATCTACAGATGTGGATTTTTACTGTGTGACTAATTCTCATTACTGCTTTCTAGTTCACAGTTCTGCACTGGTTATTGGCTTTGATTTAATGATGCTTTTTAGAAATCTCATCATCTATCCTCAAGCAATCACATCCTGGTTGAGTTGGAGAGTTCTCAAATAGATAAGTCAGAGAGGAAATAAACTGAAATATTGGGTCATAACTAGCAAAGGAAAAAACCACCACTATTTTCTCTTAACTGTATTCTTTGCTGAGCAAGGATTTGTCCTGGTGTCAGAGAGCTTGGCCTGGTAAAGATTGGGAAGATACTCTCCAGAAGAGACAAGCCTAAAGATACAGGGACAAAATGAAGCCGTAATTCGAGATGCTCATTAAATTTCGGCAGATGTTTCGTTTCCTCATGTGCCTCCTGTGTGTCCTGTGAACTGCCACATTAGATGGGAAGAGGATGGCTCCCACCAGGACAGGGAGAGGAGCTCAGGAGTTCAGCCGAGCTTCCCAGCAAGTCCTCTGGCTCTGCTTTGCTAAAACCCCTGTGCCTGGGCACTGAGGTGGGAGTGCACCTGGATTCTGGCTGTCCCCTACTCAGCAGATTTATTCTTGCAGTTATTTACCGTTGCTTGCTTTTGTTTTGTTCTCCTTGATTTATTTGGTGTCCTTTTTCCTCCCCATTTGCTTCCTTCTCCAGGAGGAATTCCCATGCCTTCCATTTGCATCCTCCCCGTTTCAGGCAACATCCAGCTTTCTCCAGGTGAGACAGAGGCACTTGGAGATGAAGAATTGAGAACTTCTCTCTCACTGCTTTTCCCTTTCAGGACTCCTGACAAACGGGAAGGGAACGTGCCCACACCCACGGTGCTGCTGGAGCCCCTCTTTCCGAGAGGGCTCGGGAAAAGGCAACAGCTGTTCCCCACTTCTCCTGGTCCACAACAGCGATCAGTGAGGCAGAATCTGTCCAGTGATTCGTGTCTGAGGACATGAGGAAGCCTTGGAGAGCGGCTGGGGGGAAGCCTGTGCAGTGACTCACGGCTGAGGGTATCTCCGTCTGGAGGAAGTCTTGGCAACCTCCTCAGGAGCAGATTTTCCTGACATTTTCCCTCAGGTAAACACATGGTCCTTGAAGAAGGACTGTCTCTGCTCGCTGCAGGGGGTGGACTGGATGACCTTTGAAAGGTCCCCTCCAACTCAAGCTGTGCTTCTGTGAAGAACTCCAGGAGAGATGTTGAAACAGGGCGAGGGAGCCAAAGTGGTGGCCTCTTGCACACAAAAAGGAGACACAAATTAATCAAGATCTAAGGCTTGTCACAAACACAGACCCAGGAACACTGAGGGAATGTGAGTAGTGACTGTAGGTAAAAAAACCAAAACAATTCAGTGAAGAGGAGGTGAGTTGTCCCCTGTCCTTTCACAGGAAGAAGGACAAGAAGAGAACATCAATAAATACTAAGGAAGAAAGAAGAAATCCTACTTCAGCTCTGGCTTTCAACACCAAGAAGTGAAGGAAGCTCTTCCCCCTCTCCTCCACAGGTGCCCAAACCTCAACCCTACACCACAAGCGCTGCCCCCCTCCTCCCAGAACTCCCCTGTTTGAGGCTCATGGCTAATTTAGGCCAAGTTGATTAAAGACTAATCATTTCCCTGTGTGTAGATGATGATTAAAGCCTAACCCTGAGGAGTGATGTGTGCTGCTGACGATTGTCAGTCCAGTAAAGCCTGGTTTAAAAGTTTCAAACTGTGTTGGTGTGTTTTAAATACATGCCCAGATCTTCAGGTGCTACAGGTGGAGGTAAAGGTGGGTATGGACAGAGGGAGACAGAGACTCAGGAGCCAGAAGAGATGGAGCTGGAGAGCTTTTCTCTGCTCCAAGTGCTCAGCACCTCCATCTTCTGCTGCTAAAACTGGCTGAGAGAGGAGCTCCTGTGCAGACAAGCCCAGAGGTGCTGGGGCACAGGGAACAGGGGCATGGCAGAGTGGGGGGCAGAGCCAGGGAGGGGCCCAGGGGAGAGAAGGGAGGGTCGAGGAGCCCATCATGAGCAACTCATGGTGCCAAAGGAACTCAGAAGTCCCCAGGAGGGCTGGCACTGACATGAGAGCCCCCCCAGCAGCCAGGAGTGACGGAGAACAGAGCACGGGGACTCCTGGGGAAGAACAGAGAGGGGATGAGGTGGGACAGGGCCACACCCTCAGGGTCAGGATCTGCACCCAGCACTGCAGTAAATGACCCAAAGGAACCACCAACTGGTGGAAGTCAAAGCACCACAGCGTGGTCCCCAGAGATGGAACTTGACCTCTAGTAACCCAGAATGACCTTCAGTAACCCCAGTGACCCAGAGTAACCCCAAAATGACCTGGAGTGACCCCAAAATGACCTGGAGTGACCCCAAAATTACCTGGAGTGACCCCCAAAATGCCAGATTTTTGACCTAAACTATCTCCAAAGTTCTCTGGAAAAAGCGAGTTTGACCTGCAGTAACCCCAATGACCCAGAGTAACCCCAAAATGACGCGGAGTAACCCCAAAATGACCTCGAGTGACCACAAAAAGGATTATTGGGGTTATTGCAGGTCAGACTCATTT
>JAYRBT010000001.1:3324551-3335702 GCA_036023395.1 Myiotriccus ornatus
GGCTGCTTGGGCAGAGGACCATCTGAAGCTCAGCTTTTCTCTGTACCACTTCACCTTGTTTGCCACCTCATCCTGTCGTCATCAGGACCAGGCAGTAGGTTTGTTGAATCAGGGGATGGATGGGCATTCTTTTACAACAAATTTTAACTAGTTTTCCATGGCAAGGAGAAGCTGAGTCCATGTGTAACATTAGTGTTCATTATTTTAATGACAATAGTTCAACCTCAAACAAGAAAACAATGTGAATTAGAAGAGAACGACAGAACAGAGGTATTTTTCATCTGCTCACTAAGTTTAAAGCTATCTCATGAAGTAAATAAGTAATAATAATAATAACAATTATTATAAAACTAATAAATGAAATACAATGTGAATCAGTTGGCTGCTCATTTTTAAAGGAATAAACCCAAACCTGTATAGTCTGTAAAAGACAAGTGTATAGACAGGCCTGTTGTGAAGTGGCTGGTTCATTTATTCTGCTCAAGAGCCCTAATTTCTGATGAAGCCTGCAGCTACTTGGGGTTAATAGTCTCTCCTCCTTTCATTATGTTTCTGTGAACTGCAACATTTTTCCAGGTAAGTAGGCTAAGAATTATCCACAGATGTTCTCAGCTGAAGAATATTTCCTCCTCTCTTTCCTTGCCACTTTTCTGCAGCCAAGAGAAAAAAGGTCTAGAACCGATCCCTGCATTTTTCAGTTGTTGTCACACTGATCTTCTGACTGTCAAAGACAATGTAATCGATATAAGTTTTCCCACTGAATTAATACCTAGATTAGAACAAACTAATTTTCAAGAATAATAGTAAACATTGACATAAACTGTAAAGCCTGTGGTAATATTCTTATCTGATTTTATTTGCTGTTACTATGCATTGCCAGCAGTTAATTCATCCATTTGAAAATTTATGTGCTTTAAAACCCATTTGATCCTTTTTGTAAACTATTTGGGGTTTTTTTATGCCAGTTTTTGGTTTTTTTTCCTTTGCAACGATGAAAAATGAAACACCTTTGTGCATCAGAAAAGGAAACTAAAAAGTAGAGTGAAGCAGGGAGAATCAAATAAAATTAATAAATGAGGTAGCTTCATCTTTTCTTAGTAGTCCGTGTTCAACTTCCCTCCCTGAGGTAAAAATAGCGGCAAAGTTTTAGGTGTCTATTTCAATTATCTTCTTTTTTGGACCAAAATAATTTGATATATTTTTGGCCAACTGAAAAAACCTCACTGTTTATTTTAGTAAATCAAGTGTCAATAATTACATTTAAATCATCAATTTTTGTTCTGTGTAGGTACTGCAGTGCCTCTGAGCAAGCACTGTGTAAATGTGAACAGTTGTTTTGATCATGTAAAGGATTTTGTTAATATTCTAAGGAAAGAATAAAGGACTGCTCCTTCTCCTAGCCTTTAGAAAATACTATTGTCAAAAACTCCAGTCTGCCAAATGATGACTGTTTTTCCACTGGGTCAAGCTTTTTCAAAGCTCAGAGAGCCCTTCTGCCACATGATTTTATCAGAATTTCAGCTTTTCTTTAAAAAGCACTTTTCTAACCTCCAGACACAAGAGACAAAAGAACTTAAACCTCAAGATCTTAAAAGATAAATAAAAAACCACTCTAAATGATTACTTTGATCTTCTCCCGTGGGTCTGACTCGTATTTGAAGACTGATAGTACTGAGATGACTTGAGGGACAAACGAAACAAAGACAATATCTGGTGTAGCCTTTGCAAGAAAAGAGCTGTACAGTTCCACGATTCCACTGAGCAACCCCCAGCTGCATTATGGTTCTGAAAGACTCGAATTCCTGTCTTTTAGGCAGAAATAAAGACCTTGTGGGGGGGGTTGAAATTATTTTTATAAGTAAAAAAGCCAAACAAACCCACCCTCCTGTGGCAAAGCTTTGCAGGAGTCATATTTGATGAGCACAAGTGGCAGAAAAGAAGCCTGAATGTCACTTCTCAGGCTGGGGTGGGCCAGGGATGGACAGGCACACGTGAAGAACCGAAACGGGTCTGAAGAAATACTCATTAGGAAGCCCTATTAAAGATTCTTCTGGTCACAGCACACTGACCCCGAGGTAATTAGCATTAAACACCACTTAGGGATGTTGCTAATCCACGCTGTCTGACACGGTGGGAAAGGAGAAGAGGAGCTCGCTGACTCCCACAGCTCTGAACTTTCCTCTCTAAATCCCACCCAGCTTTCCAGTCCAGCAGCAAGTCACCCCAGAGCTGGCCTCTAGCCTGCAGGACGGTGGGGTGAGGGACTGGCTCCTGCCTCCTCAGCAAACAGGCTGGTGAAAAGCTGTCCCTGTGCATAATCATTTCTCTCCCCCCAGTCTGGATGAACGGCCTGCTCGGAATCCCGAGCGACTCAAGTCGCGGCTCCCGAGGACTCCAAAGCCTGAGCCCCTGTGCCCCAAACCGGCAGGTGGAGCAGCAGTGGATGCTCGGGAAGCAGCCACAAGAGGCTGGCTCTGACAAACAGGCACTGGCTCCATCCCTGGGGGCATGACAACGTTCCCACCTGTGATCTGGGATGTGTTACAGGGCTCCAGGCCAGCACAGCACACCTCACCTCACCCGCTGCAGTCAGCGCCTCAGGCGTGACCAACGGGCACCACAAAGAAAGTCTGCGACCCTGTATTTGTGAAAGTTATACAGCAAACACACGTATTTTGGCTGCAGAAGGAGAAGGCTGACTTTGAACGAGCTAACAACCACTGAAAGGAGTTTCTGAGCAATGTTTTCCCCCCGGGTTGGTTTGTTTTCGTGGCAGCAGCTCCACTGCTGCGCCACGTTCACAAAGGACAATCTGCTGGAGATGGAAGCTGCTGTGCTTGTTTCTGAGACACTAAAACCCCACTGCTGCCTCTGTGCAAGCACGGCAATACTTCTGCCCGGTGACACTTCTGTCAATATTGCATCACCCGGGAAATTCCATTTTATCCTGGAATCACTGAAGGTAAAATCTACTAGAGTGCAATTCCTACTTATTATCACAAGTTAGGCTTCAACAGACTACTTTACAGCCTCAGCAACCACAGAAACCAAAACCAGCTTACTCCTTTTTTTTTCTTCTTTTTTAGCCAGAGGGTCCAACAAAAAAAGCATCTGGTCTATAAAACAAACAATAACAGTAAAATAGACAGTTCTTTAAAACGTTAAAAAAATTGATTTCTGCCAGAAAAGGCTCACATGATTTACCACTACCTTGTGTGGCTTTATACTCAGAGAACTTTTGAAAGCTTTTTTTGTCTTGTTTTTGGTTTTTTTTTAATGTTTTCTCTTCAGGCCAGTGTTGGATTCCCATCCCTAGGGTGCCTCCTGTCTCGATGCTTTAGCTATTACTGACAAGCAAGTGAACCTGTGCTTGACAACCCCACCTCTCCCTATCACCAGCCCCATTTGGTGGGAGATGTTTTCCTTGCTGCCTGACTGGAATCCATTCCTCAATCAGTCACACCTTTTTTGAGCTCTGTATTAAAATATTTTCTTGCTGAAAAACTCTGAAAAGGAGAATATTTGAAGCTTTATTTCTATAAGGGTCTGCAATCAGGCCACTAAAATACCTCTGTGATCACTGCATCAACTTCTTGAAGACAGAGCTTGATGGTGGCACTGCTGGGTGGGGTTTTTTGAGGTTTCTTACCTTATTTTAGTGGTATCAGTGTAATTCCAAAGTAACTCTTCACAAGTCAATGGAATCATCTAACGAAAAAACCCATACACACATGGAATAAAAGGCTCTGAGTCACTGGAATAAGTCTGAGGTTGTTTGACCAAGCTTCAACTTACAACTGGGTAATGAAAATATTCTTTGGTGTGAGACTGGATCTGTTAGAGCTTTTCTTTCCCAGATCCCATATAACACGAATAGATGGCTTTTACTCTGCTGTGATACATTTTGTTCTCCGCTCTGTTTGAATTTTTGGGCTCCTGACTGTAGAAAGCTCTTCCCAACTCCCAGCTTTGGAAAACTTTCCAGGTTAAATATTACCTAAACACACCATATGAAAAATCCTGTATTTGAATAAACCATATTTGAAACACTTCTGTGAATGCTCTAAAATATTGAAACAATCAAATTTCAGTTTGGAAAGAGAAATGTTTTTGTTGTTGGTTTTGGGTTGTGATGTTTGTTTGGTTGTTTGTTTTTGTAGCTATATGAATCTTAGTGCAGCATGGGCTACATTTCATTTTTCTCAAAAATATGGCAAAATTTGTTTCCAGCCTCACTACGAAAGTCAACTGAGATTCTGGTTAGGCTGAACTCTCGATTGCAGAGTTCTGTCATGGCTGGGGGAAACCCAGAGCAATCTGACAAAGTTTTTTGGCTGGGTTTTGTTGTTCTTTCCTGATAAGAAAAATGAAGTGTTACAGCTCTCCTCCGGTCTTGTGCAACTGTGGAAGCTCTTCAGCCTATTTCTAAAGGACTTTCCAGCACTACGTTTTTCTGCTCTGGAATTACCTAGTGTTCCATTTCTTGCTATTGTCAGAAAAAAAACAAATACGTGCCCTTTCCATCCCCATTTTTATGCTTATCTTGAGGCTACACAATACTTACTCTTTTTTGGCCAGGCACAAAATTTACAGCCAGCCTTAATGAGACCTGTTTATATTCAAGAGAATCTGTCGTGTTCCAGCCATACATCTTCTGAGTTCTGCAATTGCTTGACACGTAATTTGTCAGCATGTAATTTGTCCTGGGCTTGGGTGATGTCCTGGGAGAAATATGAGGACTGAAAAGTATAATAGGCTGTGTCAAAATGTTGTTCTGTGCCCTCTTGCAGTGAAAATGCATCTCAGGTGCACAGCTCACCTGCTTTTGGCCCCGTGTTCACCTGTGCATGTGCAGAAATAGAGGTGAGATGGCCCTTCCTGTATTCCTGGGCCACCACAGTGATGCCCTTCTGCCAATTCTGTGTTTTTTGGCATTGTGTTTATTAGGGTCTGTCTGCTGGTGCATGAGTGTGGGATTCCCAGCATCTGAAGGTATGTAGGATTTACTCACTACCATTTTTATATACCTCTTTTTATCCTGTTTTATTAAAGCAGCTATTTTATTATGCCGTTTGTTGTCAGGCCTTTCTTCTGAGATGTGGGAAGAACCCTGCACCTTCTGCCAGCCTCTCACTCCCCATCTCCCAGTGCAGAACAGAAGCCAAATTCAGGGCCAAGTTCTGGGGAAAGGAGTTGGCTTTTTTCCCTCCTTTCCATCCCTTTTGCCAGACTCAGAAACCCACTGTTAGCATTCAAATTGTTGTGCTAAAGGGTTTTGTACTGAATGGAGCAAAACAGCTGCACGTGGACAATTGCTCTCATTTCCTGCTGTCCTTAATCCACTAATGCAAAACTTTGGGGCCTTCCCTTTGGGAGTTTCTGTGCAATACCTTCAAACTGACTCTGTACCAAATAGTTCCCTCTGCTCTCAGCCAAAAGGCTGGGGTTATTGGCAGCACAGAGCTGCCTGCACACCCCAGCACTGGGCTGATCAACCTTTACAGCCTGCTCACCTAACTGACCTGAAGTCCACGATGCAGTTGTTGTCTAAGTCCTTCGTTTAAGTCCTCAAAAGGCTTTACAAAAGGTAGTGAGCTCTAAATGATCCACTCTCATAACGTTTTTCCAAGTAATTTAGAAACTGATTTACATCAAAACTACGGTATCTCAGCAAAATCACAAGGTTGCAGGGCCTAAATGATATAATTTTTTATATTGGGGAAGATTTGTGATAATGGCATTCCAAAATGTCTTAAATTATTGGTTACTTTGAACATCTGAACCACTGGTTACTTTAAACATCTGAATTTAAATGATTTAATTAAGCCTAATATAAAAAGAACCTGTCAAATTAATCTCTGTTTGCATGCCAAAACTGAATGTTTTATGAATAATATTTTTAAATACAGATGATTATGCCTAAAACAATTAAAGCAATCTCACAGTTTGTTCATTGTAAAGATGTTTAAATCATTGGATCTAATTTTAAACTCCCAAGCATTCCCTTCCAACTCAGAATATTCTGTGATTCTTTGATTTTTCAAGTGACTTAAAGTATTTGATGCGATACCTATTGGGCAGTAATGTTTATAACTTCCCCTAGGTAAGCTGAAAACAAATGGGATTCTGCAATCTGTGCCCATAAGAGCAGCACTTTCTCCTAAGAACTGAGAACCAGACAAGTGTCAGAGGACTGTTATTATTTTTGTTAAAGCATTTCTGAAGCTCACGAGCTTCTAAACGAAATCAGCCTCACTTTTCCCTGTCAGTATTTACATAAAACACACCGACATTCATCCAACCATTTTAAGAACTTCAAAGGAAATGGCAAAAGCCAAAGAAGAATCAGCCAGACCATGCACATCCATGTTCTCAAGGTTCTCAGAAACCTTATCAAAAACTATTCCACAGCCATAATATCACGCTTTTTCAAGACAGCTGTTTATTTTCAGCTGTTATTTCATCTTTAATCCCTGTGATTAGAAAGGAGGAGCATTTGATAACAAGAAAATCTTCAGCCCTAAAACGCTGCTAAGTTTGAGGCTGACAACCAACTGTACTAAGCTCCTGTTCACGTTTCTGTTTTGAGGTATCCTGTTCAGTGATCATCAGGTACAAATTTCACACACATATATATTTTCACCCTCCTGTCACTACTCAAAAGTATCTGTGATCACAGCTGTAAATGAAATAATAGCAAATAACTGCCTGGCCCACTGATCAATGCTTGTAACTCCGATCAAGGCAGGATTTCCCAACAGAGCCAAGCAAGCTCTTGCTGTCACTGCACCGTGGGCACCATCCTAAAACATCTGCTATAACCACACCTCGCTGTAGGAGGGAAGATGCACAGCAGCCCAGGCAGCACCTGTGGCCACCCTTTCTTTTCATTCCGTGCACTACATTCCCTGAGCAGATCTTTACTCTCGCTATAGATCCAGAATGGGCTGCTTGCCAAAACTGTTCCACGCTCCAAGCAAGAAAGCAGGGAAAAGAGGCAGGGAAGAGCTTGGACTAGGCAAGAAGAGAAGCTGCACTTGTCCTGTTCGCCTCAAACTAGGCATGTAAATGGCCATGGGCAGAGATAACAGGCTGCCTGAGCACTTCCATATGTCCCAGCCTCGTTGTTCCCTCCAGGAGACTGTGGACTGGTGGAGGAAACAGTTCTATGTCAGATCTCATTTGCTGTTCCACTTTTGCAGCCACCTGAAGGACTGCAAAGACAGCAGATGATCAGTGCCAATGCATCTGTACCCCTTTTCAGTAGGGCCTGTCTTTGGCAGTTCTCTGCACAGTAAAGCAGCTCTCAATGTTCTCTCTCAGCCTGTCCCCCTATTGGAGTGTCACACAGTTGAGAATGAGGGAGCAACCTCCAGATTTTTAGCCTTTTTAACACTGAAATGGAAATGGAAAGAACTAGGTTAACAAAAGAGCTTCAGACAAAACCTTCTAGTGTTAATTTCCTTTCTTAATATTTGCTACATGCATCTGCATAAAGTGGTTAGGTTTAATTTTACTTCTGAAATAGCACTACTTCATATAACTAAATTAACAAAAAGTTTCACCTCTACCCCCCCTGCCCAGTTCCCAACTCATTATAATACACCTAGAATCTAAACATTTACCTCTTACAAAAATTACAGACTGCACAGTGTTGTGAAATAAATTGCTTCTGATCTGGACCTAATATGCAACCTAGACTTGTCTTCATTCTTGTCATGTTTCCTGTGGACATGAGTTACTCCTATTTCACTTGCAGCCTTCAATTTAATATAACAGTAACATCTAGAAGCAATCCCCAGTATTTCTCTTACTGTGGGTTGCAGATAATCTCCTGCAACTGTATTAGAAGGTACAGTATTTTAATTTTTGAGAGAAACAATTTCTTCTCGTGGCAGAAAAATTATTTTCTAATCTCTCTTCCCTCCAGCAGCATGCCAGAGTTAGCTGGGGTTTAAAACTTAACACTTCTATGATTGTTTTTCCTTTTATTACAGCTTTGAAGAGGAATTTGGGTGAGGCCAAAGAATTATAAAACTTCACTGGGAAAGTTACAGCTGAGAGGAAGCATTATGAAACAAACCTGCTGGAGTGTAGTTTGCTGCTCAGTTTTGTCATTCCTAATGAGAAAAACCACTGCATTGGTGCTGTAAGGGGATAAGATTCAGCCTGTGCTGCCTCATCGCTGCCAACAACAGAGAGAGCCCAGGGGAGGCTGAGCTTAAGTGGGAGTCACATGAAAACGGTTTTAAGTGCTTGTGAGACCATTATTATCAATGCTTTGGCTCTACCACCCACTTTGCTTTCAGAGCTGAGAACTCTGTGATGTCTGGGGTTTGCAAGTGTATAACAATTCCTGGTTTTCAGCTCAAAGTAGGACTATGCTCGAGGACTTCTAGAGGACTGAGCTCTGCCTAGAGCGAGAGTCCACCTGATATACTGTCTTGGCAAGAGAGTTATCCTCTGTCAAAGGCTCAAAGACTTACTTATTTTCTCCTCTCCTCTCCCCTCCCCTTCTCTCCCCTCTTCTCCCCCTCATTTTTAGCTGTTCCTGGTCTTTGGAAGCTGCTCATTTGCTTCAACACTTCTTTCCTCAGGGCTCACCTCGGTGTGCCTGCCCATCTCTGGACCTCTGTGCAGGACACTGGGAGTGAGGGCTCAGCCACTCTTGTGATTTAGCCCTTCTGCAACCACAACTGGAATCTTGGCACAAGAAGTCCTTCCCAGGACTCATCATCTCTTTATAAAGTGTGACCCTAAAACGTGCCTCTCAAGGTGTTCTTTAATATCAAGAATGTAATGTGTTAATGACCAAAATACTAAGCAGAGCCAGCTCGATAATCCAGATTTATTTATCATGACTGCTGTCCTAACCTGGACAAATCTGCTTTCTCCTGCTGGGTTCTGTCTTGTTTTCACAACATTTCTTTATAGTTTCTTTTGGAAACATCACTCTTTACAAAGTTATCCAAGGATGTTAAAACACACTTTTGTACCAAGTTTTCTGTAATATTTATCCTTAGAAAGGTATTACTGAGTAATGGGACCTAAAGAGTTTGTTAACTTGCAATTTGAGAATGTAAAAAATTACCCTTTTTTTTTTGTTACAGACTTAAAATGACTGAATTACTTGTTAAGTTTTTCCCAGACTTTCAAGGCAATTCATTACTATTAATATATTACTAAAAGTGAATTGCTTCATCACAATGAAGTTAAAAAGAAATGTTTAGTCAAGCCCTGCCTCACAAGTGATGTGGTTTCCTGCTGATGTAGACCTGTTACATACCCACAACCTACATTAATTCTGCAGAATCTGTTGCAACAAACCCCTCTTTCCTGGCCTTGTGTGTGTCTTAAACCCTGCGGAGAATGTTAGTAATCAGTTTAATGCAGCTCATAGAGCCACAGGTTTCCCACCACAGAAATGCAGAATTTGTCTTTTGAACAGCCCTGAGACGAGCTTGACTGCCTGAATTTGTGGGCAGGGAGTTAAGAAGGTGGTGCTGAGAATCTCAGGGACGAGGGGCTGTATTTCAGGAAGCCAAACAACTTGTAATGGGGGAAATGGAACATCAGCCATATCTCTGTCAAATTTTTTGAACTGCAGTTACCTTCACTCCAATGAAAATCAGACCTTTTCCCACTGACACGAGTTGCAACTACCCCTTCACAAGAGCTACTGAGAGACTGCCAGCTGTCATGGAGAGGACAAGCAGAGGAATCAAAACCTAAATTTCAAAAAAGGCATTAACTTTCCGACTTGAAATGGAGCTGCAGTTACATCTTTATCTCACGCTATGTCTTCCTTGCTCCGTTTCTGAAAGCAATCCAGCACACTCCCATCGACACCTGGCAGCAGCAAAGATGCACGTTAACCTGCATTTCTTCATGCAGCTCTAGACACAGAATGAATGAGGAGACATCACTACAGTTCTAACCCAGTTTTCACTTGCTCTCAGTGTCCTGGAGTTTCTGGTGACTCCTGGTTGTCAATGATTTCTTCCTTGCTAAGCCATTCCTGGGTGCTCCCAAAATTGTGCTTTGTGCTTATTCCATGTTTTAGCAGGGTCAGAAATGAGACTTTCATGCTCTGTATAAATCTGAGTCTTTCCTAATGCTCAAATGCAAGCATGGCATTGTCAGCTCTGTAGCAAAAATTACATGACAGTTTTTTAGATTTTTGGGGTTTTTTTTTAAGTCAACATTACTTGGCATGAAAACCATGAGATTAATTTTAAAATTTTCCAGTTGTTTCTGTTTCCAGTATGTAAATCTGAGTATTTGCAGAATTCATTACACTTCCCTAAAGGTTCTGCAAATGTTAAACTAGCATTATTCAATTATGCAAAGCAGCAGGAAAGCTTTTCTTCTTTGTGTCTTGATACACGTAATAACATAAGTCAATATTCGTGCTAATATTAATTGGAAAATGAATACCACTTTATTATTGTTGTCAGAAATAGTAAATATAAAGCCCTGATGGATAGACAACACTCCAGTTTCTCCACTTCCCAAGATTATTTTCAGTATTTGTTTATCCTGCAACTGGTCATGGGTCCAAACCAACTGTGCCAGGCCAGCTGTATTTAAAACTGGGCTAACATTTGGTCTCCTCTTACCCCAAGGGAAAGCACAGTGGGTTCATCTGCACGTGCAGAACTCCACTTGCATTTTAAAGAACCTCTCCTTTCCATGCCTCCCTGGCTTTAATGACAGACATCCTCACTGCCATTAAAATATATAGACTGTATCCAAGATATTTCCTGCAGGCTCGAGGCTTTGTCCTCTCTGATAATTATATTTCAAATGAGCACCCTCATACCACTCAGACTCTTGCCCAAATTAGATTTAGTCACAGGGAATATAAATACAAGTGTAAATCTGAGAGCACCAAGGGAACACCACAGATAAAATTTAGGCTCTTGAAGTCTAAGCTGAGTTCTAACTCATTAAAATTAGTTTTAACTATGGAAGTTTAGAGAAGCAGTAAATAATGAACAGACACACCCACAGCTCTCTCCAGACTGATTTCAAGCACAAGCATGTTCTGTTCAGTCCTCAAATGGTGACATGTCAGCTGGGGATTGGTGGCTCTCCACTAGGGAGCTGAGGGCTTGCCTTGCCGTTCCCCTGACAGAGTTTCACTGCCCT
>JAYRBT010000001.1:3335802-3386728 GCA_036023395.1 Myiotriccus ornatus
CCTCATTTCCACTATTAAAAGCAGAACTCAAGACCAAGGAATGGGATGAAAGTTACACCTTGGAAAAGAGTGTTAAATGGTGACATTTTGCTTCTTGATATAGATTTTCATTTTTTTAGTCTTCCATCCTTTTTTTTTTTAATAACAGAATTCATAAGGACTATAAAAGACCATACATGAGATAAAAGCTGTTTTCTGCACATTGCTGCAATTTTGTGGTTACAACAAAGGGTTATTCAGAAAGCAGTTCCCTCAGAACAAAACACCTCAGAACACACATCAGTGTGCATAAGCTCTTTTTCTCTGTCTTTCCTTTGATATTTGCTGCCCATGTATAATGTTAATTTTGCCCAGCATCTTGGGGATTTCAAACTGCAGCATGACAGGTGCACCTTTAATATTTCTCATAAGAAGGGCCAAAACAGATGCAGGGGGAATATTTTACAGCAAATGCAGCTGTAAATCCTAAAAGCTTTTGTGCTAAATAACTTAGTAACTGGTCACATCAAAGTTGTGTGTGAGAAGTAATCGGGGTTTGGGGTCTGTTTGGGTTTTGAGAGAGGTTTTTTGTTCCATTTTGTTTTTCTCCCTCTTTGCTGAACTGAAAATGCCAAAAAATCCTCCAGGGTACTAGAAATTGGTATCCACGATTCCCATGTGCTATTACTTCCCCTCTGAAGGTCACCCACGGGATAAGCAGGATTTTGTAAGACACAGCATGGTTAAGAAAGACATGTTTTATAAAGATTGAAATCCAGTAGGAGGCTCTGGCAGAAAAAAAATCCCCTGATTTTCCCTCCTTTTGTCTGAGCCACGACTACAGAGCAGCTGCCTGTCCAGAGGCTGTGAAGGTCTGCAATAATGCACCTCTATATTATGGTAAAGCTCTTTGCTAAACCAATTAAACACCATTCAGGACTCATCTTCGGATGCACTTGCCTAACTCCAGTTCAGCTCTAACAGCAAAAGATCACACAGGCCCGTTTAACTGAGACACAAAGCTCACCACACATCTCAGTCCAGGGTAGCCAAGGCTGAAATGCTCCACTACTGAGGCTGCAGAAGCTACAGGAAGCTGATATTCATCAATGGGGATAAGGAAAGTTACCCTCTGGAATTAACAACTCTCACCCAAGACTGTTTGCTTCATCACCACGGATTGTGAGAGAACTCTGCACAAAAGCAAATGTCAGCTCTTTGTGACTCAGAACTCATTAATATTCCCGAAGCCTTTAATAAATCACTGAGATAAAACAGGAATCTTATCTTTCTTGTTGCTGCCTTAGAAGGAAAGTAAACTAAATAAGAAATCCATGTGGCTCTATTAATTAGCCAGTGAAAGAATCAAACCTTCTTTCCGTGTATGTGAGCTTTTCATGGATCACAGAATGGCAGGGCCTAAATCCATGGCTCAGTAAAGTGAAGACAAACAGCCCCACGCAGATTTCCCTAATGGCAATTTGCATATTCTGGGATGGAAAAGGGAGCTTGGCTTCCCAGGGAAACCAAGGCCACAAGCATTTCAAAGAAATGTCTTCAGCCTGGTGCCTGAGCTTCCAGAAGCAGAAAGTAAATGAAAACAGGTCAAAAGACAGCAAAAGAACATACCTAAGGTGGATAAACTTAGAAGTCAATAAAGATAAGCAAGAAATTCTTCTGGGAAACAAAGATGAGGTGACTTAGGAAATGCACACTTTAAACTGGATTAGTCTCCCTCTGGACTTTATCTTGAGTCAATCACTTAGTGCTATGTGAGTCAAACCCCTACATATCAGTTCAAAATTTGATTAAGTGAGAGTAAGCCTTCTTAATGCTCATGCCAAGGGAATTACAGGGACAGGAGTAAAGCTACAGAGGCTTCTGTAAAAGTCTATTGTGATACATCAATTAAATAGGTCAGACCCCACTCTGACCTCCCCTCATTTCTTGCACATCTCATCCACTGCGTTAAGGTTGGTTTGCAAAACCTTGGTGTTTTAGTGAACAGGACTGAGGAAGGCCAAGACACCTGTGGAAAATGAAGCCTGCAGTTCCATGGTAAGGGATATATCAGAGGAAAGTTTGCATGTTTTTACAAGAGGAAACTACTGGATTAAGAGGAAAACTGAACACAGATGTGTGGAAACTAATGTTGGATTCAAAAGGAAAGAGAAACCAATAGTTTATTCACAGATCTGCTTCCAAGGGCTGGGCAGACTTGAACAGTAATAAGAAAAAATGAGATAACTGACTGGAAGTTACCAGAAACTTTGATAAGCCTGTCACTTTTCCTGTTTTTATCTAATGCCAGAAGGAAGGAACTGTCAAAATACAGCCCAGAAGATTACTGAGACAACTCACTAAAGTGGGGTAGAGGGACCACAGGCTTAAATGTCAGATTTCTGGTTTCAGTCCTCCTCTCTACTGTGTGAAATCCAGCAAAACTTTCTCCCAGGCTGTGTAAAACAGAACTTTTCCAGCGCTATTCCAGTGCTCCTCTCTGCTGTCAGCTGAGAGCATTCGGTACAAACAGATGGCCTGTTGGCTAAACCAACACCACCTCGTTCAGAAAGAATTCAGAACAGATGGGGATGCCTTTTCCAGAAAGAATTCCAGCCCTCAACTCCACACACCAGGAAAAACCCAGCCCTCAGGTGGCACCACCTGTAGAGCCCCGAGCCTCATCCTGAGCTCCTCCTGTCTAACACAGCACCAGTGACACGCTGGGACTGATTTCTCCAGAGACTGGTCCTGTCATCACGAACTGGATGTTTGGGTAGACAAACAAGTCTGTTTGAAGAGTGCAGAAGAAGGAAGATGGGAAGGTTACACACCCTGGGTCCAGGTGCTGTGTGACATTCAGCTGTTGTCACCCATCATATCCCAGAGGTTTGCTCCAGCAAACCCACTGCCTCTGTGTGGCACGGGTAGATCGTGAATTATTACCTCATCTGCTGGAATGAACCAGACCAAACTTCTGCACTCTGTCAGTATTCATCATTATTGCTTCCACCACGACACTCTGTAATGGACATGTTCAATGGTAGGAAGCTGCTGCTGATTTCAGAGCGTGGAATAATGTGTTCCCACTGCCACACAGACGAGGAAATCACCAATCGGAAATGAGACGACTCACAAGATGTATTTCTCATGAATCACTGCCAAAATATTTTATGACCTCCTGTAAGATAAGAGGCAAGACAAAGGGGATATTAGTAGATTTGTTAAAAAGGAGGATAGCTCTGGCAGAATATAATTTTCCCTGTTTCAAAAGTACCTGTGGAGAAACAGTTTCCCTAGAAAAGAGATGGTGCAATTCAGGCCAGAGTCTCGTGCAGTGTAAGGTCATTAATATACTCATTTAAGGCCCATGAATATAAATATGCTCTTTAGAATGGTACCTTGGTATCAGATCTGGCCATTTTATTGCACTATTAAGATAGCTGCTAATTCTGAATTTCTCCAAATTATTTCCTTATGTTTATGTATTTAGCTTTATGCTGCTTTGTACTAACAACAGCTGAATAGCAAACAGAAACAAAATGTTGCTTTTGTGTTGGAAACAGGATTTATCAGAGTGGGGTGGGGGAGAGGGGCAAAGAGGGGAGGTGTTACCCATCACAGTGTATATTTTTACCTTTCCAGTTAGAAATGAATTTCAGCAAAAGCAGATTATTTTCACGAATACCATTGATCATTCCATTATTACAGATTCTGACACGGAAGAAATTTTGTTTCATTTCGATTTCTGAAAATGAGGAAGTATTAAGTATCTTATTTTTCCCTTCATCCTGAGTTTTTTGTGTTTGCAATTAGATATGGAAAATTCAGAAAGATTCTCTCTTCAAGAATTGGTTCTACATGAAATCCTACAGGTTTTATAATAACCCACAGGGTACTCAAATATTTATCTCCCAGAAAAATCTAGACTCATTCATTTCCAAGCTGTGCTGTGCACTAACCACAGCATTCTGCTGCCAACAACAGATTCCAGTTCCAAACAGAGAGTTCCCGGTGTAGTTGAGCAACGTCTTCCTTCACAACCTGCTGGAGAGTGGCCAGCTTTGTCCCATCTCAGTGCTCAGTGGAATCTCTTTGGCTGATGAACCCACAGTTTCTAAAAAGTCTGTTATCCATCCTTTGTTCTGGTGGGACAGAACAGATAAATAAAATGCTCTGAAAAGACAGGAAAGGAGGGCTGGAAGAAGGGGTTCTTCTCGGGGGGATGAACGGACCAAAGCCATTTCCTGAGGTGAGTGTTGGGCTGCTGGGGGGTAGGAAGGAGTTCTAAAAGTTATCATCCATAACTTCCCAAAATATCCTGTAATCTCACCAAATTCCCCAAGTTTAATTTTTCACACAGCCACAGTCTGATGCAGCTGTCACTGCTCTCTGCCATCCCATTTTCCCACTTGCCCTCACGCTCACTATGACACCAGCAAAACAGACTTTCACCTGCTCTGGTTTGACAGCCTTTGTTCAGCCTGTGCTGAGCTGCCCTGGGACAGCTCCCTGAAGTCCCTGTCCCCACACTCGGAGAAATCCAACCCCAGGCTGCACACAAAGCATCGCACAAAGCTGCAGGGACATCTGACACGCCACCCGTGCCTGGCTGAGGCAGCCACGTGGGTTTGGCCAGAAGCAAAGCCATCTGGGGCTCAGCCTCTCTGGCAGGTTACGGGTTTCACGGATAGTATCAGCTGCATTCCAACCAGGGGAAGCAGAGCACTCTCCCCTCCCAGCCCTGGCTCCATCCCTGAGCGGGAGTGATGACTCAGGAGGGAAACCTGGGCACGTGGGGCCACGAAGGACACCGTGATGGATCCAAGTCAGGCCCCTGGTGAACATCTCAAGGACAGCCTCAGGGTGTTCCTGTTTCTCAGTCACCCAGAGCTGCAACAACCACACAAGCTCAGAGATGGCTCACTAACCCAGCTTTGAAAGCAGACCTGCCCCTGGTTTCTGCTGAGGAATACACCCCTAATAAAATACGGGTTTTGGGATCTGTGTCGATCTGAGCACTCTCTGTTGCTAATCATCTTGTGAGGTGGCCTCTGCCCAGCTACTGTTACAAGTGAAGAGTCCCATATTTACCTGCTACCCTCTAACTATTTGGTAAGAGAAAAACAAAAAGCAGCGTGTTGGCATTTTTATGATAGGGCAGGCAGTCTAAGGAGAGAGAGATGGACAAACAAAGGAGAAAAAGAGTTCTGACTGCAGCTGGGTGACTGACCTGGGGCTGAAGCGAGTGAGCTCTCAGGGCTCTGCCTCCAGCTGCCACCAGATCATAAGATCACCTCACATGTTCCACCAAACATCTAGTGGCTGCAGCTTCACTGGGGTTATGTCATCACATCTATGACTGTGTTGAGTGTAGTATGGCTCTACCACTTTCAGACAACAAACCACAGCAATAGCAAACATTTTAAAAGACCTCTTAAGGGGTCCAAAAAAAAAAAAAAATGCTGCTAAATACAAGTTTTAACATATGAGCTGAAATTTCCCTCCCCTTGCTGCTCTTTGATGGACAGTTTTTAGGATGCTGCAATGCTCCAGCCAGCAAGGGAAATTTAGCTGTTTTATCAACTTCTTTTGTCCAAACTCAACAGCACATCCATTTCCTCAAATATTTACCTTATCCTTAAGGGATTTGCTGCTCTCCTTTGCAGCTGAACAGGTGCTCAAGGGTGAACACTTCCTTCTAAGCATTTAGGAAAGTAGAGAAGGTTGTGATTGTTGGGAAGTCTGCCCTGTGCATCTTTTGGTTTGCAGCATTATAAGATAAAACCAAGCACGGAGTAAAAGAGAGCTGAAACTTAACAAGCCTCGCTGCCATCAGAGAACAAAGCTCAAACTTCAGCTGTGAATGGTTCCTTTTCTGAAGAAACACCAGCCTGCCCTGAGCACTGAAAGCTTCCAAACACAGTAGGATCACTACTTGAACCCTATTTTGAGCCTACCTCAGACCTGTGCAGGCTGCATTCAAAGGACAGAGGGGACATCCCCTGGAGAATAACACCTAAATCAACTCTTAGACTGAGGAAAGGAAGAAGGAAAACATCAACCTGCAGAAACACAGAGGAACAAGCAGAAGGTTTAGGCAGCCCTGTAGCTGTTGCAGACCCTTTTTGGCAGGCCCAGATATGAGAAAGGCTCTGCTTACCAAGTGAGTTCTCAGCCTTGCATCCTTAAACGCTGTGGACAAGAGCAGCATGAATGGTCTTGCTTTGCTAGCAGGAGATCAAAGTGTTCCTGCTTTGCCATCCTGATATTAGGGGACAGGCAGCTTGTGCATGAAGCTGTGCATAATGAGACAATAAACTTAAAGAGCTACCCCTGCCTTTCTCTATCTGACCACATCCAGTTATTTGACTCTCCTGATGGCACAAAGCTGGGGCTGCCACAGGGGGCAGTTGGGTTGGGCACCCTGATCCTTTCACCACATCATCTAGATGGCACTGGGTGAAGAATGGCTCCCAGGGGAAAAGTGTGGATGAAAGATTCCCTCTGCCCGACTTCTTTCTTGCTATATTATTGAGCCATCATCCTTTAAGCTGCTCACTATTTACGATGTGCACAAAATACATAATTAAATTGTCCCATTCAACACTAGCACTGTGGCCTCTGACAGACTCTCATTTATCTAAATGTGGTTTTTCCTTTCTTTGGATTTATGATGTTGCTTAAGAAAATTAATTTGGTTGAATTCCCCCAGAGGTTCAAGGGAGCAAACCACTCCTTCATTTCCACTGAAGTTATTGTTACTGGATTTGAAATTTTCCTTTTAACAAGGAATTAATTTGCATACATTAGAAGCCAGTCAGTTCTAAAAATCAAGATGCTGGAAAAATACATTGAGACATATTCCAGTTTCTATTTCTACATTTCTCTGCTTTGCAAATGAGATACAGAGACCCACTCCCTAAGCTGTGCTGGGATTCCCTCCCCTTTCCTGCAGCACTCCACAGAGGCTGGATGCTTTTGCTTTACTGGAGGCAATATCCACGTGCAGTATGGAAGGAAGACTGTCTGACAGTTTGGGCTGTGGTTTCAGCTTGCCCAGAGACAAACTGTGCAGAATGTAATATATATGTATATATATCTGGAGAAGGTATATTGTGTGTAACACCCTGACAGCATAAATGCTGCTCTCAGTCAAGCAAATTGGCATGACATGATCTAAAATACTTGCCAATTAGCTAAAAAACCATGCCACTAGGAAGCAGGTTCTGACTGCAACTGCTGCAAGGATTAAAATATTCCAAAACCAGAAACGATTCTTAATATCTACTTGATGAAGGTGGAGGAGAGACCTTGTGGATGCGACTGACTTCACACACAGTGGTCAGGACTCTGAGATATAGAAATACAATTTGTATACTTTTGGAGACAAGACAGATAGATTTTGTTTCAGATGATGCCTCAGAGCTTTCTGGGGTTTTTTAACTTCTGTAGATTTTTGAAGTAGTTGTGTAGTGACTGTAGACTTTAAAGTAGCTGTATTATATCCCTCACCCTCAACACAGTAGCTACACCCAGCCAGCTCTGTTACCCCATTCCATATCAATCCCTCTCAGCTCCCTGAGCCTGTTTAGTCCTCTTTTCAAGGCAGAATTGTAGAAGAGCCTGGCCCAGGAGACATCCCCCAGACACAGGGACCTGCCAGCCCTGAACTTTGGAGGAGCTCCAAGAACTGCACGTGCTGTGAAGAAGATGAAGATGAGCAAGAAGGGATCCCAAAGACCCCAAACCCAATTCCTGAAGGGGCGTGTGGGGGCAGAACTGGGGTGGGCAAACCTGGGATTGGGTGGGCCTTGTTATAAAATCACAGAACCCGTCTGGAGGCACGTGTGTCATATATTCCCTGGACTCTGGCCTGAGATTAAAGGGCCTGCTCTCTTTATCTCATTTTATGCACTGAATTGGTCTGGAGTCTTTTTTCTCTGCAGTCTCTCTAAAGACAATGCAGATATCATTTCAAAGTGACAGCAGACACTGTCACAGGTTGTGGCACCACAAATAATTGTAAATAGGTATAGCCAGATATTTATTATGTCTGCAGTAACATCTTAATTCCTTGTGTGGATTTGCTTTAATTAAATACAATAAAAGTTTCAGGCTTTTTTTTCCTGACACTTTCATACTTTCTCTCCCTTGAGTAATTCAGTGATATGCACAAACGTGCAACAAACTTTTAATTTTAAAATTTCGTATTTGTGTTGCTCTCATCAATTCCCTATGGTCTGCAAAGACTTCAAATGATCAACAGCAAAAACTAGACACTTAAAAAGTGGAAACATCTATAATCCACTGTCTACAACTACCAAACAAAATAGAAATTAATCTCAATAATTTACATTTGATTATTTTTCTATCAAAGACTGAAATGTAAGCGGTTCCATTACAATTTGGCAACAGTCAAAATTAACTTTACATTAAACAAAGCCAAGTCCTGCCTTCTTAAATGTTGACAGAGTCTGCTGTTTAAAAATGAAAAAGAAATTGTTTGTAAAAGTAGCAAAAAAACATGAGCCAAAATAAAATCTTAACTGTTTAGGTAAACTTTTCCTGGAATAGTAACAGCCAGAACTAAGTCAGTGACAAAGCCCAGTGAATTAAATGGGGACACTGGAATGCATCCCTCAGTTTCCAGAGAGGTACTTGTACCATCTGTTTATTAACTCAAACCCTCAGGATGTATTCTCAGGCTACAGCTTGGGAGCAGCTTCAAACAACTGACATTTTATGGTGAAAAGTCAGCCTAGCAGAGGATATGATTTCTGTCATTCCCTCCAAAATCTAAGCCCAAGATTCTCTTGAACTTTTCACAAGTTAGAGCCCTTTTTTTTGAATGAAAAAAAGTGACATATCATGTTTGTAACTAGCACTTTCTGTGTCCTGTATGATTGTAGCCTGACTGAACTTTGCTTGAGCTGTAATTAAAATGCATCTGTAAAACACAGTAATAGTGATCTGCAGCTACAGTATCATTCAGATCAGATCAGCTTCATTTTTTTATCAAGAAAGGGTGGCATCCAGAAAGCAAGTTATGAAGATGGTTTCCTCAGTGCTTTCAATATATTGGCATTGCCAGTAAAAAAAAAACAATAGCAGGGCACCTACACAGGGACTCACAGTCCTTACAAGGCTTTATTTGCATCAGGACACCGGAATAATGATGAATTTAAGATGGCTACAATCCATTCACAGCCACTGTCTGGAGACTGGGGAAATGAGCTGGGGCTCCACCACTGCCCATGTAACACATTCCTGTGGAACACAGGGCGCTTTGTTCCCGTAATGACAGTGCCTGTCAGACAGCACTGATGAGGCTTTAACGTTATTGTGCCCTGAAGTGATTTCATTGCAGTTTGAGATGAACAAAGGTCTTGCCTTGTTTTTTAAAGGAGCACCCTTGAAACACCAACCCTTCAGCAAATGGTTTTCAGCCAGAAGTGTTCCTAGTGCATCATGAAATCATGATAAAATGGGTGGGAGGAATGATTCCACGGCGTGTGATCTCTCCCGGGGTAGGGCAGGTTCAAATACTGGGCTTTTCAGCAGTGCTCTCCCCCAAAGTTATGATAAATGCTGTGACTCAGAGGAAAAAGGAGGAGAAAAGCAAGTAAGCAAACAATGAAAACATTTACCACCAAGTTTTTATCTTCCCACTTCTGTAACACACAGTACTTTAGTGCCAACTCAGTGCATTTGGTTTTCTTTCACCCACCACCACTGAAAACTTCAGGCTATTTAGCCCTTCTAGTATCTCACAAAGGAAAAAATACAAAGCTGACCACACAAAGTTTAAAAATCCACTCCCAAACTCAGCGTGTTTTGGGTCAGACTCCAAGCAGGAAAAGCTTTCCCTTTTCAGCATTTAAACTGGCTAGCCCTGAACTTTCACCACATTTAGAATCCTGAAGAAATTAATTTTTCAATCACCTCTTCAATACAGAAGTAGCTGCCTGAGAACAACTGCCCATCTCTTTGCTGGTGCAAATGCAAGCAATCAGGGCTGACTCTCGTGTCCAGCTTCTATGGAAATGGTCGAGGGTTCGAAGTTTTAAGCCTCCCTTGCATTATTCAGGAGTTTCTTGATATATTCATGCATCACATTTGAATAGTCCACAGTTATTTACTGAAAGAATCAAACAAAGATTTCCTTTAAAATGCAGTCATTCTCTTGATTTGTTGTACTCATGAAATGCTGTCTGCCTTCCAGGGACAGCAGCAACATCAACACCCATCAGGATTATTTTTGGGGAGTGTGTGTTCATGTGTGTGTTGAATCTGACCACTGCTGATGACACTGAAGGTGAACAAGCTAATTCATGCTGATATATGATCTTATTTATGCTTTCGATGTTGTCTACCTGCCTAGACAGAAGAGGATGTTACATTAATTCATTTATTCTGACTAAAGTATAATATCTCACAAGGCTGCTCAAACTGCTTCATGTAAAACAGGAGAGTAAAAATTTCTTTGTCTTTTTTAACCTTGACTCGACTGTATTATATTAACCATACATGCAGACTCAAAACCCACACTGAAGCCTCTTCCAGGTAGAATTAGTGCTTCACTTAAAAAATACTAAATAAACTCCCTAACATACACAGGTTACCCTACTTTTTTTTTACAGTAACCTAAACTCAATATTCTCAACCACTGTGGCTGTTTGTTGATCCTATCTGAGTCTTATGGTTAAAGGAGGATTCATTATAGCTTACAGGTTTAAATACTGATAAGAAATCAGAGAGTTTCTGCCCTCAGAAAACGCAAGTTTTGAAATCAAATTTAAGGTGAGTAATGAGAAATAAATCTTCGGGATTTACTGAGTTCATGCTGGTCTTGAACTGTCTTAAGCGAGTGACAGATGATGAATCACTGGGATGAATTTCTCTCCTCGTTATTTTTCACTTATGCATCTACAGCTGGATACATTTTCGGAAAACAGAATATGGGTAAAATTCAGGATTTCTTAGCATTTGCCATAAATTCTTAACTGTTACTTTCAGATGCAAAACTTGGCTGCAAAGCAAATACACATCTAGACAGAAACCTTGGGAATCTCTGTTTTCCACGTGAGTGGTTGTTCAGGGAAGCCGAGGCACAGACTTTTCGGCAGATCTGCTTTTGGCAGATTCCAGTCTGCTCAATGTCCACTAATTAGTCCCCGTCCGTATTCCTGCTCCTCTCCTTTGCATGATAAACTGAGTTTCCTTTCTGCTGAAGGCACCTGGGTTCTGCCCTGCTCCCATCCACGCTGCCTGTGTTTTATACGGCCATATGCTCAGGATGACAACAGAAACTCTTCGGATTGGCTTCACTGCTTTCTGTGGCACTGCCCAAATTTCCTGAGGAGTGAGCCTGAAGGAGTCAGAGCCACAGAACCTGGAGACTCCACAGGCTGCTGCAGGTCCCAGCCAAGCACAGGGGAGAGCTCAGTGCCAGCAAAAAGGATGCCAAGAGAGGAGGCTCCAAGCTCAGAAAAGCTGCAATCAAAATTCTAGCTCGATCAAATGTCTCATACGCAGGAGAGAAACCTGAAAGCTACAATATTATGGAAGAAAAGAGCAGGTGAAAGGGGAAACCATATCTGAGCTCATTCTTGCCTTTGCAGGAAAGAAAAATCCCTTAAGCGGGACATAGAAATGGTCTATGCAGGGCAAAGTATAAATAAGACACAATATTTCTTTAGGGTTTATTACATGTGCCTTTCACTTCTGAAGAAATTGTGTTAAAGCTTATTGGCATCTTTAACCACATCAATACTCATTGTCATCTCTTCATACAGTAACTCTAAAAGATTTTACAGGAAAAAAAAAAAAGGTTTTTGATATTGAAGTAAAACCCCAAAAGGACACTGGGGTTGAAAAGGGTAAAAGCCTGTCTCTAATCGATTGTGAAGTGATGACAAAGCAAAAACTGGAAGATTTGTTTGAACCAGATGTTTGTTCTAGAGCCGTTCAACCATCAAAACCAGAATGTCTCCTGAACATTTACCAAATGAGGATTGATGAAGGATCATTAAAGCTGCACTAAACCTTTTCCCTCCTCTGCTAAATAAAAGTCCCAGAGCTTCCAGGCCCGCTGTTTAAGCCAAGGATTCATGTTTGGATCCCAGGCATGGGCGTGCACATGGAGGAAGAGTAGTGTGTGATCTGGAAAATTCAGGCTTCACAGCTACCAGGGAATTCATGGTTTTCACAGGGCAAAAGGGTTAGAAAGGAACTAAATTATAGTTCAAGCAGTGGAACAAAAAATGTGCATCAGAAACACAATCCAAAGAGCAATCTTCTGGGGGGGGCATTCAGGAAAGCATCAAATAACTCTTATGAATGTTATGATCCTTTAAAGTCACTAAAAGACCTGTCAGCTCTGCAGGGAAGAGCTGTGTTTCAGTTTTGTGAAAGCAGAGGTTTAGAGGGGTGAAATGCTTTCATTCTGTGGTTAATGCACAGAGAGGTTTGGGGGGTGTGTAAGAAGGTCTTTGAAACAGAAAACAAAAGCAAACTGGGACACAACTTTTAAAAAATCCCCCGACAGGCCTGATTCAAAAGCCAGTCGCAACAAATAGACTCTTCAGCATCAAACTCAGAAGCAGCTGAATGAAAAACTAAGCACATGCCAGTAACTAAAATAAACAGAACAGTTCAAAGTGTAGCATTTCTGAGTCTACACATTCTTAACTCTCCATTTTAATGCTGTTATGGGGTGCTGTTATGCATAACATGCCAGTAACAGAAAGATCAAGGTTATAAAACTTTCATTTTAAAACCCTCTTAACCTATTTTACCCTAGATCTATGCTGTTGCACAGAAAAATAAGGATACATCTCCTTTTTCAGAAGAAATGTCCCAAAGGTATTAAAAGAAATAAAAAAGAGAAAAGAAACAAAAAACTATAAAATTATGATTCTGGATTGAGACTCGCTGGGCAAGATGAGGGGAACCCCATCAGTGACCACAAAGACCTCACCCCTTGCCTTCACACTGTTCTTCTCACCAGCTCTGCTGGAGGGAGAGCACCACTCCTTGGGCCTGCACCGTAAGATTTTCTGATCAATTAAGACAACTCAAAAATCCATTGACTGGATTTTCTTAGAGAGCCACAAAGAAATAATCCTAATAAATGTTTCATGACAGATGCTTAGTCTATTTATCTGCTGTTTCAATTATTAATGGCATAAGACAAACCGTGACTTGGTGTGTAGTAATAGTTGGTGTTAAACTTGAGAGGAAAACAAACATTGCTGAGAGGCCAAAAGTTTGGAAGTGTTATTACTTCCAATAAAACCCTAAACTGAATAGGTCCAGGATTTTGTATTCAGTGTCTTACATCTTGCCTGAAAGTTTCCCATCTAAACATTTCAATGACCTGGATTATTTTCCCCATTAAACAGCACATTTTCTTTGGTATTTCTATACAGGAGTGGAAAGGACAGGTCAAGCAGACCGGTGGGTCTGGAAATAGACACAACCTCACATTTTTTTTATCCCCCATACTAAATACTTCCAGTCTTCTGGTTCTCTTGCTGACTCTACCAGAACTCTGATGTATAAAGGAAGCAGTATAATTGAAGTTAAGGGCTGGCATAATCCTTCTCCTAAAGATGTAAGATACAGCTCTGAACACGCTGCTTCCCTGTAATACCTGCTGTGATCTGCAGGGCAGCTGCAGCTTGTCAACAGCACAAACACAAGACAGAGTTGTGTGTCTATTTGTGCATGACAGCTGTGAAAAGGAGATTATAAAAGCCCACTCAGCCACCAGCCTTACGGAATGGAAGCTTTAAATGACACAGCCAAGATAACACTAAAAAGAGGTTTTTGTCACAAGGAAACACCTGCATCAACATCATACCTTTGTCTTATTTCTTGCCAGTAAGTATATTCCCCCAAAACTTTTCAAAGGCTTGACATTTTTATGGTTTCAGGTTCATTGGGCAGATTAGGCTGAATCTCTCCCCAGTACGTATTTAAAGTGGGATTTGTGGCTTTGGCTGTGTGAGTCCTCTTGAAGTCATGGCAGTCACTTGGCCAAATCCTCACATGCTATTTTACAGTTTTCCTCCCTGTGTGTTTAACAAATGAACCCGAGCCTGACAGCTAAATAAACCAAATCCACTCTGCTATTTTGACTACTGAGTTAGGCTTCCAATACCACCTGATTAAGATTTACAAGACTGCTGAAACCAGATCAGTTGAAAAACCCCGTGCTTAATTTTATGACTGCAAGACTACAATGGTTCTGGAGGAACGATAAAGGGATTCCCCTGACCAACAAACTCATTGCAGAATATGTGAAACTCATTTGAATATGTGAAAGTTAGTTTTTCCAGGAATGTTTTGTGTGTTTTTATTTCGTATATTCGGGTTGGGGTTTTTGGTTTGATTTTTCTTTTGTTTGATTGATTTTTTTGTGTGTTGGGGGTTTTTTTGGGTGTGTGGTTTGGGATTTTTTGGTGGTGTGCTGGTTTTGTGTTTGGTTTTTTTGCTTACAAATAGCCAGATTTTCTTAAACTTGCCTATTCCTTTTCTAAGCATGTTTCAATTCTGACCAAAAAAATACTATTAAATACGCGGAATGCAATTCCTATAGGAATGGGATGAATTTTTAAAGCCTCTATTCCCTCCTAAATACACAGCTGAAGTGGTTTTATGATGAGGTGAGAGACAACATTTCTGATCTCCAACATAAAAAAAGGTGCTGCATCTGGGTCGGGGCAATCCTAGACATGATTCACACCCTGGGAGATGAACTCAGTGAGAGCAGCCCTGGGGAGAAGGACTTGGGGGTTCTCACAGATGGTCTAGGCACTATTTCTAGGATTACAGAAAATCCTGCAACATCTTGTAACAAGCCCTAAATGAGTTCACTCTGGAAATCAGGATTCTTTAATGAATGTGACTCTAAAAGATGGATTGCCTTATCCTATCCCCTCAGTCATTTTGGTAACAGGGAAGCAGCTGGCACTGTCTGCAGATCTGCAGTTGTGTATCATCAGAAGTACGTGCTTACACTGGGAGAGACAAGGTCTACCTAAGGCAGACTGAACACACAACAGCTCTCCAGGGCTTTGGCATTTATCTCTGAGCGAGGAGTGGAGGAACAGCTCACTGGAGTATGTGAAAAATCACTGCCTTGGTTAATGGATTCAGTTTTGTCCACATTATGGTGGTTTATTATAATTTCATGTATGTTATGTATTTCCCATTCTTCCTCTCAACGTGATGCCCAGGCCATTATGAATGATTTGTGCTGATTTGGTATTCATGTATATTGTATGTGATCGCTCCTCTCCCTCAGGGAATAAAGGTGTGAAGTGCTGGTTAACATTCCTTCAAACATTTTTCATTGCTTCTTTACTGTGCACAGTCTTTGTGACCCCCACACTAATTTCATTTTAGAGTCTGCCTGAAGGGAATAGCTGGAGGTGTAAAATAGCTGGAGGAGGATAATGTGACACCTTATTATGAAGTAGCAGTTTGAAAGTTATCAGCCTGGTCCTCGATTTAAAGAAGAGTACAGCACTATAAAATAGCTGCATTTTGAACAGATGTACCTAGTCCTACGTACAGCATGAAACCAAGAGGCAACCCCAGCCAGATTTAACACATGTGATCTCTCTCCAGACCTATGCATATTATTATTATTCCTACGATTGCCATTTTCATTCTGTCACCCTGGCAGACACAAATATTTGCAGCATGGATAAGCAAATACCAGTCCCAAACATAAACTAGATCTTCATCACACAGAACTGACTACAAAACATTCACAACCCATGAAAGAGAGGAGGGAAAACCAAGAGACAGCTACAGACAGACAAGTCCAAAGAAACACGAAGAGACTATTGATCAGTCTGACCAAACAGCTGGTGGCTGATGTACCCACAGCCTGTGTGTGTGCTCAGTTCCCTGGGGACAACTAATGGACTGCTGGTAATCAATTGGAGCGCAAAACCACATTACAAAGCAATTCTCTTTAGTGGCTGAATACTTCTGTATGAACACCTTGAACTTCCATTGTCAGCACCTGGGGGCCTGCAGACAATCTAAATAAAGGATCTTTGCCACAGACATTTAGCACAGCCATGTTACTTTTCCATGTGAAGCAGCTGAATTCCAGAAGTTACAGGTGAAAATTAGATGCTCCAACATTTTTTCTTTGGCCAGCAAGGTGGGCAGGTTGACTGAAAACCACCATTCCATCTCCTTCCCTTCCTTCCTCCTTTTGCCTCTTACAAGTTGTCCATCCCATTTTTTTTTTCTCTCTCCTCCCACCTCCCTTCATTCTGTTTGATTCTTGTTTCTCTGTGTGCTATACAAGCATCCTAAAGCTGTTTCCCCATTGAGCACAGTCTACAGCCTTAAGGGTGATCCACTCGGGGTTCACACTCTGAACTGCAGAATGGTGGAATCACTAAGGTTGGAAAAGACCCCTAAACTCATCGAGTTCAACTCTTAACCCACCACTGCCAAGTCCAGCGAGAAGTTATGTCTCTGAGCACCACACCTACCATTTCACCAGCCTCCTAATTTTCCTGGCTGAACCACTAACACCGTCTGAAAGAATTGTCTGTCACAGCACAGCAGCTCAGAAATTTTATTCTTGCTTAACTTGACATTGATTTTCAGAGTTACAACAGGAACAAGATTAGCAAGAGATTAGCAAGGAGATGGGATGCACCTCTCACTCCACTCAGAGTATCATCCTGAGCTTTTCTAACATTGGCTCTGAACAGTTACAACAGAATTATAACCTCTATTCCTCCAAAGTGAACCCAACCCTCGCCATTTACTCCACATTTTGGAGCAGATACTGTTTTTCAGGGGCTGTGCTCATCACTGCTGCATCACAGTACATTTGACACAGCAATCTGTATTTCTTTTTCAGAGAAATAACATTTGTGAAATCCTGAAAATTAAAGAACTAAATCCGCAACTAGAAAATATTGCTGGAGCCTTGGGGGAGGTAAAAAAACAAACAACCAAAACCCAACCAAACAAACCCCACGTAACACAAGCACAAATATGGAATAGCAAAAAGGCAGTCTAGGGAGAGACTGATATATCTGATTAGGACTTCATGAGAACCAATACAGACAGTGAGCTGAATAATAAAGTACTCAGAAAGAAAGCGCTTAAGCAAATTATTTCTATTTATGGAAGCAGGGACGTGCTATGAGATACAAAGCCTGAAAAATCCTGGCATATTTAGAGGAAGCAATTAGACAGTGACAGATTTATTCTTGCCTTTCTGAATACAATGGGTGAGTTACTTCTAAACCCAAGTGGTCTGTGTAGCCTTTACTCTTTTCTGAATGATGGATGATACATAAATCATGTTTTAAGCCACCCATCACTACAGTATATGACTTAAATGGTAACAAATATCTCTCACCCTGAGGAAGAAAAAGAGAAGAATCAGTGAAATTTAACTAAACTCCCCCAGCTCTGGTGTGCAGCTGGAACAAAACAGATACCTCTGGACTTCACTGGAGCTGCACCAGAAGATGTGACCCCTTCATGCCTAGAACTCTGGAGTAAGGTGACAGCAAAGAAATTACTCTTTAACATGACCTAAGCTTGAGCTTCCTCTCCAACACACAGAAAGCCTGAACAGTGGAAAAGCAGATAGTGTTCCTTTATCTGCCTCATTTGCACCAGCTGTCTGCAGATATCTCACTGTTCTCTGAAAAAAACCCCAAACTTTCACATTACTCGAACTACAAAGTATTTATTTCAAACACTGGGACAGAAGGAATATTTGAAACCGGTGACACACACACGATTTTAAAACTGATCCTGTTGAGCACAAAAAGCTGTTCATGTGGAATTCATTCATGAGGACATTTACAGAACCGTGGCTGAACATAAATTTTACTTTTTTAAATAAAACCCTCTCCTATTTCATAATTAAAATTATGTGCAGGGATCTTTCAGAGATTGATTCATACCAATAACTAACCACGATAACAAGGCAGTCACAACTTCTGCTGCCTGAAAGATCCATGACTGGGAGAATGCCCAGAATCCCAAGAGCTGAACCAAAAAACCCAGAGCATGGAAGCAGTGCAGAAACATTCTGATGCCTTGTCCTGCTTCCAGTATTACCCCTCAGCTGGGGGGCAGGAGGTCTGAACACTTCCCCAGCAGAAAACAGGAATGCTGGTCACTGCCAAAGCACAGCTACCTTAAGGTGGGCTGAGCAACTACAACTGCAGCATCTTCCAAAACAAACTACAAAAATACTTCTATTTTTACAAAAGTTAAGTCTCTAATGTAGAGAGGTTAAAAAACCAAAACAATTAGGACTTTCTGGTAACAGAAAAAGAGTCCTTTAACTATTGGAGGGATGTGGGAATGATTTATGCTTGTCATTTGGGCTGCAGAGCCTGGAGATGATGCCCAAGAACTGCCCTTCTACTGCTGCATTCCCACATCCCATAGAGGGCAAGATTCTGTGGAAACTTCAGTGACAGGACAGCCTCCTAAATAAGAGGTTAAAAACCTCGTGTACAGTTCTGTAGATGGCACTAACCTGTGTCAGGGCAGGAAAGGGTCTCCTCTGCACCTCTTCTCAGTCAAAGTGGGACACTCAGTGCCAATTTACCCATTGTTCCCCTGCTTCATTTCTCTGCACTGCAAGCACCTGGGAGTCATGATTCCATTTTAATTAGCACAGCAGGCTCTGATCTGGGCAGTGGGAACCACTGGAATATCAATTAGCCTTTAATGCTGCAAAGAGGGAGCCCTCGGTGGGGCTGGTCTGGCACACCGGTGCCTCCAGACAGATGCCCTCGGGGCCCTGATGATTTCTAACCCTGCCCTGTCTCCTCCCGGTGCTGTCTCCCCCTGTTGCCACGCTGCCAGCATTTCAGTCCCACGGCAGGGAGTGCTTTTCACTTATTAAGATCTCTAAGGGAACAATGTGTGCAAACGGCTCCTTGTAATTTAGCACATCCATCAGCTGGTTGGATTTCAGCTCTTTCTTAACTTTCCCTTGCAAATACAATCCAAACTACATGCAGTATTCAGGGAGGTGAAGACAGGAGGTCATGCAGAACAGTCATCTGTGCTGCTTTAAGCACCACCATCTTCAAATGTTTTCAAGAAAGCAAACCCACCAGAATCACTAATTGGCTGAAAACCAAGAGGGATCGTTCTTGGTTGCTTTTTAAAGCAGTATCTCAGTATTTCATTTCAATTTCTTGGCTTTCAGCTCTGCTGAGGAAGAAAGGTGCCTGGTCCATTTGCAGGTTTTTGCAAAACACTCTGTTCAACAGCAGAGATGATCCTATCAAAGCTGATGACTTGATATTAGGAAAAGAAATAATATTAGAATAGCATTCAAAATCAACACAAATACAGCAAATATTCTGCTATTAGAGAATAAATTATTTTGAAAGCATGAAATGGGGTACTGCTTAAAAACTACAGCAAACTCATCCCCCCCAAATCCATAACACACCTGTCTAAGCAGGCAAGCAGCCTGAAGCAAGACTTTGGGTGTCTTTCCTTTCTTCCAATTTCCTATCTCAATCATGGCTGTTTTCTATTAATTTTTTAAGTTGTTCTCACATTTTTTCGTTCAAATTAAATAGCTTTTCTTCATTTTATTTACGTTTTTGGTGTATAAAAAGCTTTCATCCCTTCACTATGCCGTGCTCAACAGGCTGGGTTCAGGTGGTGTTCCTACAATGCCAACCTGCTCTTCCCTCTCATCTCTTGTCATCTTCCCCTTTACCAGTAACAGCTCCTTGCATACAGTTCACCACAGTAAACCAGAAAAATGTTGTAGCACCACAACTGCTCCTTCAAAACCAACCAAATTTTAGGCTACCAATAAATTTGTCACGAATATTTAGAAGCCTGAGGAATGAGAATTCTCCCCAGTTGCAGGCACAGACATTCCAGGATAAATACTCAGATCACTGACTGTGGCAGAACTCATGGATGTCTCTGAGCAAGCCATTTTTTCTGGCTTTTTACCAAATAAAGCTGATTTTATGCCATCTTGTGCCATTTTAATAACATGCTAAGCCTTTGGAGATGCTGATCTTCTGCCAGTAGGGATTATTGTAATATGCAATATTAAGGAGTACATAAAAGGCCAGTCACTCTAAAAGGTCCAGTTGGGCACTAAATATTTTCAGCAGGGAAAGACTTCCCCAGTTATCAAAGCAGCAGGGCACAGCTACAAACCTTCTGGGACAATTCTCCTAGCTCACTATCTTCTTTTAAAGCAAACCCAATCAGACACATACATTCAAAAAATTCTAAAAGGGGTTTTACTGACATAAAAAGTTGTAAAAAACAAATTCTCTGTAGACATGCCTTTGCATACTTGAAATTTAAAAAAGTAGTGGAAAGACGCAACTAAGGCACCAAAATAATTTCTCTTTCTTTCTTCTGCCCCTTTATTACAGTTATTCCTTCTTACTTATCCCCTATGTATTTAAATCCTGGCATTCCACGTGCCCAGACATGGATACCCTTTGAATCAGGAATCATGAAACAGGTTCCCTTCAAGCAGCTGTGTTTTGTTTTCCTGGGGCTCCTGATAGAACAGACACTTCTCCAACCATTGCCCCCTTTATCAGCCACCTTGGCAATGATATCTCAGACATCAAAGAATCAATAACTTTATGTTATTAGAAACACTGTGCTTTAGAACAGGATGGAAAACATCTAACCAGGAGGATGAAGTGATACTTGGCACAGCTGAGGAAAAAATATACTGGAAGTGGTGATGTATTAGAGAGAAAAATACACTGTGTTTGTTCTATCAGGTGCAATATCTTATGTGATTCCAATACTGCAAACACCTTTGTCTTTATCTGCACATAAAATGTGAGTGGCTCACTTTGTTTTTCCTCAAAGCTTTTCTGTTTGGTTTTTTTTATTATTTTTTATTTCAGCTTAAAGAAGAACAAAAGAAAAAAACACAATAGAATCAAAATTAATCCTGTTGTTTATAATAGTTACTCATTAAAATTTCATTTTCAGGCATCTTAGGAAGGTTCACTTGATCATCCAATTTGATCTCCCATTTCCAAGGAGCATGTAATTAAAGCATGATCAGTCTCTGACTGATGCATTTTCCAGAGAGGCACTCACCCCTGAAGAAATCCAGTGATGCTGCTTTTCAGTGTAAAGACATTTACTCCTTCCAGAAGACCCCTTTGCAGCTTTTCTCTGTACTGTCTTCACCTGGCCAAGAGAGTTCTAAAAAGACACACAAATTTAATTTGTGCCTCCAAACAACATCTTGGCATGACCAAACTGAGCGGTCCTGTTAATCCCCCAGGTCTGTGCAGATGATTCCTTATTAGCCCGCTCTTGGATGGAGGGGAATTAATAAAGCTTTTCTATTCTCACACACTTTAGGATGAGCCAGTTGACAGTTCTCTAGAGATTGGTTTTATTCCCAATGTCAAATTTCCGTCAAGTAACTGCAGGATGTTATTTTTCTTAGCCAGATGCACAATGGGACAAAGAATTAAAATTATGTTTATCTCACAAGGCCCATTTTCACAAAGCCACGTGAACTATCGTGAGGTGAAAACATGCTGAAAGGAAATGTTGCCATTCACTGACAATCAAATGGAGTCTGGAGAAGGAGCTAAAACACATCCAGCAGTGACTGCCTACACACACAAATGCAAATGCATCAATGTAAAAAAGAGCTGCTACTGCACACGGCATTCACATCTGAAGGCAGAATATGAACACACCAAAAACTGGCACTTAGAAGTGCATAATGGCTGGGATTAATTAAACTCAGGGTTTAATGTGTAGCCCCTGACGTATTAGAAGCTTTGTTGCAGATACTCGAAGAATAATAATAACATGGGTGAGGGTTCTTGTGCAGATTTTATGGGATGGGCTTTGCAGGGTCTTTGACACAATGGCTTGGTGAAGCAGAGCCCATGGAGAATTAGCATAATCCTTTTCATTTGAACAAAATCCCTTCCTCAGTGGAGAGCTGCATCTTTCTGTCAGTTCTTACAAAGAAGGGTATGTATCAGACTGCTACACGATATTAACAGTCACTTCTAAAACAATTCCAGGGGAGATAGTGCACTGAAAACATATCAATTAAAGCTTTTGAAGACATCCAGCACCACTTATTCTCCTTTGAGAGAGTAGAAAAATGCAGAGATATGCCTTTGGAGCTTAAAATTATGCCTTCTACCATAAAGTGTTTTAGCAGATATTAAAAAAGCAAAGCATGAAAATACATTTTTTAAAACTGTAATTCTGATCCATCATAAGCTATCTTTACTGAAGAATAACTAAACAGCACTGAAAGCTACTGTTGGTTGTCAAGCTTTGAGGATGATTGTCCCATTTATCAATACTCTGTAAGCTGCTTTTCACACTTCCTCAGAGCTGTGTTGGTTAACAGAACGTTCTTTCAAAGCATTCTGGACATAGGTTATATATATATATACATATATATATAAATGTATCAGCTACACACAATATTCTGCTAAAATTATCAGAACAGATTGTATCCTAGTTATTGAAACAAGTATGTCCCTCCTCCTTATTTCCTTTGTGGCTCAAATTCTTGTACCTCAGTCCTTAATGAATTACATAAATTACATAATTTAGAGAACCCTTTCAATCTTGTCAACAAATACAGATAAATATTTGGCCTTGATAGAAAATAACATTCCTTGGTATCACAACAGCATGGGGGTCGATTTTTACATTACACAAGTACGCATGTGCAAGTATGCAGAATTCTAGTCCTGGTTTAGGGCTGATTTAAGTGCTGATTTGGGGGAATTACAGTGAAAAGAATGCTCAATCTGCCCTGTAGAAATGAAGTGCAACACTATTTTCAGTGATCCTTCTGTTAGAGAGAAACAAAGCTTGAACTGAGAAAGGACTGAGGAGGGGGCTTGGCACAAGGGAAAAAACCACTTTAGCAGATTTGCAGTGTCAGCAACCTCTATACCACAATAGCAGACACATTTTTAACTCTTTCTATAAAAAATAGAGCCTATTCTACTCGTGAGTTTTGAGGCAGTTTTATGAGGCAGTATGTATCAGGTAGAGAGTATGAAATGAAACTCAAGTTCCAATGGCAAATGGACTCCACAGCTGGCCAGGATCTGCCTGCCAGGCTCTCTTGCCCCTGGACCCAGTTATAAGAACCCTTTTCCATCTTGTACCAACAGAGGGAATTTGCCTTGCAAGGTCAGCTGGCCTTTGCTTCCACTTGGAAGAAATGATGTGGCAACTTCTTAAAGATACTTCTTTTAGGGTATTTATGAGTCCTATACTTCCATAAGATTAAAAATAATAAAAGAAAACAAAGTAATTACGTGATGGTACCAGTTATTCTCTAAACTGCAAAGCAGGGTGGAAGGAAAATCCCAAGGCATGAAAGCAGTGGGGCAGAGAGGAAAAGGCTTGTGATGTGAAGCAGATTTAAGCACTGCTAATTGAACAGCACTGTCTCATCCCTTCTGCTCCAGAATTGCAGCAGAAACAGCATTTCAGTACACCCAGATCTAAAAATCTGAAAAGGAGAGGGCAAAGGGAACTGCCAGGTAAATCTCAGACCACTGGAAATGTATCCCAACGTGTTTTAGTTTGAGATTACTGATGCAGGCTAAGTTCGAAACTGAAGGCCACCAAAACATGAGAGCTGACTACAGTTATTATAGGGGTAATAAATAATTATTATTCAGTTACTATCAGGACAAAGTAAGTCACTGGCTTCTGATACCAGAAGGGCAAACAGTTTCCTGCCTGACTCTACTCATTGATATGGTCAAACGGATGCAGGGCTGCCTTACTTTCTTAAATTTCTCTTTCCTTTCTTCTTCCCTGCTCCCTCCCTGGGTTTCCCTGCACAGTAGTCTGGAGTCCCTGCAGAAATACTGGAATATATCATGCAAGTGATTCATAAGCACCTTGAAGAAAATTAAGACTAAAAACAGCAAACATCAGTTTGTCAAACCCCATCAAATGAGTTTAATTTCCTTCCTGCCAGAGCTCATAGAGAACTATCAATGCCTCTCATGCATCCTCTCTTTAGTAAGGTCTTCCTCACACAACGTTCTCACAATCTAAATGCATGTTAGACAAAATCTACAGTAAGAGTGAAGTCATGGGTAGAAACTGTCCTTCAGTGAGAAAATGAAAGAATGTGTTGTATAGTCATCTTCACCCAGTATTAGCCAGCATTTTTCTTAATGGCCCACTGAGAGTATCTTATTCAAGTCACACAAAAACCAACCAGTAGAGACCATAAATGTGCTGCATTCAGGAAATGAGGAAATGGTCTTGAAAAACTGGAAAAAAAAGGCACTTCCAAATACCAAAATAAACATTAATTTCTACACTGAAGCAGAAAAACATAAGCTGTATATATTCTAAATAAGTAATCACTGACTAGGTAGCAGCCTTGCTGGAAAGATCTGAAGGTTTTAAAGGGTTGTAAACTGGACATGAATGAACACTGTTAGCTCCTGTGAAAAAGTATAGCAGGAGGTACAAACACAACCTACAAAATGTGCAGCACAATCCTTCCCACTGCAGGAAAGACGTGGCCAACTGGACACCAGGGGAGAGCAAGAGCCAGAGAAAATGGGATTTGACAGAGAGGTTTTGTCTGCCTTGAGAGGCCCCGAAATTGTTCTGTAGCTAAAAACTCTTTGTTCAAGACCTCTCACTGCACCAAAGCAACTGCCCTGTGTGTTTACTCAAAGCAATGAACGCTCAGAACAGTGAATCATGTCTGGAGCAAGGAAAAGGAGCACAACCAGAGAAGTCATTAAAAGCTCTTTTGCTGAAAACGAGTCATTAATGATATTTGTTCAGTGATTCATGATTTAGCCATTAGTGTTGAAAAAAATAGTCTGCACTGAAAAATACTTCTGTGCCATTAACTCAGAGGCTGACAACAGCAGTAACAAGACAACAGAGGATTCTGGGACACCGAACCTGATGCTGTAAACTGTTACAATTTGTTCATTTTTTGACTAAAACAGATGCATTTTCCCTACACAAATGGGTGAGTTGTGTGGCACAATTTCAGGTGAAACCAAGGAACTGAATGTGCTGGGCAAATCAAAAGCTTTAGGGTGTGTTAAGACCCTATATTTCCAGCAGAAAAGCACCACAGCAGCAAAGCTGTGTGGTCATTTGCCAATGTTTTCATTATTTAAACTCTACAGAGCTTGTCTAACTATGGTTCTACTTTTACAAACGCACAGCACTGAATCTCTGACCACATACAATGAATTATGTACTCTAAGTAGGCACCCACAGAAAATAACTAATGGGGAAGAAAGAGAAGTTAATGATTTCAAAACACATTTGCAATTGTTATTACCTATTTAATTTGTTGTTTTTTCAAAGAATGTAATTATATATTTAAAAGTATCACATATATTTCAGGTACCAAAACCCAATCATGCTTAGTGTTCCACCAGTTATCACTGCAATTAAATTTACCATTTAGTGTCACTGGAGAAAGAACAATCTCTCCTTGTAAACAAATGTGCTTCTGAATTTGACCTCTGACTATGTTTTGCAAAATGTTTCACTTCATGATCATCTGCAAACCGTTTACTGAAGCTGAATATTTGAAATTCACTGTTTGAACCATTTGACTGGTTAATAATCCACCTGCCTGTTTTTCTTGGCGAGTTTCTGTTCTGTAAAGATAAAATTTTTAGACAGAGCCCTCAGTTTTCTCAGTAAGAACGAAGGATTGTTTCAGATGAAGCAGCCATAAGTTTCATTGTGATATAAGAAATTACTTCATGGATTTGGGCATGTGTGTTGTTCCCAGATTGAAAATACTTTGGCTAACACGTCTGCAAGCATTAGATTGGCAATGTGTCCCTTTGCCATTTCCCAAAGCACCACAATGACCTTTCAGGGATTTTACTATCAGCGAGCTGGACTTGGTCTGTAAACCTCTATGAACCCTCCAGTCAGTGTTCCTGTTACCTCTCTGGGCAAATAAAAATGTCATATTCCAAGAGAAATACACACTTACTTCTTTCAGCTTTCCTTTTGACCGATTCTCTCAAAACCATTCCACTCTCCTCGAGAAATTGTGTCTCTGGTCCTACATGGCTTGGGAGCTTTTAACCCACTGACTTTGTGGTGAAACTTGCAAATTAAACCCTGAATATTTCTGTAAGAATAAACATGGAACAGCTTCTACATCCAGTGAGTCCCTAATATGAACTCCCCTAGTTGAAGGACAAAATGTTTGTTTCTATTCTTCTGGTTTTCCAGGCAGAGGCACAACATGCAGGCTCAGATTATTCAGAAACAACACGTTGCATCCTTGGTTCAGAACAAGGAAGAATCAGAGATGATTATCATCCTACACTTGCTTTGGTTCTAGAGGCTAAATTTGAGATTTTGGAGAATTTTTATAAGATGTGACCGAGACAAGTATTTTACAAAACAATTCTGTAGCTGCTCTTACTCTTTCTCTTCCAGTTTGCACTAAACTAACAGAGAAAGCTTTTGAATACCCACCTCCAGGTCTGGGCAAATGGGAAAAAAACACAGACCAGATTAAAATGATTGGGAAAGCAGAAACATTCCTGGGAAAAAATGAAAGAAAAAGGAAGATATGCTACAGACACTTTCACACTGTGTGTACTTTTCTGACCTCTGAGAAATGTGAAAGTTCACTTGCTTGCTGAGAGAAAACTGAGTTTACATCAGTCTGTGTCTTACTGCAAGATAATGGCCTCCAAAACAACTATCATCAATTTTTAAAACTGCAAACCAACTAGTGCTGAACTTTGAAGCCAGTATGTTTTAATGTGCCAGTGAATTTGGATTATTAATCTGCTAATGAAAAAGCAAACAAACAAAGGAAACTCGTAATACCCTGCACATTTTAATGCCAAATGTAATACTGCAAATCTGAACAGCCAGCCAAAACTACTGACTCAGCAGATTTTCTGCTGCATAAAGTGTCTGCGTTCAGTGTAATTTAAAAATCTGTATCTGTAGCTTTAAATGCAAGCTGTGGCCTTGCAGCATAAATTAATTGGATGAGGTGCTTAGTGTAGCTAATGCAGGAAGTCAGACTTAATAATCAGCGTGCTCCTGCCTGCCCTTAAAATCTAGGAAATGCCAAATAAATACTTTAATAGGAGATCTACTCACGGACAACATTCCCAGGAGAAAAATCTGGCCTGTGATTTTCTGTGTCTATCGATACCTTAAAAAGAAAAGTCTTTAATATGTGGTTCGTGTCAAGCTAAAGCAAATCTCTGATGTATGGGATGTAAAGGTCAAATGGCACAATGAAAATTTCAGCACTGGAAAGTGAGGAAATGAACTCTGGTTTATAACTGGCTTCCTCCTATCCAAAGGAACAGCTGGACTTTATGTGCTGAAAGTGTTTGCCTGAGGAGCTCTGACACACCACAAACCCTCCCTTTCACTGGGCTGCACACTCCAGCAAGGAAAACTCACCTGAGGCACACAATGTTCCACAGGGGAAAAGATATTTACTTCCAAACCCTTAAGACTGAGCACAGTTAACCACTCTCTAGCATTTGATCAAGGCAGCTGATTTGGATGGAGATGTAATATATAGCTCAAGTGTAAGGGTGCTGGAATAACATCAGCTGGGGAGTCTTTGACCTCTCCAAATTCATCTCTCCTTTTAATTCAACACTCTCTCATGTTCACCAGCACAGGACAGGGAGGCACCTTCTTCTACTTTAGAGAAAATAGCAGTGGGGGTTTATTAATACGAAAAAAAAGGAAAAGAAGCAAATAAAGCTTTTTCTTTCTAAGTATAGTTCTGTGAGAATGGCATGGATGCAGTAAAAGAGGGCCCACAAAATGCCCACATATCCCTTCATGCCCCAGTCCTAATATAAACCTGTTGGTTGAGGACTAAACTCAAGTAAAACTTCCACCCACATTTTACTTCAGGCAAGAAATTTAAAAGAAAAAGGCCACAATATTATCATTTGACTCTCAGAGCAAAGATCATGTTTAAGCCAGACCTTTGTAACCACAAAGTCTTAAAAATCTTTGAATTTTAAGTTATTGCAGAATTCCAACAAACAATAGCTGTCTCATGAAAGGAAACACTACAAAACAATTTAAAATAATATTTCAAATTATTGTTACTGCTTATCTGCCTTGTACACTTTTCCTCCCTGCATTTATAAAAATATGGTTTGATAATCATTTGACTCAGGATTCCGAGCAGAGAAAATTAAATCCCAAGCACCAGAGAAGCTTGGTATATGTTTTTTCTGCTTTCTGCTGGTAACTTGAGTCAGTGTTTCAGGTATTAAACTCCTTAAACCTCAACTAAACCCTGACAGAAGGAAGCCCCCAAACCCTTTTTTTCACCACGGTAATTAATTTCCCCTCACGTGGCTTTAGTCAACAGAGAAGCAGAAGAAAATAAGAGAGAGATTTTCTGTGCTGCCAACACCAGAACATGATGTCACACTCAGACTGTTGCCTGCTTGGAGAATAATAACATCATACGATCTGTGCTGACACATTTACACATCTGTGGAAAAATATAATCACATCACGAATTGCACGTTGAAAATGGTGCAGAGTGAATGTGATTATCAGAATATCATTGCAGGCAATAACATCTGTAAATGTTTGTTTGACTGCAAGTATGGAAGAGTTACTCAAACGTTTCTGGAAAAATCTTAAACGAAGAAAAGGAAGGAAAAAAGTGCTTTTTGAAGGCAAATTCAAAAGAGTAAAAGGTGAGAGAGGGGAGCCAATTAGAACTATTGCACATTTTAAAAACTCATTTTGAGATTAGGAACATCACCTGCAAGATAAAATAATCTCTAACACCTATAGATACGTGACCAGATGAAAGATAACATTTCTCAACTGAATTTTAATGTGAAAATGGAGTACTGAGTACAAAGGAAAGTCTCTGTTTAAACAATGGAACATTTTGCAGCTTTCCAGCCTTTTAGTGCTGCCTTCTTTTTCTGCCACTCCTGCCCCTTTATCGGAGCGCAGGAGGTGCTTGCACCTCCTCGGGAACATCAGCAATGAACCCAGCACAGCTCAGACAGCCTGTTCTCCAGCACCTGTGCTCAGTGTGGGTGAAGGAGCTGAACAGGTGGAACAAACTCAAGAGATATTTAATGAACTCCTGTCCACTCCTTCCTTTCAAACCAAAGTTTCTACCTTTTTGCCTGTTAGCAATTACATTATAAACACACTGAGGGAACACACTCATAACCCAGAAGCTGACAAATGTGTAAGTACATCAGCCAGAAAAGCAGCAGAGCACGTTTGAAAAGTCCAGTTTGGAGGCAGCTCCGGTACTGTGAGAGCAGCCAAACGTGGTCTCAGGTAATTCCTACCCCTGGAATAAACACTGGAGCACACCAGTCCTGGAGGAGAGCAACGTCCCATTCCTCATCCAGGTCTATAACTCTCAGAATTTCTCTTCCTCTGCTTTGCTCCAAGGCAGTGGGAGAAGCAAACGGGAGCCCATCTGCCCCCACTTGTGAGGGGACTGTTCAATTCTGCACATTTTACACCTATTTCTATGTAGGTTTCTATACTTTTATATATTTCTATGTAAGCAAACAGCCAGAGCTGGTGACCAATTCCTTTCTATCAGCACCCCTAAAATGAGCAACTAACAATGCACACAATTCAGGCAGTTTGCCATAATTTATGAACCAGGGAGAAGCAGTTCATTTTCAAATGTGACTCTGAGGAGGAAGTGCTGATTGTTGGGAAGAAGGTGTTTCCACATTAATTTAATGTGGAATCGGGGATAGCAAATAACCAGTCAACAGAGAGATGTTCTTTTTCAGCATGAATTCACCAAAGTTTTGCAAGACTGAGCTTCCTTTCATCACATGGAGATTGAATGAGGTGAGATACACCAGTCCCTTCCCTGAACAGAGTGAACAGTAGCACATTGTCTGCTTGCATCTACAGCTTCTCAAAAGAGAAATGGGTTCCACTGAGTGCAGCAGTGCCTTTCAAACCAAAGGCTGTTCAGCTCAGTTTGAAGAGCACACAGTCCAGCTGTGTGTCCTGACAGGATCACTGCCCACACTGCCTGCATCTCCACAGCATCAGGTTCTTGCTCCCTGTCTCAGAAACTATTACAATAGAGTATTGTTCTCTTTAGGTAATTACAGGAAGATTTCATTTAGTGTATGATAAAACACTGGCAAACTTTCATCATCACTGATGTAAAAATTTTACACAACCACCCTTTCCCTGGAAAATATATGTTAAGCTACAGTTGTGACTTGAATAACGCTGCACCTACAAAACTTGAAATACCCTTTATGGCTAGAAAAAGAAGTTATAAAATATGCAGCCTGTTCTTTGATTAAGTACAAGGATTATTTCATGTTCTTTCTGATGCAGTAAATATTCTTACTTCATAAAGCCTTTGAGAACTTTTAAAAAGTGCCACCTTTGAATAAATAGGAAGAGCTGCCTTTCTGTTTCCTCACACAGAAGAGGCCCGTGGCTCAGAAGCAGTGTGGGTGCCACCACACCCAGAGCTGCCTTTGCTCCTTTTATTGGCCAAACCAGCTCCACGTTTGAACTGAGGGATTCCCGAGGAGCATGGTGAGTTTTCCAGGAGCTCTTTCCTCCCTGTGATGTGCCATCTCTGTGCCTTATACAGCTCATGGCTGCATGAAGAATGAGATGCAGCTGGTAAAATCAGGAATGTTTTCCCACTTCAGCACTGCAGAGCAAGGGTGCAGCACTCAACTCAAAAAGCAAGCATGCAATCAGATGTAATTAAGACCTCAGGAGGTTGTCTTTGTCCCAGAGGAACCCCACCAGCTCCCCTCAGTAGGTAGCACAGTTAATACAGGCCATATTTAATGACACAGTCGATGGTGAAATCTATTTTCTTGTGCCAGTGTGACACACAATGTGAACTCATGCACAAGGACATGCATCTTTCATTGCCTTTTGTGCATAATACGGAGTTAATCATGGAATGGATTTAATGGGGATGAAATGACATGAATTGACATCAGCACAATTACGAGGCACGTTATATACTCTTCCTGGTTCTTCCTCAACCTTCATTTATGAATGATAGATTGTTTCTCGGGCTCCATCTAAAGCCATTATTACAATGCAGTTATTTGTATAAAGCATGCCATTCAAACTCAGATATCTTCTCCCTCAAAATACTGACTGCAACAGGACCCACCTGAGCCCAGAAATCAAAATAGTCATTATTTGTCCTTACATTTGGCTGATAAGAATATTCAAGCTGATTGAAGAAGAGTCTTTGATAAAACCAGCTAAAATGTTCTCCTCAGATGTTTCTAAAAAATGCAATTTCCTTTTACAGTGGTGGTCTATTTAGTCCTTGATTAATCCAACTTCACTGAGAATTTCATTGTGGCAAATCATCATTTCATGTGTCTAAATCAGTATCCAAAGGGACTGACTTCAGGCATTCAAACAAGGAGACCACGATCAGCAGGAATTGCTGAGACCAGCAAATTCCAGAGGGAGCCACTAACTCTGCAGCATTATGAGGCTGAGTTGGGTTTTGTTTAGGACATGAAATATTGATTTAGTTGTTTAACTACCGGTGGCTAAATTGCAACCAATAAATAATTTCAAAATGCTGAACCTGGATGTGAAACAACAGACAATGAGTTCAGTGTAGGTGAGTGCATTTTGAGGACAATCTGTAAAGATCCTAAACAAATAAGGACAAACCCAGCGCTCTTTATACTCATATTTAACTGCCTTAGGCAGTTAGTTTTTGTTTCAAAACAGGTTTTTTTATGTGCCTCAAATTCTATTTGCATGATATAGCATTGTAAAATCTAGAAATGTGGTTAATTAATCCAGAAATCTGGTTAATTATATAGCCATCAGTACAATTAACAAGCAATTATTTTGCAGATATTTAGTAGTATTTAACAGATCTGTAAATAAAGCAGCACATAACTATTTAGAAACTGGTTTAGGATATTAGTATAGGTTGCAAAAACACTACATTCTTGCATTTTATTTCAGTAGTGGCATAGGCACTCAGTATAGCAAATTTCTGATTTTAGCCATCACATGTTCACGCTACTGTAAATAAACAAATAAAAAATGCTGTCTGCTTTATTAGCAGCATTGCTGTCTGGCCATGTCTGACACCTCAGAAAGCCCCAGTTCAGGAAGAGAGACATCAGAGTAATAATAAAATACAACCAACATTAAGAGTACAATAAATTGTGAAATGCGGCCTTGATTTAACTTCTGTCCAGTCATCTTTATTCCTGTATTTTATGGCTTCATATTTGCTGTCTAGAAAATAAAAGGCACTGGGAGATAACTTGGTCATCACTGGGCTTTCCCTTTCAGGGGCACAAGAAAAGGCAGCTCAGTGTTACCTGTGCTCTGACCAAAAGGGTTCACTGAGTGCTAAAATGGTCCCCCACAAGCCAAAGTGTGCTGATAGTAACAAATTATGAAAACACTGATAAAATGAATGATCAAATATTGACAAAGTGCAGAGAATTCGGAGAGGAGCGGAGGGGCAGCCACGGGAGGCAGAGAAGTGACTGTGCGGCGTGTCCAGCAGGAAGCAGGACATGCAGAAGTCCCGAGATAAAAGCAGCCTGGGGAGCACCCTGAAACCAAGCTGAACAAACCTCACCAAACCCTTCATGTGCAGGAGCATCCCACTGCATGCCGTGACATTCTCTCTTGCCAGGCATTTTAAAACTCAGTTCCCACTGGAAGGGGATGGTAAGAGAAAGATAATGGCACGTGGCCTTAATTACACAGCATATATTGGAGATAAATGGCACTTCTGTTTTCCAAAGAAAATAATCACTACAGAGCCCTCAGAATCTTTAATTGCCTTTGAGTAATTACCCATTTCTCCTTACACTACGTTCAATCTAATTTGTGCACCAATTAACGGAAATAAAATGCAAAAGTAAAAATAGTCACTTTCTCTTTGATTATTTATTTAAGATTGGGAAGATAAATCATCCCAGATTTTAAAAGCTGCTTTCCTTATACGACCTATTATATTCCTGATATTTATTTGCATTTACTCTTGTTAGTACAGAATGACCCTGCCAAGTTCACATATTAAGAAAGGCAGCTATAAGCATTTTATTGCTTTTCTAAATTAGTAAGGTAATAAACACAAAATAAAGATATTCTGCCTGTGTGTTTTTCATTCATTTTTATGCTGCTGACACCAGTTTAGTTTTTAATTGTGATACCATTTTTTGATGCACTGGTACCATCACTGGACAATATAATAATGAAGCCTTCATAACACGAGACTTTGCCACGGTGCTGCACAAGCAAACACTCTGTGAGAAGCGAGACAGGAACCATGTGTGACAGGGAAAAACTGTATGTTTTAATGTCACGTGGATTAGCTACACTTTGGTGGGCATTTTTGGTTTTTAAAAAGGAAATGGAGTGCATTCAGCAGAGCACTAGAATACTTCACACAGACTCATCTAGAGCTTTGTGTCTCCATTTCTTTCTCCATAAACAAAACCCACTGTAGATCTGGGTTTGTGGAAAGTCAGTTTTATGAACATGGTTTTGTACTGCCATAAAGTGGAACAGCAGGGGCAGAAACCTTTCAACAGTGTATCACAAGGACTTTTTAAACAGAATCTTGTTTGGTTTTGGGATTTTGTTTTGTTTTGGTTTTTTTTCCAGTTCTGGGGGTTCAAATAGCATTGAAATCCTTTCCAGTTCCACCTCTTGTTCATTTTGCATGTTTTCTCAAGTCATCACTGTGTCTTGTTCTTTAGGCTCTGTGTGGTGATATGAATATACTGATCTACTGCTACCTTGTTCTTTTTAACTGTTCTTTGAAAGCATCTAATACCAGAATGGAACTCCAAAACAAAACCTAAAAAGGTGCAAATGATATTTGTAATAGATCATTTAATTATCTTCTAAATAAGCACAGTGTATGGAACATAAAATGTCCATAGAACAACAACAACAACAAAAAGTCAAGATCCTCTTTCTATGGAGGAAAGTAATAATCTCTCATCCTTTGTATATGAAATTACATTATTCAGCAAATTCATGCAGAATTTCTAGGTATTAATGACAAAATGCTGAACTTCTTAATTAATAGCAAGTAAAAATACGTCATAATGACACATCCTGTTCAAATGAAGATTTAAAGAAGGTCACACACTGCACACTTGCCGTGTCTGACACTAAGGAGGGCCCTGGCAGTGGCTCCTGGGAAGAACAGCAGTGGCAGGGGGAGCAGAGGGGGATGCCAGCAGGAGGATGCACGCTGGTTTTTGGTGCAGTGTGAGCTTTCATCTGGCATGCTAAAGCAACTTCTCATAACCAAAGGTAGAAAAAAAAGTAGCAATTTTTAGTCTGATTCACGAGCTAAGGTAGAAGATTGCACCTAGCCCTCCTCGATTCTTTAGTAAAATCACATCATATAGCTGTAAAATTAATACAGGCACCACAGAGATCAATCAGCAAAACCTGCCAGAAACCCCTTTAGAAAGCGGCACAAATAAATATGAAAGTCAAGGAATCAGAACCTGAATTCTTATCTATCTTACCAAGGAAGAAGCCACAGATGGCCCGTTGAGGAATCAATTATGGATGCAAGGTTCATGATCCAAAAGCTCTGGGCCAGTGAGATGAATCTTAAAGGTATGGTAAATGATGATGGTGTTAGGAGGGAGATGGAGTACAGGAGAAGAGAGGAAGTGAAAATGGCCTGTAGGATGGAGCCTCACTCATTTCACAGCTGCTACAGAAGATAAGAAAATTCCCTTCTTATCCCCCTGCCCATCCCACCTCCCAGCCACGGTCAGGTCCAGCTTCTACTGGATTCTCCAACTCTGCCTCAAGTAGCTGTAATTTGAATATGCTGTTGAATAACAGCCATCATGTGCTTTCCAGGGAAATCTGGTCAGTCCCGAGCTTGGAACTGAAGAAATGCTCTCTGACACAAAATTTCCCTGCATTTTAAAATAGCCAGAACTGAAAAAATGGTCTTTTTAGGTTACTGACAGTTTAAATTCTCTGTTTGAAATGTGCTCTCTGCCACCTGAGCCTCTGTTTGAGTCAAAAGTTAAATGCAGAAGCTCATCCAGACTGCAGAGAGTACTGAGGGAGAAGCTGAAAACAGAATTACTGCCAGCAAAACTCTATCTTCCCATAGGTGGGACACAAATGTGTTAATTTATTATTTCCTTTATTATTTACTTTATTATGCTGGCAGTTATGCAGTATTATCCACCCAGTGAGTAACCAAATGCTTGCTGTAGGGACAGCTGTGTCCCATCTCTGGGTGGGAAATCTTTCTCTGTAGGATTTACGTGTTCCTGTAACACAGACCACTATTCAAATATCAGGGAATGATGGGAACTTATGCCCCAGCAGCACTTGTATGGCAGCAAAGCCACAATTTTCTTTATCCATGGTACAATTTTAAAATGCCAAATCAGTAAAATGCATTTGGAAGTGAGCAGAGCAGAGAGGGATGAAACATTAGATGCCCATCTTCTCTACAATGGAGAAAAGTGACCGTTAAGAATGTTATTCTATTCTGATTCATCAGGTTTCCCTTGTGCATTCCTAAACTTCCACCTAAATATGGTTACAAGTTATCTTTTGAATCAACTTCACCTTTTCCCTTTATAAAACACTCATTCATGACAATCATGTATTTCCACAGACTGGAACAACAATTTCAGCTCTGCAATTCGAACTTTATTGAAAGGCCTCATTCCAAGCCTTTATTGCACTTAGTTTTAAACAGTCCGATGAATAACAGAGGGTTGACTTTTATGCCTCGAATGTGTCTGGGAACATTAACCTGCCTTTGACAGAATGGATGGTTTTTTCCCTATTCAGTAGCATCAGTTACCTGAGAGTTTCTCCACCTTCAGAGAAAACGTTTTGGAGTTTTTTGGTAAAAAAAAACAACAAACCTCCAACAGTATTTACACAAATACTGAGGGCACAGTCCAGGATCACAGGGAAGACTTTCATTCAGATTCTCCTCTCCAAGGCTGTCACAAGGTTACAGGGGCTCAACACACACCTGCACAGTCCGTGCAGAAAGGAAAAGTATCATCAACAATCAGGACAACCCCTAAGAGTTCTAACATTAACAGAAAGTAAAAAATGAGAAGCAAGAGAACTCCCACACACAGTGATTTCTGTTTCCTTGTTCGTTAATTTCTATAAACCCTAAGTAAGATTTCAGAAATGCTGATAACATTGCTCATGAAGGATTTCAGCCAATTTCACCATTTGCCAATTTTTTTTCCAGGCATTTTTTACGCTGTAGAATGGTTAATTTTCATTCCACCTGAAATTTTAAGCTTTTTAGTAAATTCAGCCAGAGCTGATTATCAATTCTGGCAATTCTAAAATAGCATTTTTCAATAAATAAATTATTTGTTGATTTTTATTTTGACTGCCCAGTACAAGGCACACAGCTCTGCTGGTGGTGACTGTGACTGGGGAATAGTGTGGGAGCAGACAGGACTGGAAAACAGCATCAAATAGAATCATTTTTATGGGGGGCATACTTTCTCACACAATGAAATCCGAGCAAGATTTTCTTCTGGAGAAATTGCCCGAATACTGTTCGTTTTTACCCTCTCTGACAAAGGTAAGCGTGGTTGTTTGCACCTTATGAACAGCAACAGCCCAACAGAAAATATTTCTAAGTCTGTGCAACTGATTCCCTTCCAGCTGAGAACATGATGCACTGTAAAGCCCCAGCATCAAAAAAAAAAAGTAGTTTCTGCAGCCTTGCAACTGCTCTCACAGCCTTGTTTCTTCTACCACAGGAATCCCACCTGTTCTGCACAATTCTGCAAGCACTAAAACCTGAGCCTCAGGCTGGCAGAAGAGCAAAGGAGCTGGCAGCAATCAGGCAGGCTGATGGCTGCGTTCAGCCACGGCTCCACCTCCTCTTTTGTGCCAAAATTAAAGAGAGTGGCTCAGGTTCGGCAAGAAGGCTGCTGGAATTCAGCGGGTGCCGAGACGTTCAGCAAAGACAGGAATCACAAACACTGTGTGGGGAAGCACCGGAGAGGCTCAGTCTGCCTGCAGCCACAAGCAGTGTGGAGACAGGAGCTCTTACAGGTACGTTTGTGCCTGAAGCACACGTTTTTGTCCCCAGTCACACCACGAGGAAGAAAAAAAAAATCCCAAAATCACAGGGCTCCCCCAAGCATCTTGGATTCAGTTTATGGGAACATACTATGAGGCAAGCCCAAAGAACTGGGGATGTCGTATTTTAACCTAAATGTAAATAAACTTACGAACCACCTAGGCAGCTTCCAGTGTAAGAGTTTAACAATTTTATACAAAAAGTTTTACTCCAGGAGTCCAAATGTTAAAATTGAAATATTCAATGAATATTTGTATAGGATGTAATAAGTGGTAGAGGGTTTCTTGCATTGAATGACACCAGCTGTATTAGAAAAAAAGTTAAAAGACAACAGCCCAAAGAAACGCTTGTGTTTTGATCTAATTTTAGTTCCATAAGATGTCTGATTTCATATTATTATGAAAAATGCCAAAAAAAATTACATATGGGCCAATTCAAAAAACCAAAGAACCATACAATTCCATTCCTGGAGAGTAATAAGCCCAAAAATACTTAGGCTGCTCTTGGTGCTAATTCTGACTCAGAGGGACAAAACACGCCAGACCAAAAGGAATCTGAAGCATAAAACTACATAAGTGAAGTGTGAGCAAGCAGGGAACCAGCAATAAACCAGGGACTGATGTTTCTGATAGTACAGATGCAGCCTTAAATCTGTTCTCTTCTCAATTCTGAATATATTCCTGTGGCTCTCCTTGATATTTATAAACACCAGAGCACCTGTAACCTGACTTTTAACGAGTGCTGTGCTATTTGCCTCCCCTCAGCGATGGGCAGCTGAGCATTGCAGAGAGGGTCTCTTCCTCCCTTGCTCATCTCTAGAAAATTCCACTCAACATCATTCTCTCCTACAATGTCTCTCTCAGCCCTTCCAGCATTTTCTGAGTCTCATCCTAAAGGTGCCTCAGTCAGTGACTCTGCCTGAGCATCACCACCCAAAAAGCAGCAGTAGTTGTCTCTCCTAACCTATCACATAGCACAGGCAACATTCATTTCGTGACTGGAAATCAAAGTCTCACAAATGTACTCATTTCTTTGGGTTTTGTACCAGCCATGGGGCCCCCTGTGTTCAGCAATATTCTCTTTGGAGTCATCTCATCCTGTTACATCACCCTTGTGGCCTGATTTATCCTTCCTAGATGCTTCACACCTGCCACACTCTTTAATAGGTAAGTGTAGGCAGATTGGTGGCCATAAATCTTCATGAGTAAGACTTGTAGCCTACACTGAAAATCATGATCCAGAGCAAACGGGGGAATGGCTCCGTGCAGCAGCTACAGGAGCTATCAGGAAGCAAGCAAGGCTGTAATTTCACAGCATGTCAGCTGCTCTGCTAAAAGCAGTCTCTGTGTGTGTTCTTTCTCTGTTGTGTAGGAGGGTTTGCCCACCCTAATTTCAGTGAATTACTTTGCATTTCCCCTGGGATGAAAGCACATACACACAGTACTGTCAGGTATCTGTACCTGCATCTATATTATATCAAGTATATACAGGGAGTGAATCCCTGTGCTAACTGAGTAAGTGTGCTGACCCCTGAACCAGCATTACCATTAAGGTGTTTGGAAGGGATTGAGAGAATATCCAAATTGAAGAAATGGTGCATAAGGCAAGAATAAATGTATTCTAAATGTACAGATGAATGGAGCAGTGATAAGGGGACCACAAGTGCTTGGTATGTTCTTCTAGACAAAACAACACTGTACCAGCAGTGTTGGGAGGCAGAGAACCAGGTCACATTTAACTTCAGATGCCAGGGCAAATATACATGCCAGATATATTTGCTACCGTGACCTCTTTTCTGTAATGGTAAAATCAAGGTCTGTCTTTCTTGGTGTAATTTTACCTTTTGAAGAACCAACCAAATTCAAGCATTTAATTAATTTTTTTTCCTTCAGCCCTTTTACCACATTAGTAAGCTCGAAATGTTCTTCCATTAATTAAGAGGCATTAAACCAACAAACCAAGCTACTTTGTTATCCACCTTCCAAAGTCCTTCCAGGAAACCCTCCATGAACAACAGGAGTATTCACTCAGTAGGTTTTCACAAGGCAAAGGGGCACCAAACACTGATGAAATCGCTTGAATTACATGCAGAATGCAGCACAGAGAGTGCAGAGCAGGGACTGAGTGACTGAGAGCTCCCCTGGCAGCACCCAAGCACCCAGCACTGCTGCTGGTGTGCAGGCAGCACAGCCTGGGGCTGCACCAGGTGTGTCAGGAGCCTGGCTCACCTGTAGGGCTGCTGCATGGTTATCACACACTGCAGATGAGCTGTCTTATCAATGCCAGTGCAGTGCCCAACAGAACCAGAAAACAACCTCCCACTAAACTCCCTCCAGACCAGCTATTCATTTCAGAGCACACCTGCACCGATGCATTTCAGGTGAGATCAGGCCAGGGCACTGCTTGGCCTTCTGTGCCTGAAAGAGAGCTGAAGATGGAAACTCCTACAAATTCTACTTCAGAACTGAGAATAGAACCATTTCTTTCCTCAGTGAATACTGCTGGCACAGTGTCCTATTACTTTTATATATATATAATATCATCTGCAAGAGCAGCTTGGAGTTACAGTGCACAAGACACTGCACAAAGGAATAGACTGCCCAGTATTTTAGACTGCGTAAGTCACACAGACAAGGGATGGAACTTCCTGCAAAGGAATGGAGTGCCTGGAGTGTGGCAGTCCAGGGTGACCTGGATGTCATAGCCTGGGGAAACTGCATCGCCAGATAGACTTCATTTACAGGTTAAATACGTTGGTTGCTCTTTAAACTATACTGAAGGAGCGAGATATCTGAAATCACCCAAGTGATTTCCATGGGTTTATTTTTTTCCCCATGGAAAATCAGCAACATTTATGTTCCCAATCATTTGTGGTTTTATATAGAACAACAAAGCAAATTCTTCATCCTTCTGCTCATTGACCTTTTTTAAGCAGCAAGAAAGACAAGACTCCCAGAAAGAAATTATGGGGAAAAAAATAACAATACTTATCCCAAATAATATACTTCTCATTAGCAGTTATCATAGTAGTATAACAATCCCTCTCTTTTCAATTAAGAAACTGAGAAACAGAGAGAAGATGTGATTTTTAAAAAGCCATAAACTGATAAGCAATCTCAGGTCTGTGCCTGATATCTATCCATAGAGACAAAACCCCATTGTTCCTTCCTAAAAAAGGTAGAAATGCTTCAGAAAAGAAAATCAAATTAACACACTATCTTGGATATCTTTTGCACTGTAAAGTTCACAAGATACTGAATAAAATAATAATTTCTTTTTTTCCTCCTGCAAACAAGCTTTAAATGATTGTATTATTTATTACAATGATTGTGAGCATTTTACTAAAAACTTCAGAAGTATTTAAATATTCATCTTTTTTTTTTCCCCTGGAAGACTTTTAATGAAAAAATGTTGGCAAGAAAGCGGATACAGATAAAAGTGCATGAGTCATATACTCCCATGACAGAAAAATATACTTTAAGTGACTTTTCTCATGTCTGCTTTTGAGTGTGCAACTGGCTCAGATGGAGCAATGAATTCACTTACTCTTCAGCAGCTGAAGGAGAACCATGAGACTCCTCAGTCTTCTGTTACAAGTAATAAGGGTTGAAAACAATAAATTAACATATAAAGCAGCTAATTCTCTTTTCTAAACCACGAAAGCCGCAGGTTTCTCCATGGCCATTTTTATATTTCACAATATACACTGCACACTTTAAGATTCGCAATTAAAGGCTTTATGACCTCACCGGGCAGCCAGAAAAACACACAGGGGGCTCATTTGAGGGCTGAAATAAGAACTTTCTGCCTCTCTCAGACAGAAAACTCTCAGAAAAGAGGCTCTTTGTCGAGGCAACAGCAGAGTCCTCCTTTCCCCAGCTGGGAGGCTCAGTTACAGTGAACACTCACACCAGCAGGGCAGGAGAGGAAAGTTGTTGGGAGATCTTCTAGGAAGGGGAGGAGACTCAGTAAGCAGAAAATAGGTTTAAAGCCCAGCTGCATTCCCCAGCTTCATCCTCCTGCACTCAGAATTGTGGAGGGCTGGAGATTGCTCCAGCACGTCCCAACCACGGCCGAGGAGACGAGAGGCCACCCGTCCCTTGGGTGGCCTCTGGAGCACCTTCCAAAGGAAGAGAGCCGGGCTGTTAATAAAGCATTGATGGGGACGGGATGAGCTGTATCTGATGGGGACAGGATGAGCTGTATCTGATGGGGATAGGAGGAGCTGTATCTGAGCACAGATTTGAAGGAAGACTTGGAGAAAAAAAAGCTTTGAACTGTGGATTTTGTGCGTCTTGGAAGAGAGAAAATCCAAGTCTTGGCAAAGACATCACAAGGCATCGATTTATCTCCTTTTGAGCCCTCCCTCATCCACGCCAGCAGGAAAGGACACGGTCACATGCATCTTTCTCTGCTGTCAGTGTGAAAGCTGCAGGTAAGAGAGAAGCATCTGATTTGTTTCTGCTCTCCAGGACAGCTCTGATGGCAAACAAAACTGACTTTGCTCTCAGTAAGCCTTGAGCCTCACCTCACTGAAATCTCTTACAGGAACTAAAGAAAATATTCTGGAAACGAGACAACTGATGTTACTCACTGGCAATCCAAGACATATGGCTTGGGTGTTGGGTATTCTGACTGAATTTTGGCTCTTTTTATACAGCCATTTTATATCAGATCTCTCTGTGGGGATAAGAATAAAGCAAGCAGTCCAGTCAATAGTCTTTATAGCCCAAAGAAAAAGAAGGAAGGTGTAGTATTTAGTCTTTCAAATGCCTGTTTGGGGAACTTCATTTCTGCTATGCACACAGAGGCAACAGCTCTCCCTGCTGTACCATACTTAAAATTTTCAATGCAATTATCCTCCTAAGACTTATTAGAGATGGAAAACACAGAAATACTACTGACTGCTTGAAATGCAGAGGTGCCATTAATCCAAATTTACCAGTGGTGAGCTAAGGTCAAGTGAGGCTACATAATTTACTTCAAAACATGCACTAAATTGGTAAAATAGTCACTTCAACAAGTGATCTACAACACTTTAAATTTTGCTTGAAAAAGCTATAAACTTGAAAACTAAATGTTGCAGTTCTCAAAGAAAACTGTTTCCCAGGACCTATGAAGATTATCAGCCTTTGACAAAATTTGACATAAATAAAAGGGCAGCCACAATTTTGAATTTATTGGTACATGATTTAAATTGTTCAAATTTGATATCAGTGAAAAAAAAGTTATTTGCATACTTCTATAACCTTTTAAGCCTCTCTGGGCATTTTCAATCCTGAAAGATGAACTGATATCAAGATATACCAATCTCAAGACAATTGCTTCAAATAATAAACTTCTCACCCTCTCTCCAAAAGACCTTTTAACCCCTCCAAGACCTGATTTGTATTTTTTCTTACCCTACTAAAGAGAAGAGTCCAAGGATGCCACATTTCCTTCCCAATCTCTGTTGCAAGGGTTGTCAGCACCTAGACGTAGAATTCTAATCCTCACTGGACAGAAGAGATTTGCACTTATGTGTTTAAAAGCAAAATAACTGAGTATTGGCTCACCTGCATATTATATTAAATTAGCAACATGCTGCTGAGAAGGCTTTTTTAATGCAAGATTCTATCAGAGCTCGAAATAAAGCCCTCTGAAGTACATATGGAAGAGAGTGTTTATGGCAATGAATTTGGGGAACATCTTAGGAATAACAAGATTTGTCAGATAATAATCTTTATCAAATTTTAAGTCCTAGCCTTTTCCAAAATTCTGCCTTAACTTAAAAATACCAATTTTTTTTCCTCACAGGATATTAAGGCTTTGTAGGCAGCTGAACCACGACACTAAGATTAAGTGGCTCTCATGGCTGAGCTGGGAGCTGAAATTCCTCAAGTCACTGACTTTTCAGCCTATTTCTGTTGTGGAAGTCGGGTGCTTGTTTTCCCAGCTCTTGCTTGCTGGTTGGAATGAGGAAACATTAACTTATTTTTCACTTCTCAACAGCAACCGTGTCCCAGGTCCAGTTAAGGCTGCCCAGGGACACACGACCAACAGAGCAAACGCTGCCTTACTGGGAGAGACTAAAGAAATACAAACAAGCATTAGAGTCACATTAAGCCTGCAAACAGCCCCAGGTTTAGTGCCAGTTTGTTCCACTAAGCTTAAATTTGTGGGGTTTGTCTCATAGCTTCCATTTCAAAGCCTGCTGCAGGACACAGTTTCCCTGCATTGGCAATCCTGGTTTTATATTCTGTAGATTAATTGAAAGCTTTATCTTTTTCTCTGCTATTTAGGAGGGCTATTCTATTTTAGCCCATTACTAGAATAATATACTTGAGTGAGTCTGGCATGGCTCTCTTTGCATATCAGTCATTCTACAGGAGGATAAAAGATAAATGTCAATAATGGAAGAGAAATGTAATGATCTCTGGAAATCCAAGTTGTGTTCAGGTATTGTTACACTGCCATTCAAAGGTTTTCTGGAAACACATTCCAGTAAAATACAACACTGGTTATCTCACACCAGACTTGACCTCCTCTTCTTAAGGGCATTACAGTTCATTTCTTTCAGCAGCACTCCTATCTGTGCTAACCTTGTGCTCTACCCTGGGCATTGGAATAGCACAAAATCTGTTATCCCTCCCCCCAGGCGTGCACAGAACTCTCGTGGGGTAGACAAGACACAAATAATTTCTCACAGCTGGATATTCTGGATTTCTTTGCCAGTTGTCATTACTATCCTGGCATTCAAACCAGCAAATGATACACACATTGCATTTTTTATATGATGGATGCATGAAAGAGAGAAGGGGAGTGAAGAGGCATCGAGTCAGTTTTAGTTTTCTTTAGCATTTGGGCAGACTCAGAGGCACAGAGGGATGCTGAACCATTCCCAAACCCCCTGAGGCTGAATGAGGATTATCAATGCTGAAACCTCGGAAAAAGGAAGGCATTAGAACCTTGATTTTTGGGAGCTGCCACAGACACTGAGGCATCTCCACAGTCCTTGCTAATACCAAGCAGGTCTTCAGATTCTGCATCTGAAGATTTTTTCTTAATTCTCACTAAAAACTGACACAGCTTTGCTTAGAAATTTATTTCTGTTAATCCAATCTATTTAACTAAAAGATTTAAAAAGTATTTCCCTGAGATATGCTGATTGTCATCATACTTCTACCTGTGGTCAATGTTTTCAACTTCTCAGTTTCAGTAAAAAAGTACAACTGGGGTTCAACTTAAGAAGGTCTTTACTCTTTCACTGCATTTCTTAGTGAAGTTTGTGAAGTGAAACAGAGAATTAGATAACAGAGAATTATGTGACAGTGCAATACAATGTTAAGAGCAGCAAGGAGGGACAAGGAAACACCTTCCCTGGGAGTTAAAACAGCTTTCCAGTGACAGAAAGCAAAAATGCAGCTGAGGGAATGGAGTAGGCTGGGAAGCTCCAAAACCAAAACTGAAAAAGCCCTGATAAAACTCAAGCACAAAACCCATTTGGTGTTTTAAAAAGACATCAGTTAGTGCTGTTTTGATCACCAAAGAGGAAGCAGTACTGTTTTAAATTTCCACTGGATTGTATGTTTTCTCTGTATTCAAGCTGATGATTGAAAGAGAACTGGTGTCAGAGGAATCTCATCTGATGGCACTGCATCAGCGTCTGTGATTAGTCATGTTTGATGACTCTCCCTGTTTTCTGACACAGAAAAAACACCTTTTTTATTATCATTCCCTGGGGGAGTCGCTATGAATGAACTCAGTGAACCTCTTTAACTTCTGTAGACTTTCCACCCCCGTGTAAAGGGCTCACAGAGGATCCCCTGTTTCTCTAGGGAGTGTCACACGCTGTGTACACCACCCCAGCACTCACCAGAGCTGCGTGACTGTCAGAATATTTCACACCTGGGAGCACAGTGTTCCAACACCAGCAAGGCACATCAGCCCACAGAGGGCACTGATTTCTCCCAGTGCACTCACAGAGTGATTCTGCAGGAGTAAAATAGTCAGGACTGGAGAGATGGACAAATAAAAATGTTCATTCTGCCACAGCTACAAAACCAGTCAACACAGGTCGGTCTGAATGACTCAGTGAGACAGATGTTCAAGAACTGAGATGTTTTACCCCTCATCAGGCATATTTATATGAAGAATAAGATCAATAAAATAAGAAAACCCACATAAACACTACCTGTGGCATGGCAAATCTCTTGCCAAGAGGTTCCATCACTAAAACTTACATATTAGTGATTCAGATGAGAAATACCATCTGGTCTGCATTTTGATACAGGCATCATTCTTCTACCACCCAAGACACATCGATGGACTTGTAGGACAACAGAAAGTTCAAATATCTGTCCAAAGTAGCCATAATGTAACACCACTGTGTTTCTTCCCACCCTTAGAGTAATGTAGAATTCATTTTTAACCGAAATTTTCCCAATTGCAAGACCCATGAGCCACATACAGACATTCCAACACAGAAAATTCCAGTGATACTACAAGGGAAAAAAAAAAAAATCACCATGAGGACACACAAGCACTGAAACAGATTGTCCAACTAAGTTTTCAAGTCTCCTCTTGCCTTGATTTTCAAATTTTAGCTTGTCAAACAATCTGACCAAAGTTCAGAGTGACCCAGGCTCTCAGTGGCTGTTTGGATCTTCAGAGTTTTTTTCCAGTCTAGATTACTATACAATTCTATGAAACTATCAGAAACTATCAGTGAGACAACAACAACAACAACAAAATCTATCAGTGATCCTGTTCTCCTTGTGGAGCACAGTTCCAGTTTCAAATGCCAAGTTGCTGAGAAGTCTTTCCTTCCTCTCTCTTCAGGCTCATATATCTGTAATGTTCCTAAAACACAACATTTTACTCAGAACTCCTTGAATACATTTAAAAAATCATTTGTAAATATGCTCTAAACAAAAATAGAGCTGCTGCTGGTGGTTATAATCCTGAGTTTTGTAATAAATATTTGAATGTGTGTGCACTGCTGTGAGTATTCCTGTAGCACTTGAAAATCCAATCATCTCCTCAGAAGATGGCATAAGAGACACACTTTTTAATTACTGAAAGTGTTCCAGGCATCCAAAGCAACACACAGGTAGGTCCTTAAACATACAAGGTGCATCAAGAGAGCATGGGATGTAAAACTTCTGTCATGAGCCTGCAGTCTAAATGATTTTAATCCAATTAATTACATGATAGCTAAACCACATCCTGAGGAAATCACAGAAGTACCCAGAGAGCACGTCTTACACAAAAGAGAGGCTAAAATTACAGAGCAGTTGTTTCTTTGTAAATGGCTCTGCCTTAACCACCTTCCTCATTTCAAGTAATATTTGGGCAAGTGTGCTCACTGCTTAGGTTTTGGGGTGGTTGTTTTTTTAACAAGGGTCCAAAATCTGAAAATCTACCCCACTTGCTCGTTGAGAAAGTGAAAAACTTCGGAATTTTAAGATTTCCAAAATTTCCAAAGGGAAGAAATTAAGGCAGTTGGAGACAATTCCTTGGTACTTCCCCTCTGCTTGTCTTCGCTGAGCAGTAATTCTTAGGGGCGTGGGTGGGAAACACAGGGTGTCAAATACCTTTGAAAATCTGTGTTTCATTTCAGGGCCTTCCCTTATTTAGCAGCAATTCCCAAGTTTGGGTCCTAATCTTAACTTTAGGTACAAAATAGGGGTGATGAGTAGACTGGAATGGGGATAAAGCAGTTTTTTGTTACTTCTAAAATGCAGAAGTGCAGCAGGAATGCCATGGCAGTGCCAGCAACTCATTTTGGGGTAATGGGTGGATGGTGCCACTGGCACTTCCTCCCAAATTCCAGTTATGGACACCAGCCCTGGTTTCCACTCCTGTTATGCCACGGGGATAATTATTCTGTCTCTGCCCTGATCCTTCCCTTCAGCTTAGCTGAGCTGCATGAGCTGCCAGGAAACAGCCCTTGCCCTCCTGGTTAAAATGAAGACTCACAGATTTCAAGTGTCGAGCTTCCACTTGTTAGTATTGCTCCTCTAATGCAAAGGATTTATCCACTGAAACGTTAAAACATTTAATCAAAGCAAGCAGAGCTCCTGAATATCAGTCTGGGATTGCAAACCCCATCTAACACAGCTGCTTCCCATAACAAAATCTGCTACTCCAATCTTGCCTTTGCTAATAAAATTCCGAGGTACAGCACATAAAAACAAAGCAAGTCAGTCAAAGTGACACTGCACATCCAGACTGCAATTTGCACTCAATTGCCCTGCCATGAATTCCAAGGTTTTGTTTAATATCTTGATATCCTGTCATGCCTCGAGACCAGCTCCCAGTAACAGAGCATGTTTGAATGCTGCTTCTTCTACATGACCATGCCATCTAAGGTGAAACAAAGCATGTCCATTTGTTTGCTTGCATGAGTGAATAAGATAAATAAAGCTACCATGAGTGGTAAATAACTTAGAATGAAATTTAAGGCACGTTAATTTTAAATTATTTTCCCACGGTTCATTTTGATTTGTCTCTATGCATCATTTGCCTTCTTAATTTTTCTGTTTAGTGAATTTATATCCAAACAAAATCCTCTTTTATAGGGGAGAGATCTTGAGTTAGTCCTTCCTTGCATGGGAATCACTGATCATTTATTTACAAGTAGTAGCTAGTTAAAGAAGATTAACACAGCATGCACCGTGTTACATGGAAATACACGATTATTTTTGTCTCTGACAACCTCTCCTTGTTGAAGGTAATTACTTTTGTGTCAACTATATTAACCATAATTCACAGCTAATGTGTGGGAACATGCATTTTATTTGTAATTACATGGTATTTATCAAGTCAAAACTATTAAGTAGTTAGTATTTGAAGGAAAAGTTCTCCTATTAAATCTGCTACTTTAAGTTTTCAGTATTAATCTAATATTGCATTGGCTTTCCCAACTGTTTCTTCTCACCAGTTTATGCTGGAGCGAGCAGGTCTGCAGTGGCAGGATAAAAGGTTTTGAGGATAAAACCCCTCATACAATAAATATGAAAATTCCTTAAATATCCTTTTTCCTCTCCAGTGCAAAGCAAATAAAAATCAAGCTATCAAGGGCATTTATCCAGTTGTACAAGCACGACTTACAGGAGGACTTCATTCCATTTGAGCCTGTTCTTCCAAAATTACATCTGGCACTCAGCTACCAGAGTTTCTATTTTGACATCCTGAAAGTAGGTACTATCCCATTGTTCTCAGTGGGAAAAAGTGTTTTCCAATCAGCAAATGTCACTGTTACACAATCCTGTCTGCACTTGCCAGCTCTGTGCAACCCTTATGGCCCTTTTACTCTCCAACAGCTGCACAATAACATGAAATGCACTGGAGAGAATCAAACCTGAGGGTTTCCAAGAGCCGGCAACGTTGGTTTGGCTGCACATCCAATGACACCTGGGTGGTCCCTTCAGAGGGCTTTTTGTCAATGTTATTTTTACTAGAAAGTTCCATCCCCCCAAACAAACTCCAGATCCTTCATGCTTCCATCTTTTTCGCTCCTCTTCCTAAATTCCAAAGTGGAACGGATAATGAAAACAGAAAGATTGTTCAAAACAGCGTTTTCATCCTGTGCTGACATCCATCAAACTCCCTGAGGGTCTTGTGCCAGCCTGATTTGCCCTCCCTCACCCATGAGTCTGTGAAATGATTTCCTCAAGTGTGGTCTGGATAAACTGAGCCATTTACAACATGAGAATATACAAACAGAACTCCTACAAGAGCCAAAAATGAAACAAAACTCTGTGATGAACAGGAAAACACTCAGTCCTAAAACGTTGGCCTTTCATTACAGATTCACTAATTTTATTTCGCCTTCATTAAATTCTGAGGAGGTAATTATTTCCTATTTATTTTAAGGCTGCTATAAGTAATTCGAGCAGTTTCTATACTTTTGGATGCCTTCTCCTACAGGGAGAACATTTGTTAAAGCTGACCTTATCTTGAGAAAGGTTTTGATTTTGATGAACTGAGTTTGGAGGGGAGGGGTTTGGTTTTCTTTTTTCTTTTTTTTTTTTTTAAGAGACAAACACCTTATAAAAATCTGCCCAAGGGCAGCTGTGTAAGCCAGGCAGAACATGCTGCTCCCTGCAGGACACACAGACACTGAGGATCTGCCCCATCAAACCCTGTCATCACTGGGAGGAGCCGCACGGCGGTTCAGCTCCACTGAACACCTGGGGATTGTTTCTAACCTGCAGATTGATCTATCATGTTCTGCAGTGGCACCTTTGAACTCTGCAGACTGAAAGGAAAAGTAGAATGTAATTTTCTCATAAACCTTGAAGGTTACTCCTTTCTTGAAATTTTTTCCACTGTGTGCACGAAATTCTGTGAATCAAAATGCTGAGGGAGCCCAGCACTGAACTTTACTGCTCCAGTCTGCTCTGCATGGCCAGTCACACAGCACTCACTAAAGTGAATTCTCTGCACTTTGCTTCCAGCATGCAGTTTGCAGTTTGGCTGTACACTGCAGAATTCACCTAAGCTTGACTTTCTGACATTTATCCAAATCCAAACTCGAAAAACCTTTCAGGATTTCTCATTTCATAATTTAAACTCTAAAAAAAAAATCCACCTTAAGGTATTTCCAAAACCAGGTTTGCTACTCAAGTGGGCAGAGCCATTGTCAGCGTCACTAAGAAAAGTATTTCTAAACTAGACTTTCAAGTCAACAAAAATAATTGTCTTCAGAACAAAGTAATAAAGACCAAATTCTTATGCCCCTAGAAGAAAGTGATACATTACTGAACCTTTTCTACAAGTCAGAGTAAGTATTTTATATGTAAAAATTAAGCACATCTGTAACAGCATTCATTAAAATGCAGTAGTTCAGAAATATCAGCAGATTATTGTTGAAGTTTTGAGTGGGTTTGCACATCCATGAGTAAGTTTTACCCACGTGTATGAGTGAACATATGGACATTCACATTTATGAGCACATGTGGACATGTGACAGATTATCCTGTAGAGCTTAATCAGCTTCTCGTTCTTCCCACCTCAACCTCCTCATGCTCCCAGAAACATCTCCTATTCCTACACCACACTGTGCAGTGATTTTCATACAAACATAGAACTGTAGAACTTGTAAACCTAAACCTCCTCTGGCACCACTTGAGGCCCTTTCCTCTTGTGATGTCCCTTGTAACCTGGGAGAGGAGGGTGATCCTCACCTGCTACAGCTGGAGAGAGAAATAAAGTCTCCCCTGAGCCTCCTTTGCTCCAGGTTCAACACCCCCAGCTGCCTCAGGCAGCCCTTACAAGACTTGTGCCCCCTTAGAGCCCTGGAAGTCAAATATTCCTGCACAGTGCATTTGGATTGTTTTCATCTACTCCAAACCCGTGTAGGATCTGGGACCCAAGTGGAGAGCTAAGGTAAAATGCATCATCTCCAGAGCCATCATGCTCACAGCAGAAGGTGCTCTTGGATGTAGAGTCAATGGTTTGGTTATTAATGTCTGAGAATTAGGTCAGTACAGGAAACCATTTTCTCATAGCACATTTAAAACCTAAATTCACATTGAATTTAAAACCTAAATTCACACTGAATCATACACTGAAAGATATAACAGTTTATAAATGGCTATAAAGTAGCTGTTATAGAGTCTTCCATCATTGAGTTCCTAATTAATCTCCCTATTGTAAAGCACAAAATGTGTCAATTAGCTATTAAAGAAAAAACAGAATCCCAGCAAAACTCTCCCACCAAACTTGTGGGCTATTTAAGCAGCTTTGGAATGTAACCCTGCAGGATGTCAAGGCAGCCTGTTGAGAGTTACTGAGATG
>JAYRBT010000001.1:3393796-3404288 GCA_036023395.1 Myiotriccus ornatus
TCTGATTACAAGTCTGAAGAGTTTTCCTCTTTTCTGTTGTCATCAGAGAAACTTGTGACTTCATCTGAGTGTCTTAACTGTTCATGCAGATCTTCCCTTAGGGAATGGGGTGGGCAAGTTTGGCCCCACAAATCTGCCCAGCAGTGCTTTAATATCGGGAGGAGGAGGCAGAAGGAGGAGATGTGGATTCCGAGAGTGACAGTAATGCCACAACAGCACCCTGATCCTTTCAGCTGAACTCAACAACTGACAGATTTATGTCAAGCTGGAGAAATTTTCAAGAGTTTGCCACTGACACAGGCCAAAGTAATAATCCTCATAAGTGTATATAAAATAACCCCTCAGCTATGCTAGTTTCTCACCATAAACTCAGTATTTCACCTTTTCATGCATCAGCACAGTCCAGCAGTCAATCCTGTATGAGCCATTGCTCTTCCATTTAGACTGGCCAGAAGTCTCATCCATGTTTTTGTTATTACTTGTGGCTGCAAAATGAAGGGCACGCAAAATAGTCCCTCAAAAACTGGAACTATCACTTGCAATAATGGGATGATAAAACGTGAGTTTCCCTGAACACACCAGTGTCAGCCAATCTGACTTGTACACCAGACTGCCTGTCCTGCCCTCGCCTCCACTTCCTCCTTCAATGCATGACCTATGTTAATTTGCTGGGAATTATTTTGTCTGTAAAATGCCAATAAATAGCAGTAATCTATGGATCTGTGAATCTACGTTTCAGGATTTACTCTCATTAGTAGTGTCCATATGTATTAAAGTGTTTTTACCCCAGTGGTGAATTGTAAATGCTCAACGAAATTAGGAGTTTACCAAGATTTAAAATCCCCCAGAGACAAAGAATTTAAACATTGCTTTGATAACCTACTTAAAGCACAAAATACCAGGGAAAGAGCAACACAAGACAAAGCTCCCTTTTCCATGAAAAAACACACATAACTGACCTAAAATATTTCATGCATGGAGTTTGAATTCCCACACCTGTTAAAAGTTGATATCTGAGCTGATCTCTTATCCAAGGCAGGATTTTTGATAGCTGGTGGCAAAGTGCTATGTCAGACTTGACTTATCTAGTAAAGTTTACACAACCTTGTCTGGACTCATTTTGTGTGCAGTCCGGGCATTGATTCCTTACATAATCAAACTGGGACCTTTGTGGCAACAAAGGGGAATCACCTCCTGGCCAAGCCTGAGGGAACTGTGTTCAACCGTCTCCACCTGGAGTCACAAAGCCAAATGCAGCTGTGGCACTGAATCAATGAGATAATCACAACTTTGTAATTAGATCGATGCAAAAAAACAGCAGCAAGCCCTGGCAAAAATCTGCAACGGGCTTAGGTGTGGATAGATCCAGGGCTGAGTTTGTCCCAGGAATTCCTCACACCTTGGAACGGCTGTACTGGGGCAGAAATTCCGAGCCTATTTCACTGTCACCTGATTCTTGAGCCTCCTCTGTCTGGTGGGAAGCACAGCGACCACACAGCCCATTGCAAGCCCGAGGAACTCACCGAGTACAGGGGGTACTTTTATCTGCAGAGGTAATAAGTACTCAAAATTCAGTCTATCAAGACATGTTCATCAGACAGCCCTCAGTGTCTGCAGGTTGGATGCCCTTTTAAGGAAATGCTGTGTAGCTGAGTAACAGGTTCTGAATCACAAGGTTTTGTGCAGAAATTCTGAAGCCTTTTAAGAGGTTTCAAAAGTTGTTTTAATTTGATGACTGGAGGAGAAAGAAAATACGGACTATACCTGTAGCTTTAGCCCCAGTTTAATTCCCTCGGGGAAAAAAAATTAAAAAAAAAATGAAGACTGATTTCAGAAAAGTCTCCCCTAGCAAAAGTAGGAAATTGTATAAAGAACTGTACATTCTGCATAGTGTACATCTCATGTTCTCCTCCTCTGTCAGGAAATATTCTTTGAATTCAAAGGCACCTTCTCCAGAACCAGTCCCATCGTGCTGGAACCTACATATTGACAGAAAATTGCACTTCCCTGGATGTGCAGAATTATGTACGAGCACATCAACTTCCATGCTTATAAAGGACTCAGTGGCCTATGAAGGGATCTGGGATTCACCTGCTGTAACCAAACATGAGTGTCAGATGAAAATACCTCCTGTGCCACAGCACAGCAAGCAGCCTTGAGGGAGGCTCTACATTCGTCCTTAAAACAGAAAGCTTTTCTTTTCTGTTTCCCAGGTGTGAAAATGCCAGTGCTATTAATGTACTTCGACCCTGATGCCAGGAAGAGGCAAACCAGAAAATTAGTCACCTTGAGCAGAACCCTGAATGAGCCCCAGGTATGTGATTTTGCTGAGGTGCAGCAGAATTTGCAGCTTCCAAGGTATTGGCTTAAGAATTGTTGTGTAAAGGAAATCGAGACAAATGGGCTGCTCTGCCAATACCAGGAAGATAAAAGGAGGCTTTTATTAAACAAGAGTGTTCCACTCAGATCAGGCATTCAGTTGAAGTTGGTCATCTTAACCTACCCATCCAGAAAAAAGGCCACCCTGCTCCTTTTCTCACAAGTGCAGTGCTTTGAGCTGCAGCAATTTCTGTCCTACAGATGTTCTGAGCTGACTTGGGCCAGCTGCACTGCCACAGAGGCCAAAAGGCATTAACCCTTCCACTGCTGCTTCACCAGCCTCTTATACTGTGCCCAATCCATCCCAAGTGTGCCACCCCTCGTGACAACACACAGACCCCGAGTGTCAATGCTCCAGGGGAAAACTGGCCTGATCAGCTGCTATACACAAACATCAGGAAAAGCCATCAGAGGTAAAGGCTAATAAGCAGGAGGAAAAAAGCAACCCCATGCATTATTTTTGCCCTTTGAACATTAAAAAAAAAATAAAAAACATAAAAATTGCAGCTTTTAATTTCTGATGCCCAAGTGACGGTGCTCGAGTCACAGTGAGTGGCAGCAGTTCAGGTACTCCCCTGCAGGAGGGGCAGCAACAGCGAGGCGGGGAGAGACAAAATGAGAAAGGAGGAAAGTTTCTTCAACAAACTGAAAGGCCAGCATGAGAAACAAGGCCTTTTATTTAGTTGAATAACTTAACGTTAAAGGGACAGAGAGTTAAAGTTTTAAGAAGGTCTCCATGTGCCCCATTCTTCACTGAGCACTGAAATGCCTTCCTGCAATCCTACCCCACAAAGCCCTCTCTCTGCTGCCATTCCCAGGCATCATAACATCCCCCAAATATATCTGGAATATGAAGAGACTCAAATATTTTTGCCTTCTGACAAGATCTAAGTTCTTCCTTAAGTGTTATCAGTGGAAAAGGAAACAGGCTGTGTGAAGAACTGCCTGAGGAACCTAAAAAGCAGCTGGCAAAGGTGTCAGCCAAGGGATTACAACAGATTATCCTCAAAAGATTTCATTCTTCTTAGGTATGTCTGTTCATAGTTAGGTATCAGACTGTCTATTAATAGATATACAGCAAAGCCAGAGAATAGAGCAGCAGTTTTTTTCAAGATATGTGGTTATCCTTAACCACCTATCTGTGATGAGGATCAATCCCCTTTTTGTACAAATCTTCCTTTCTTGGGAAGATAAGGTTCCCTTTACCTTTTGTTCCCACACTCAAAAAGAAAAAAGAATGGAAGAAACACACAGCAAGAAGTCTTTTAGCACATCTACACACACAGACACAAACCCACAGGCACACAGACACACTCTCCCTTCATGCTGGATTTCCAGGCATGCCTGGAATTCTGCTGCCATAACTGCTACAGCAACCATTGGCTATACAATTTAATTCACCTGTCATTATTATCCCAAACTTCTGAGAGATTGTCCAGCAGAGCACATCAGGAGATCTGAAAGAAAGTTTCTTAAATATTTTTTTTTCATAAGCAGAAGTAACTTGGCCAGTTATTTCTACAAATGAGCCTTGGCTATACTTACAGGTCACATATAATTCACTTTTTTTTTTACATATTCAACATTTAAAACCCAACTTGCTTTGACAAGACACAACATAGAAGCTCCTGGAGACCTGAAATCCTCCCCAGAACCTGCAGCTTAATGTTCCTGAACACGGTGACCCTGACATGCATTTTAACTCATAACCTTAAGTGTTCAGACTGAAATATTTTGCTGAGTGAGGACAGAAAAGGAAAGCCTTTATTCAAAGTGTTGTTTATGAAATGTGTTCATGAAATTTTCAAAACATTGCCTTGCATTTGCCAGCTGCAGGAATGTTCTTGCCAACAAACTCATCTCACTAATAAAAGCTGCATAAAATACCAAAGGGGTAAATGGAATTAGAATTTGAAGCCACTGTTTATTATGTTACCCTCAATCACTCTGTAAGACACATCCTGCTCGTGCTAGTAAGACCATGAAAAACAGCCATGGTAAAGGGGAATGAAACAGCCTTATTAACAGACCTTTTCAGACTTACACTTGTAGCACTTTAAGTTCACTGATACCCTTGTGAAGTTTCACCAGCCAGCAGAACTAAAGTCTAAGCCTTTCCTAACAACCAGCACAACATCCACACACGTTTATTTTAACACACATATTGCATATGCTTACAAGAAAAGTGGGAAAAGATAAAAATATTCTTCCGCCATTCCCCTCAGAGAAGATTGGTTGCCAAAAGAATTTAAAACCCTGTCGAGAGGAATTTATGCATGCACAAAATACCCCTGTTATGTGCAGTTTAATTAATCACCTACATAAAACTCAGGGCCATCTGTTCAATATATGCTGAGGAAAAAAAAGAGGAGATGAGATGAGCTCGAAGAAGGCAATTATTGTGACAGCACTCAAGTATACTCAGTGTGGCAGTGGGATGAATACAAAGGTGTTTGGCCAGTGCTGCTTTGCAGAGCATTGAAGAGAATATTCTCACACCTAAGATAAAGCCTCACACAGAGCACAAACATTTTTAGGGGAACAAACTCCTAAAGCAAGAGCAGGCTCTGCTGCAGCTGCAAATCTCTGTTTGAAATGCTGGCAGAACTCTGAGCAGGAATGTCAGCTCTGCCAGCGATCACCCAAGCACTGAACCCGTGCCTGCATTCCAGGACATGCAATGGGTGGGGTTCACTGGCAACTGGCTCTTGAGACCTTTTCTTCGAGCTGGACAAATTCTTTGCAAGTGTAAAAGCCAACATGTTACCAGGAAAGAGCCTTCAATCCCACCTGAAGTATTACATTGCATTCATTTCACAGAGAAGTAACTTTTGGATTATATAGTTGCGTCCATTTCTTGAGGCCGCTGATAGCAGCAGCAAGCACAGACATTATCTAAGAGATTTTTATTTCATTGAGGAAAAAAGCTACAGAAAACAAGGAAACTGAGAATCCAGTCTTCTCTTCCCTACTTCCAAAATGGTTAATTCATACCTTGAACGGTAATTGTCAAAATAAACTGATTCATCCACTAAGGTTACGTTTAGAGACTTGTTACCTAATACAGTTTCCCATAAATAACTGTATACAGCCAAAGTGCTACTCCCATTACAGAATTCTATACTGCAAAGCACGTGGTAACCTCCTTTTTTTTTAATTCTAATATCCCACCAAAAACTACAGTGCTCTGCTGCACTTTGCTGGCAAAACTGTGTACATTTTAACGTCATTGACATGTTGAATCATTATGTGAAACAGCTCACAGCTCGTAGCTTGCCTAGTGAGGCTTTATTATTTTTCATCTCACACAATGGCGTCTCAGAGAATTTTCTCTGTATGCACACTTTTGTTTTGCACCAAACTAACAACTGGCTGGTTTCTGAAGTTTTCCATGGTAATTAATGGCACCGATTTCCATGTTTACAATACATTGCACAGACACATGTCAGAGTGCGAAGCTGCTGAGGACTTAAAAGCTGTGATTCCTCCAACATTCATATTGGATTTGCACAGACCAGATACCAACAGCAAACATTTCTACCCAGCTCAGTGACAGGGGGAAGCAGGACACGTGACAGACTTTCTACCAAAATACCCCCTGCACGTGGCAGGGAATCAGCCAACTGACTGCTTGGACATGATGCCACAAATGCTCCAAGAGTTTTCTTTCATTCTTTCCAGTTTTCTGAAGGTTTGTTTGTTTTCAAGTCCTTCCTTGTATCTGCCCTTTATTCCTTTCTCTTTTCTAAACAAATGGAATAAACTTGAGACTTACCAAACCAGCTTGATGGACTTTTTTTGCCTCATGATGGTCCTGTCCCATCCCACAGCAAACTTATCCCAGAGTGGAGTAGTCCTAACCCTTTATCCAGCTCACATCAGGAAGTTTTCAACACCTTTTACCTGACAATAAAATAGAATGAAAATATGACAATAAGGCAGTGATCTTCAAGCTTCTGTAGCAGAAATAGCTGTCAGAGCTGTGTGGGGTTTGTGCTCTCTCCCTCTTCAGTAATGTCCATATATTTTTCATTGGCTAAGAAGCAGCTTTTTTCCTTTTAGGAATGCATTTTCTCACCTGTACTATTAACACTGCCTTCCTTGGGTTGCAAATGCTGCTGTGAGTTATTCACTTTTTTAAAAGAAATAAATATTTTCAAAGGAATCTGAGGAAAACCATGCACTTTAAACATTGCATTTCAAGCAAGAATTTTCCATTCTCACAAATAGAAGTTTCTCTAAAGCATGCAAACTAAATCTTGTGGGTGAGTCACAACAAGCTTACAAAAGGGTGGGTTTACAGGTTTATAGCTGAGACCAAATTAAACTTGACAGTTTCCTTTAAATTATATTACTGAGTTCGAGATCACAGTGTAAATAGTGCTTGATAAAAAACAGCTTTCTTGTTCCTTAGAAATGTTCAGAATTAGGGAAGAGATCTTACTCTTCAGCTGAATGAAATAGGTCAATGTATTTTCCTTACCTTGCATAATTGGGAAGAAAAGGGAAGAAAGAAACCCCACTAAATCATCTCTAGATCCAAGGACAAGAAGCAAATGACTGACACAGACTCACGTGGCAGGATTTCTTAGGATTTCCTCCTAAGTAAACACCTGCACAAACTCCTTGCTTAAAGCAAAATCAATTAGTTGTGCTTATCTCTCAAATTAATTACCCATTAATGAGTTCTGTGTATTTATAAGATTCATTATTAGTATGATATTCTTCATCTCTTTCCTAATAATTGTTTGTGTCTGTCTCCAAGGCCATTAAAAAGATATCCACAAGAGTAATTAGAAGGACATGCCAGTCCCTTTTACCTCAGAGGGGATAAGAGATTTCCATGATAGTATTCATGGAAAAAGTTCACCATTTCAGAGCTCACAGACTTTCCATTAAAACAAAAAATATCACAGGTCTAGAAGTTTCAAGACTTTAAAAACCCTAAAACAGGAGAGAATCAGGTTCCTCTGATGACATGAAATAGTGGAAGAGACAACACTTTCAAAGCTAAGCATCGTGATGACAGGAAAGCTGAAACCAATGGTAAAATATTTTTTGAGAATGGGATTTGGACTTGCTCCTCTTCTAAGACTGATTAATGCTGGAAGTGAGGGAGGAAATGAAACTACTGCCAACAATTCTCCCAGTTCTAAATCACTTGTCTGAATCCTGGAAAGTGTAATCTGCAATTCTGGTGTTGGAAGGCTCCTTTAATTTTAAATAGAGGGGAGGATGGCCAGATCTGGGAGTGTGATGACTTCACTGGTCCTTGCTGTCCTGCAATCCCTGAGGGATCTGTGGTACTGAAATCAGACTCTACTGGCTTCCTTCAGGAGATGAATTCTCTCTGCAAGGAGGCTGCTCACAGGATGCAGCCATGAGTGAGTGGTTCCAGCCAGTCATCCCTTCCTGCTGGTCATTTGGGGGCATATTCTGTTCTCAGTCTTTTCAGTTAAACCATGGCCTGTCTTCTTAAAATTAGCATTGAAATGGACCCCCCAGAACATGGAATGATTTTTAAAACTATACCACTTTCAGTTGTTCCATCAAAAATAACTATACAAGTGCTGGTATGAAAACTACATGAGTCTGTATAGAAGAGGGATAATGAATATTAGACTAATAAGATACTAACATGTCATAGTAAAACAGGGTAAAGGAGTCTCTCAATTACTAAAAGCTTTCCAACCAAAAGAATGCTGATCACTGACCACTGACCTTATATAATTACACTGCAATGATAAGGTGTCAAAGGTCAAAAGATCAAATGCTTTAAATAACTGCTCTTCCCTGTATCAACAAATGTTTAGAAAATACAACTCAGGTTTTATATTCAAAAATATTTCTATTTATACAAGTATTACCAAATAAAAAGAAAAGCTATTATCAGAACTAATTATATTTCTTACTGTAAATTAATTAGTGAACCTATTACCTAGAGATTAGATAAAGAAACAAGTTGAAATAATGATCACATGGCCTGACATTCAGATAGAAAATGTGAGAAAGCCACCAATGCTCAGTAAGAGTAGGAGGAATATGATATTATAACAATTTGGCTGGAATTTGTAACTAGGCATAAACAACTTAGTATAATGCCAGTAGGAAAGAAAACATTCTGCTCTTCTGGGGGAGTCTTTTCAGAACAGAAGCACTCACAAGAGAAAGCACAGCTGAACAAGACACTTTGAACTGTGTAAACCAGAGCCTGTTCTTCTATTTCAGCAATTTTGTGTTCAAAAATGTGTCCTCATTAACTGAGGAGGAAAGAGGAACAGCTACTCAAGGTCAACTAATCCAGGAGGACAGCTGGGCAAGGACAGTGGAAGATACGATAACCAAACAAAAAGGTGAAATAAAGCAGTGAGAATTCCCACTCTAACAGAGCTACCCTCTCTATCTTGGATTTCAACAGCCTGTTAAATAAGATCATCACAAGGTTGACACATACTTCAAAATTGTATTTCTTCTGAAAAGAAAAAGCCTGTGAATGGTCAATTGGTTTTTCACTTGGCAGTCCTTAAGCCAAGTACTTTTTTATTAATGGTGTCAAAAAAATCTGGCTTGTTCCATGCACAAAACACTTTATCTGTTTGAGCAGGAAGGAGGGAGATGCTCGTGGCTGCACCTTTCATCACCACAGGGAGCACGAAGAAAACACGTAACAGTGAGACATTTGTCCTGGTGTTCTCTATTCTACATTACACATATAAAATTTATACTGAAAATACAGGAGGGAAACAAAGGAGTTGGATGCAACAGAAACCACTTCTTGGGATATGACAACAGAAATGCTTAATCCTTGAACACATGATATAAAATTCTCTACTGGTTGAAAGGCTCCATGAAACCTTGTCTGCTCTGAATTTTTTTAATGATCCACTAGCATGATTAATATTACAATTTATATAAACTGCTTGTTGTCAAGCCATCCTTATCAAAATGAGGCTTAAAATATCAAGTACTCTGATTTTAAATAGTTCTCAGTACCTAAAGGCCTCTCCTCCTTTATTTGTAAAAATATTTACAGAGCATTGTACTTGCCCACTATTGCCACGACATAGTTTAATATGAACATCCTTCATTCCATATTTCTTTTGATAGGAGATATCTTAAAATAGACTTACAGCCGTATTAAACTGCACTAACCTCCATTACAGCAAGAAAGAAACCCTACTGTTCATCACCAGCCTTCAAGGACAAATCTTAAAGGCTTCTGTCTTTCCTGCTTTGAGCCCTCAACTTATCACTCATAATGAACTTTTCTGCCAGCAGGCACAACTGTCAACAGGTGACAAATCATTGCATCGAGTGGCAATTCTTCACTTTTGTTGCTCCACTTTGCTTTCTGGCATCCTCTTAAAGGATATATTTTTGCCACAGAAATGAATGCCTTATGTATTACCAGCCTTTCATTTCTCCAAATTCGCTTTCCAAGCGACAACAACGAACTTTAGATTTTGCTGTTCCACGGGCAGATAGAAACAGGACAAGGGGGAATGGTTTTAAACTAAAAGGGAAGGAATTCAGATTAAATGTTGGGAAGAGAATCTTTCCTCACAGGGTAGTGAGGCACTGGAACAAGCTGCCCCATCCCTGGGGGTGTTCAGATGTCTGCTGGTCCTTGTATGTTCCCAATCCATGGTGCATCTGTTGACACATTTCCAGTGTCAGAAAGCAGAGTTTCAGAGGGTTTGAGACTTCACAGGTATTTTTACAGTTCAACCCTTGCAGGGAATTCCCCCAGTACAACATGAGGCACACTGGGAGTCCAACAGGTTCTGGGAAGATAGGAAATCAGGGGGCTGTGTTGCAGGGGTCCTGGGGAAGCAACTAAGGGAAAAACTGAGTGGAAAGCAAGAAAGATGCACACAAGAATAACAGTTTCAAAAGGCCTGGCTACTTTTCTGTTCACTGTATTTGTCTGGTCTGGAAGAAACTGCTTATCTGGGCCTGGGGATAAAATGCAGTTAAGCAACAGAGTCACGGAATGGTTTGGATTGGAAGGGAACTTAAAGATCATCTCGTTCCAGCCCCCTTGCCATGGGCAGGGACACCTCCCACTAAACCAGGCTGCTCAAGGCGTCGTCCAACCTGGCACATTCACACC
>JAYRBT010000001.1:3446801-3496988 GCA_036023395.1 Myiotriccus ornatus
AGCCCTGGAGGCCGACACAGAGCAAGAGAGAAAGAGTTCCAGCTGCAACAAGAGTGCTGCAAAGTTGTTAAGGAAACCTGGAGCTCCGAGAATGGAGGAAGGAACTGCTTCTCCTCCTTAAACTGATATAAAGGGGGGAAAAGTATTTTCTGTAAATACATAGCACTTTTACTTAAGTAAAATTGTTATGGTTATAGTTCTTAAGTAGTTTTTATTTTGCTAGTAATAAATGTTTATGTTATTTTCCTAAATCCAGTCTCCTTTGTCTGCATAAACCTTCTCTCAACTAATAGTAATTGTGTAGAGAGTGTAAAAGCAAATTAACCCAGGGCAAAACCACAACACTGGGACAGCCAGCCCACTGGTCTGGAACTAAAATCGGCTGAAAGCAGCACGACAGGCTGCAGGATGAAAAGGGGAACGGCTCTCCACAATCCTCAGTGATATAAAGCAAATCCAAGAATAGGGAGGAAAGAGATGTCTTAACTTCTCAGGATGGAAGGCAAAATAGCTTTGACAAACTGTGTTGGTTGTTTCTAATACAGACATCCCAACACACTTCAGATTCCACTGTGGTGTGAACTGCAGAATTCAGAAGAAGGAAATCTCCACATACACTGGGATTTTATAACTAAAGCAAACGAAGACAAAAGGCACAGGAAAAATCTCAGACCTTGAAATTCTGTTATTCTGCCATGTCTACTATAAATATAACATACCTAATAACAAACACATCAAAGGAAATATAAACACACTTTGAGGTAGCTGCCTCCCTCCTGATAAATAAAATAGACTCCCTTAGTAATTCTGGTAGAGAGAGAAAAAAATGTACTTGATAAATCCTGATGCTGTTTATCATTTCCCCCAACAATTGCCACTAGAACACAACATAATAACCAGCCATCTCATTCATCAGTGATAAGAACATTTCCAACACTGTGCATGCTTCTGCAACAACAAGCATTTGCAGAGAGGTCACAACTTCATTATATACTAATAATTTCCTGAAAATAATTTAAGAAAAAAAGAAAAAATCTGGTCTTTTACACTGAATTATTGCTTTGACTATTTTTTTTACACAATGCAAAAAGAAAACAGGAAAGGAGAAAACAAAAATAAATAAGGAGATATCAGCTGGTTGTTAAAATCATGAGAAAGCCATTTTGGCCCAGTTTCAATTGACTGGAGCCTGCACAGCCTTTAGGCAGATGACTACATTTTAAAAGCTGATCCTCTCTTGCTCCTTCATGCTGCCCAATTGCAACGATTTTGCTAACTATACCCACCAAAACCACACTACATTACATCCACCCTATCCAGCAGGATGTAGGTGCACTTCAGTATACTGCAGAACAGGCAAAGATCTTGCAAGGTACTATTTGGACTGTAGAAATATTCAGAATTTTAAAGGGTGGGGTCCTCCTTTTTGTAAAGTAACTTTTTATTAGTTGTTTCATCTGCCTCTAATTAAAAATGGGTTCCCAACCAGATCTGATGCTGACTTTTTTTTTTGCACAGAATTTCCCTATTCAAACAGAATAGTTAAAGGATGGATCTACAGACAACCATGACTAGTCTGATTCTTTTTCACTCAAATATCACAAAAGTAGAACATTTAAATGCCTAAAACCTGGTGCATGCAAAATCGGGGCACTTCTGAAAAGAAAACATGTCCATGACAAGATGTAAAAGCCATTTATTTCTTGAGCTGCTCACCTGTAAACCCAAGGATTTCACACTAACAGGATTTCTGCCCCTACTAAGGTAATAACAACCCCAAATCCCAGTGCAGATGGAGAGAGGAAACAAAACTGATCTCAGCCATGCAAAGACTCAGGAAGTCCTGCTGAGATACCGCTCTGCCTTCTGTTATAAACGGGACCTCGAAGGAATCCATCTCCAAACATCTACAACACACGAGTCAGTTCTATGCAGTGGGGCTGCAACCCAAAATCCCAGCAGGCTTTTCTCCTAACAATGAAATATATAGTGCTTCTGCAGCTACTGGAGAAAACCAGAAAAGCCCTTCCAAATGCCCTCCTGCCTTTTTTCTGCCCTGAAAAACAAAGGAACAGCCTCCTGAGAAATCTCACTCATCCTCAGGAAGCGAGTTCCCTTCCAAGCCCTCTTGAGTCTCCGAAGGAAACCTCCACTCTGAGGTGCAGCAGCCTTTTCACTGGAGAGAATAAGCCCCAAAAATAGATTTCAGTACTTGATAATCAGCAGCTGCTCAGCACGAAGGAGAGACACCCCCTCACACAACGTGGGGATGTGAAGTACAGGCTGGGTGCAACAGCAGCCAGCGTGGGACAGTGCAGGCATTTTTCTGCACAAAACATTCATATAGGGGCGGGACAGCGTGTAACTGGTGTCAAAAGGAATTGGCTAAGTGGAAAAATGAATATTTCAAGGCTTGATTCAAGAATTAACAGAAACACAGGCTTAGGACTCACCAACAAAGAGCATCTGAGAAAGCAGCAGGGGCAAAATACTGAATGAGCAATGCTATAGATGTGTCCCCAGGACAGTTACCTTCACTTTATCTTGTCCTAAATTGATTTTATGACCCATCACACCACTGTATTTATCTTCTTTTCCAGCACGTAATAAACAATAAGCAAATTTGCTGCAAGTAGTTTCATCTCTCCATCTCCACAACAAGTGAAGTTCATCATTTTAGAGGGATGATCTTGGATCAGCAGCAGTAGAGAACCAAATAATAATTAGACTCCTTCTGAGCACACATTTCTTGTATAATCATGCAAAAGAACAAGGAAAAAAAACATAAACAATTTAGTCCACTGGCTGTGAAAGGGGGAAAACAGAAAAATAAGTGCCCAATTTCTATTGACTTCTAACAGGTTTAGTGCCTGTTTCTAAACATGCCTTTGAAAAATGTTTCCTTCAGAGAAATTACAAAATCATGTTCCATCAGTTCTGAAACTGTGAATAAATGGCAACAAAAATTTCTCAAACATTTAATAATATAGCTGATCAGTGACATAACAGCCACCTCTACAGACATTGTACAGTATAAAAAGGGATACTCAACAACATTATTTTCAGCTCTGAATTCCAAAAATATTTGTATTCCTCTTCCTAAACCGTTGGTTCCTTTCCAGTGCACAGTTCAGATTAAATGCCAGGGAAAACCAAAGACCTCAGAGACCTTGTGAACACACGAACAGTTGCACCTTCAGGCAGAATTGTTTCCTGCTGCAGAGCTGGCTGCCATTTAGCACGTGCCCTGGCAGAAAAGGTCAGCACAGACAAAAAATAAAAAATAAAATATTCCTCACATCTTCCATTAAAGCAAGCAGTCTGCATGACTACAAATCATAGTGCCATCAATTAGCTTTGCCTCCTTTTAAAGCACAGAATAACAGGTAAGAAATTGTTTCACTGGGTAACTTTGAGAAGTGATGAGTTGAAATTGATTGTGATTTATAATAAAAGTTACCACATAAATTTCTCACCAGTTTGGGGAGAGGTTGTTGCTCACAAAGTGAGCATCACATCAAACCCATTGTCACACAACTGTCTTGGACAATTCAAGGCTCAGCAATAGTTACATAAACTATAGTGTTTAGACACGCCTAGCACAAAGACTTCTAATGCAGAGACAGATATAAAATGCTAGATTTAAAAAAAAAATAAAGTCTTTACTGAGGGATGGAATGTTCTGACCTGCTTGAAGCAAGAAGTTATTTACTAACCAGTTAAGTGGAAGAGAAAACTCCCAATAAAATAAACCAGGACTCACATGTTTACAGAAGGGAAACAACCTGTCCTTTAGGACAGAGAAAGTCACATTGTCTCGTCTCTGTAAGGACAGAACTTGAAGGACTCTGGTATGAAAAATTAATTTTGTTTCTGCCCAAGTCTGGCTGTAATTTTGTCAAGTACTCTGTTTTGTCTCAGTGAAGCTGAGATGACTCTTTATTTGAAAACCTTGGGGTGCTGGAGCCATCGTTTAACAGCAGTCGGTTGTCATGTCTTTGTTGCTGCAGTGAAAGAAAGCTCAGGCCACATGCACACTGCCCTCTCATGGAACTCTTCTCTCCATATTCCAGTAACCCTCCTGCTGGTGCCAAGCATCACAGGAAGACACCAAATGCAAATATAGAGGTGCTAAAGTATCTGATACACTTACAGGTAGAGCAGACAATTTATTACACAAAGGGGAAAAAGCGACCCTGGGACTGAAAACTGATGGAACTGGAAAAGGGAAAGTGGAGGGGAATGTTGTGGTTGGCAGAGGAGAAGCTGTGCTGGCAAACTGAACAGCACTGGGAACTGGGAGGAGAGGGAGGAGATGGCAGGACAGATGAAGAGCCAATGCCAGAAGACACCACTGAAACAATCCTGCCACAAAATCTGGGCTAAGAAGCTGAGCCAAGATGGGAAAGAAAGGTTAGGCGTAGGAAGAAAGCATGAACAACTAAAAACATAGGGGTAAAAGATGTACAGAATTAAAAGCTGGGGTAGAAAAGATAACTAAGAAGTCTAGGACAGGAGAGGGAATTTTGTACTTCAGAAGTTTAAGAACCCATTTTTTTTTACTAGTATTTGCCTACCAGAGCATTCTGTTTGCTACAACTCAGAGTTTAGTCCATTTAACTGACTCCTCCTGTCAACTGATAGCTGATTGACTATGTTTTTTTATGTTTAATGTGTCTCCTAAAGAATCCCAAACTCCAGTACAATCTCAGGGTCAAGGACACATCCTATGCTCTTCTTCTACATGTGATATGCAATAAACTTTTGAGACCTTTCTAAATAGCAAACATAAAAAAATCTGCTTATAAAGCCTTTTTAAGAAAGCTTTGAACTACTACAATTCCACTTTTGCTTTTCTTCCGCTTTCCTTTGCTTTCTGTGACCTTTTCTTCCTAAATTCATTCCCACTCCACACTTCTGACACCATGTGATGTCCATCACTCTCCTTAATGACCAAACAGAGATGAGAAGAATAACAATGTGCTTAATGTCCAGCAGGAATTGATAACTACACCATCAAGTCAGTCATGACCTTAGAAATTTGCATCAGTAGCTCTCTGGGGCTGGCTCCAAACTATAACAGCAAAACAATTCATATTCAAATACATTGTCCATTAAGTCATCTCTCCTTCAAATATTATTGCCACGCTTGCTAGACTATTATAGTTACTGTTATTTAAGGAGTAAGTAAAAGACTGTGAAGTTCAATATTGACTAAAAAGCAGAAGATAAAAGTACTATATTTGCCAGGTTTTGTGGATATAATTTAGTAGCAGCAAACTTTCAAATACTACATCACAGTTGTATTATTTGGATGTGGCATTTCCATACAACAGACACTCTCAGTTCCCTCGTTCCATAAGTGAATATGACAAAGGCCTTCTCCTCCCTTTATGTCTGAGCAAAAGAGCCTGGGACAGAGAAGAGCAGCAGGATCAGGAGCCAGCCAAAGAACAGCTCATTTAATCCCCAGTCACAGCACGGTGAGTGCTCCTTATTTGCCTTCCCATTCCACCTGGACAGCTCCTCTAAATCAAGGACTCAGACGTCCCTTCCCAAAAGCAGCAATGCATTCACGGATCCCATTCCCCTTCCCTTCACAAATCCTATAAATCCTTATTTCAGCCAATCTAACTGTCGTGTTGCGTTCTGGAGGGACTGAACCCTTTCTGTCCTTTGCCCTGGGTGACCTTGTGCATATGGCTCAGCTCCAAACCTTTTCCCTTCCCAAGATTTCCTGGCCTTTCATTCATTAATGAATTCATTCATTCCAATGTGTTAGGCTTCCATCCTCCACAGGAGCAGCTGCCTTTATTCTGCTTCCCCTAATTCCCAGAGTCCCCAGGAGCAAAACCTCTGCTTTCTCCATCAGCAGCTGTAGGTGTCTCCTCTGTGAGCATCAGCCCCTGTGCCTTCCCAAGCCGTGGATCAGGCCAGGGGGACACGCAGGTGCTGCGAGGCAAAGGGATGTCACAAAGTGTCCCCGTGCCATGAGGCAGTCCAGCAGGACTGAGCTATTTCTACCTCTGCACGTTGTACCTTCCAAGTGTTCTGTGGTGTTTGCTCGTGAAGGAATCCTACGGAGAGTGATCTGCAATCAGGCGTGGGGAGTTAAACAGAGCTCATTCCATGTGAGAGCAGTGACTCCCCTGAGTCCATCCTGGCAGGCTGGAGGTTGTGAAATCAAGGACAGGCTTCCTCAAGAGCAGGCACACCCCCTCCTTTAGGGCAGTGCAGGACACGCAGTCACTGTCAGGAAAAGGTGCCACCAGGGAGGCTGCCGGGCTCACTGCCACCTTTAGGTGCCTGTGACAGCCTCTGCCAGGATGCTTCTGATTTCCTGAGGAGCTCCTTATTGAAAAGTTAGGCTTTCTTATCTCAAACACCTGTCCAGGTCAAAGTCTTGTCACCTGTTTCTCCTTAGATAGTTTTTAACTATGTGTACTATGAACAATCATTCCTCCTTAAATTAACACTATTAACTGTCTACGAATTCAATATAGAAGTAAAAAAAGACAATTCTAACAAGTGTCCTTTTTCATGACAGTTTAATTTAGAATTGTTATCTAGAGACTTAATATTTCATTGAGGGTCTTCAATTAGGGTTTTTAAACTGCAGTATTGTTATATAAAAACATTTTATGGAAGATAATAAATATATTATCCCTTCCTTATTTCATCTTTACAGAAAAGTGGCTTGATGATTTTAGCAAATGGGTTTTGTTAGGAAAATTCTGGTGCCCACAAAGTTGTTGCTCAAGAAAACCCAAGGAGAAAAAAGTTATTTCTACACTGCACAGAACCAGAAAGGAGCTTCCCAGAGCAACAGTCCTATTGCTGTTCTAGGATGTCGACTTGCAGGCATTCCTTTTAAATGTGTGCCATCCCCAGTCCAGCAGCATCCTCAAGATACCTCCAACAACCTTCCAAATTCCCCTTGCCTGGCTATGGAAAAATGTAGTTATAATAAACCTGGCAAAAACAATCACCTAACCAAGTTCTGACCCTTTGATTGCTGCCAACTTAATGGTATCAGATATGCCCAGCCAGATAATCTTAGTCAAAAAACCTGAAGGAGAAAAGTTTCCAGGAGACTTTTGCATCAAAATAACCCAGAATACAGTTTAGCTGACATTCAAAAATCACAAAGACATATCCGGAACATTGGCTTTGAATTTTTTTCCCAGAAAGTTCTCATGTGAAGTATCACATTTAGCCTGTCTCTAATGAGTGACAACATTTATATGAAACCATTCCTTTTCCCCTGAGGTGCCCAAAAGGACTGATCTTTGATCTCACTTCCCCTCAGCCACTCCTCAGAGTCAGTGGTGAAAAGACACCAGGATGGCAGATTGTGACTGAAAAACCTTCTTTAGGTCCTGCCAAAATATTAGTGAATATTCACCAATTCAAGCTCAGAAAGGAATCATTTTGAAACTCTCAGAGCTTACTAAGTCCCACTGTTCCACATTAAAACACAGCTTTCTCCCCAATTTTCTTTGTATTTCTCATGTTATCAGCACTTTCCATCAGTGGATATCGTGTACCTTGCACATTTTAATTTGGCTTCAGCACACTCTGAGGGGATTGAGCTTTATTACTCTCACAGAACAAGCAGAAATACAACCAACAATCTGGCCCTTTCCTCCCCAGTCCTGGAATCCTGGGCTGTGCCAGGCAGGAGGACACACTGACTGCCAGGAGTGTGGCTGGATTGTTTTACCTGTTGGCACTGGGAAATGGGTGCCATTTTCAGGAAGAGCATGAAAATCCTGTTTCCACTTCTATCCTTCCAGGAGGTTTTCTAACTTTTCCAAGGCAGATCACAGAACTGCATTTGGGTATGAAACTCCTGAAGGGGAGGAAGAAAAAGAAAACCCAAGAAGGAGCAGATTAAGTTTTGTGGTTAAAGAAATTTGAGTTGAGGCAAGCATGACTGAAGCACCACGCACACGTCACGTTATCACCTCACTTCTTCCACCAAGTCTGTTTTACAGTTATTTTTTGTACCACTGAGCTGCAGTTTTACAGTGCACTTGACTCCATGGCCCTGCAAACAAATTGAGTTTCAGCACCTTGAGAGTGCAGTGGTGTTGATGCAGTGATGTATCCCTCAAAACCCGCTGAGGGAACCAGCAGGGAACCTACACTTTTTAAATTAGGGTTTTTCCAGCTTATACAGATTGGCAGTATTGGCAGGTTATCACTGGAGGGAGGCTGGGTGTGCTTCACTAACAAATCCAGTGTTAATGTCACAATCAGTGCCACGGTGGCAGCTGAGCGTGAGGCTGAGTCACCTTCTCCTGTGCCCTCCATTCATCCCCTCCTTTAATTAACTCCAGAGATTTGGTAACACTTCAGATTTGGGGTTTGTTTTATGTATTTCCATCGCTGATGTGCGTTAACAAAATTACCCCTCAGGAAATAAACAGACAGGAACTAATAAATCAACACCATACAAACCCAAATGCATTAAAATAATCTGAATTTTTCTAAGAAAACATTCAGGCTGCCATTCAGTCCCTTCATGACTCTGAATAACAATTACTGACCCTCACTTAAATTTTTAATTTTCATTTCATTTCACGTTGTTTGGACTTGTACACTGAATCTCTTAAAAAATTATAAACACAATGTTTGGGGGAATTAAAAGAGCTACTGTATTTTGGGACCTAAATGTAAACAAAAATTATGGAAAAGCCTCTCCCACCCCCGTCCCTGGAAACAAATCAAAGAGTTCTGTCCAGTAAGACAATTCTGGGGTGAAATACATTCTCATTCTGGGGAAACATAGGTCTCCTTTTTTTAATGGAGTTGCAATGCCATGTGGGGGGCAGTAATCAAAAAAGGTGGATCTTGATTGAAATGTAAACAATGGAAGTGCATATATTACATATACACCTACTTAGAGCAAGAATGAAAAGCTGTTTGTAAAACCCAAACCCAGCTTGTCAGGTCAAGACAGAGCAGCTCTTTCAACCACTCTGTCTCCCAGACAGAATGACAGGGTGGCAGGAGGAAACAATTCTTGCAGACTACAGAAATAATGAATTATCTGCTCCCAATTGGGGTGTTTTTTACATTATTTATACTCAATACACTGTATTTGTAGGGATGATTAGTGCATCATCTGCCTGGGCCACAAACAGGCATAAAGGAGACAACCTCCTGATTAAAATCTCATTTCTTTTCAACAGAGAGTGTGAAACCACTACTCTTTCTGGACATGCAGACCTCCAGTCTCCTAATTAATCTCCATCAGTCATCAGACAGAGATAGCCTGGCCAGACCCAAAGCTATTGAAGTGCAGCACTGAGCTAAGGTGTAACAGCCAGGGCACAGACCCTCCGTCCTGTCCCCTCCACACTCTGCGTGCAGGACACTGTGTCACCAGGGCACAGCACAGAATTCACCTGAGCTCTGCAGCCAGTTCCTAATTGTTATCACTACGAGACTATGGCTAATCCTGGGATTCAGCTGGCTGAATGGGAATGTCTGCCTGGGAGCCACCCCAGCTCCATCTGCACTTCAGCAGAGACCTCTTCAGCAGGGAGCCAGCAGCTCAGGTGCCATCTGCCAATATTCAATAATCTTAGTATCAAAAGGGACACTGATAAGTTGCTGCCTGAACAGGACTACTTGTTTCCAGAGAAAACGAAAGAACCAGAAGTGATCTATCCAGAAATAAACAAATATGTTTCTGATGCCTGAATTAGATAAGAGTAATTTCACAATCCTGGTTTACAATCCAGTTGCAAAGGGCTGGGGTTACAGGAAATCTGCCATTTCTATTAAATCTACAGTGAACAATTCTACTACCAAAAAAAAAATTGAAGTTCATAAAATTAATTTTAATTCATAGGGTTTGATTATAATTACTGATCATGTGCATTCACTAATTTCTATCTTCATTTTGCTCTGCTCCAACGTTTACAAGTGCTTGAATTAGAATCATTGTGCAACAAGTGTCTGTCCAGCCCAACAGCAGAGTGTGTGATGCAACAGCCACTGAAACACACCACACATGCTCATCACCACCTTGACTTTTGCAGTACAAATTAAGGGTAATTATTTTGTTCAACAACTCCCATGTGAACCCCTTTGAGATATTCTGCACACATTTATCGTTACTGTGTTCATAAACTAGCAAAAATACAGCACCACTTTATAAATCCATATAATAAATTAAAACAGTCCTTAGGGAGAATGTAGAAATATATTTCCTTAGAGGACTCCAAAGCATTTCACAAACATTAAATTTCAGAGTCTTCCTGTGCATACACCTTATCTCTAAAGTACTTTAAAAACTGATAATCCAAGGCATAAACTAGGGCAAATCTCTCAGTATTGAATCCAGAGTGTTTAATAATCCAGGTGCTGAGACTTGTCTACTATTATAAACCTCCTTCAGCCACCAACAAGAGAAAGCCTAATCAGTTTACACACTCATAGACTCATTTATGTTGGAAGAACCTCTGGTTGCCACCTGGACCGATGCCCTGCTCAAAACAGCCAAACATAAATCAGGCTGCTCAGGGTCTGCTCCTCTCTCACTGGCAGGAAATCTCCCAGTTAAGTCTCTCCCTGCCTGGGCATTGTGCCCAAGGGTTGAGATTCTGCAATTCACGCTGCTCGCTTCCCTCATTAAGCCTTGCTGGAGCCAAGGCTGTCAGCAGCCTTTGTATCCTCTGTTTGATATTTATGATTAGCAGGTGCTACAGAGTTCCTCCGAGCTTCAGCCTGTGAATCACCTTTGTGAAGAAACACTCCTCAGTCTCTTGGGGAGGATTTAAGGCCCTTTTAGCATCAGAAATACACTGGCTTTTTTTTTTTCAGAAATGTCAGCTTCATTATTATGCATTGATTAAATTATTACATTAATTAAATTGTTACAGAAGTTAATTAGATTATTTGGTGTGAGAAATCGCTACCCAGAGGTTTCTCAGTCTGCCCTGGCTGGATTTGCTCCAGGAAGATTACAATCAAAGGTTTTACCTGATGAAAGCACACAGTGTGTTATCCCTGTGCCTACCTGAGTTACTCTAAGCTAAAATGCCATTCCTTTGGTCCTGTTACTGTCCTTATGTCATCAGTCACCCGTGCAACAAGTTCTTGACCACCACACGCAGGATAACACATCCATATAAAAGATCTTCAGGTTACTTTGACCTGGAGTTCAAGAGTTCTGGAAGACTCAGCTGTGTTTCCTACACCCGCTACACAGGTTCAAATCCTCTGGTTACCTCTGGATATCACCACATTTCAAACACTCAAAGCCACTCAAAATGTCGAGAGGGTTTTGTATCAACTCCACTAACACGGCTGTTCTGGGGCCCAACTTCATCATTAATTAGGACTGATATTTTCCCCAACTCCCATTCTCCTTATCAGCTGCAGTATCTGCTCACTGTTTGTTAAACTCTCCTTCCAGCAGGGCTCTAGAGGTTCTCAGCTACCAAGGGCAAACACAAGTATTTCTTCACACAGTGAACCTTGTTCTCCTCACAGGAATTCCTTTGCCACAACAAAAGGACCGTCTGGCGCTGTGCTTTCATTATACACTTCCTTGCTGCTCACACATTAAGTTCTCATTAAGAGAATTTTAAACATTAATATTTTCTAGGAAAAATACACAATTGACATAATTGCAAATTATAACAGCTTTTAATGCTGGCACTCGAGAGAATTTCTGAAACCATCAGGGTAAATTACACAACAACACAACATCTGTAAAACAATAACATAAAAGCCTTCCTTTTCCTTCCCCCTCTCCAAATATTAGCACACACAGCCCCGGTTAACATGCACACTGGCACTCAGGAACCAAGACAATGCAGGAGGAAGTGGCAACATGAATAAAGAAAGAGAAATTGGCTGTTTGGTGGGAGAAGAATTTCTCTACTCGGTTCCATTTTTAACTCCAAACAATAACCATTCTGATAAAAGAACCACACTTTGAAGTTACAATAGAACAAAGCATAAAATGGCTTGAAGTGCTGTGCTGATTGTCTTTTTGTCTCCTGGAAGTTCAGTGGTTCATTCTGGCCAAAGCTATGCAGCAGAATCTGAGAGTGCAGCACAGGGTACCTCAGGGGCTGTCAGTTCATTATTAACTCCAGACAGAACTGCCCGTGCAATTGTGCCTCACTGGGAATAATGATTTGAAAAAGAAACCATGATCACAGCAATTCAGTGCATTGAGTGTCTTTCTGGTGGGCAAATGCAGGTGCATTTGGCAAAGACTGGTGGTCTAATGTAGACAGAAATCGGCATCACAAGGCAGAATATGTTTTCTTCAATTGCTGACCTGCTGTACACCCTTTGGCACAGTAATTAATATCCATGTCTGGTCTCTTCCCATTCTCCTCTAGCTAAGAACAGAAAGAAGAAATGTTTCCTACAGAGGAAGGATCTACATTGGAATGTAGATGAATGGAACGAACCTCTGTCTTAACTCAAATCTGCATGTTCCATCACAATAAAAATCAGCAATGTAGTTATCACTATTATAGTTATCGTTAGATCTAAGCAGAAAACCTCTAACAGAACCAGTCTAATAGAAATACAGTTTCCATTGCATTTCTATTTTCCGTTTCCACCTCTATTTTGCAATAGAATTGATCTGTACTCAGCTTCAAGCCCTCAAGTTTCAAAACAAACACTGTTTTTCATATTTATAAATTTCCTTCTATATAATGAAAAGAATGTAAAAATAAATCTTCTCCATCCTTAAAAAAAATTGCCTTTATGAAGAATATTTTGCAACTTTTTGTTTCCTAGTTGAAATAAGTAAACTTCTCAAAATCTTTTGAAAACTTCCATAGAAGTTTCCATCTTTTATGCATTTTCCACCACTGGTTACATGCCTGCATCTGCAAAGGAACTTTTTCCTCATCCCACTTTTAAAAAATACTGTAGCACCTTATAACAGTCCACATAGTCCTTCTCAGGAAAGGAAGAAGTCAAATATTTTTGCAGATCAACGAACTAATTCCATGTTTCATATCACACTGCACATGTAAACAAGGTGAAGAAACTTGATCCTTAGCTTAAGTCAAGAATAATTCTGTTACACTATCTAGATTTTTTTAACATACAAAAAAATACCAGACCTGTAGCTTATTTTTTCCTGCCACCAAGATACTCGTGTTAGGCTTCTTTCTAGAAACAAGGATATTTAAAATGACTCTATGGAATCAGACAAATTTAAGCCTTTGCTTTACCTACAGTAATGAGAATTTAAGCAAAGGGAAAAAAAAAACCAAACAAACAAAAACCCAGTCAATAAACAAACCAGAAAACCATTATTTGCATGATTGAGGAACAGCATCAAAGAACTGATATTTAGGAGAATTACACACACACTCAGCATTGCGTTTTACAATCTGCTACAACTGGAAATGCAAATCAAGATCCGTTTGTCTTTAACTACTACTTGAATTGTAAGACTAAACTCTCTTCCAGACCAGGAGTGGGGGAGAACAGAAGAGAAGAAAGAGAAAGAAATGAACTCTTCTCTCCTGAGGGCTGATGACTGGGTAACTTCGGTGTGAGCTGGGTGTCTGACGGACAGACAACACATTCACCTGGAGAGCAGATTCCACACTAACCTGGATGGACTCGGACTTGTAATACTTAAACAAAGGAGCTATTGCTTAAGTGTTCACTTACCCTTCCAAAACCATTAGATTTTCTCGCATAATGTGAGGGAAAAAAACATCCAAAAACTTGTTATTGCTTATTATTTTATCTTCTGCCACATTTGGATTTTTTGTTTGTGCTATGTGAGGTATTAACCCCCAAGTATTGGATGTATTTCAATGATTCCAATGTAACAGTTTCCATAGCTGGGGGCTTCAAAGTTTAATGAATATTTCTAAAGCACTTGGAGTTGTTTTATGAATTACTACTGAAGTCAAATAAAATACAGTCTTATCAATAAACTGTCTCTCCTGGAGACAGATGAATCGGCTCCCAGGAGAAAGAGAAACAGCAGTCACTGAGTAACAATAACAAAACAAAAGTTAAACTCGAGCACATGTTCCCAGTTTGGACAGTGCCAAGCATAAAATTTGGTTTCATTTATCCATTTCCAGTCCCACTTCCATATGGATTCTCTGCTCACGTTGAGCTGGTGCAACATTTGAGATGCTGCACAGCTTGTCCCTGTTCTTCTTTAATTTTAGCAGGCAAGGTTTGTTTGCCACACAAGAGGAGGACAAACCCTTTTTCCACTAAGTTTTTCAAAAATAACTCCAATCTGACCTTCTAGAACTTTTCTTGCATACCATTGTTGTGTGGAAAAGAATTTTTGGCAAATTTGGGGCACAACCATCTTTCCATTTTACGTACAGAATGACACCCCAATTTTGGCTGGGACATCCATCACTATAACAGAGCAAACAAGTTTTAACACAAACACCATTCCAATGCTTTTCTAAAGAAATATAATTTTCAAACAGAGCAGTGATGGTAAAATTAAGCAGAAAATAACTTCTCACACTACTGTTAGCTAAAAATTCCATCACCCTTTGTGAGTAATAGGCTATTGTTAAATCAGAATACAGGTGATGCTTTAATCAGGTCATGGACACATAAATCTGGAAAGAAAATTATAAACCCTCTGTACACTTCAGCTGCTCTGAGAAGCTAAAAGGAGGAGGGAGAACACCACCAAGCTGAACAATCCCCCCCAGCCTCTCTTAACAAGAGAAATTTATTCCTGGACTGCTTTAATGAAAATGTCCCATCATTTCCCTGAACAATTCCCTCGAGCTGCTGCAGCAGAATTCCCACTCTCCCTTTGCCCTTCAACACGAGGTTGTGTCACGAGAGCCCATGGCCACTTCTGTACTTCATCACCATCAAAATCCCTGGAGTGCCTGTTCCACGGACATCTGAAGGTTTTCCTGTCTGTTAAATCAGAAAATGGTTCAGCACTGTCATTCTCAACATGTTTTAAGCACAGACCCCAGGGGAGCAGCCCCTTCTCCAGAGAACTGAGGACCTATTGAATCAAATCAAACTTAGCAGATAAATAAGACTTGGCAGGAATGAGCCCTTAGTTTATTCAAGAAACTTCTGGAGCTTTAACAAACAGATAAACACTAACAAAACAGAAAGTCAACCTACTACATCTATGAAAAAAAAACCGATAACAGCATAACCATCAAGACAACTTACGAAGGCAGCAAACAGTTGCCATAGGAGTGTAACTATTGCAATAAAGGGTAAGATTAAAGAAGTTTACACGAGCTGTGAATGGGTGCTCTAAAATTTTTATTCCACATTACTACCTATTGATGAATATCTCTCCTAAGGACCAAATTTGCAACTCATCTTCCTAATTATCCATGTGAAATCTAGTAAAAACTCACAGTAAAACTAATACCTGGACAAGAAATAGTGATGCCCTCAGGGAATTTGTATTCCAGGTTGAAATCCAGAGCCAGGTGGAATTCTAGCAGGCGTAAGATTTTCACAGATCTGGCAGAACATTTCCAACCAACTTATCTGGCCCAAAACACAGCATAAAACTGAAGAAAACTAAAGGCTTTTATCATACTGGTGAGGCTGTCTACATTTCATTGAGAAATCCCAAAGTATTCCAAGAGAAAAACACAGCAAATGTTAGCACTTTGTATCAAAGAGGCTTGAATCTCACTTTCACTCTTCTTTCTGAACTTTTTTTTTTTTTAATTCCTTGTGAATAACAATAAAGAAAAAATACCTGTATCAGCCATGGATTAAACTTCCTTTTATTCAGATGGGGAAGTGCTGGAAGTGGTAAAACTCTGCGGACAGGCTCAGTTCAAACAAATTATCAGAGTTTGCATATTCCCACCAAGAACAGAACGATACCCTTATATTGTTCCTGCTCCCCAAGAACCACACTGGGGCTGTGAGAGGGCAAACAGACCTGTTCTGGTTGAAGAACAACCGTCCCACTGCAAGAAAGTTCAATCTCTTTTCCTCACACTCAATCTTTTGAAAGATTTTTTTTTCCCTCTTTCTAAGTCAAACATTTTCCGTCTTCAAACCCTTCCACTAACAAATCAAACCCACTGGCCTCTTAAATGAAACCTGTTGGTCACACACCACAGAGAGATACAGCTCCTGAAAAGACAGGACAAGGTTCTTCCTGCTACTTTATTTTGGTCCAAAATTGCAGAGAATACTCCAGTGAATGTAACTGGTTCATCAGCATCTCTGAGAAAGCCTGTTTTCCATACTGCCAGTGCTCTAAAATACAGCAGGTACTCGAGGCTGCAGATGTTCCTCTCTACAACACCCAGGGCCCATAAAATCTGCTTGTAAATAAGAAGGAAGAAATGGGCCATTAAGAGTTGTATCAGTGTGGATACGTGGATGGATGAGCAGCAGAATTCTGACCCCTTGACTCCTCACACCCCACTGGCTGCTCTGATCACAGGGCCTCTTCTCTTGCCATCGAAAAGAATTAATTCTGAATTCTGATGGGTTTTTTTAAGCTGTATTTTAACTGTTTGATTTTTTTTTTAAACACAAAGTACAGTGCAAAACCTCCAGTCTAATATATTTTCATATCAGTATCTGACAGTTCCACACTAAGAATATTGAAATATTTAGATGCTCAGTCTTACAATTATGTTCTAACATAATTCTAAATAATTTTAAACAAAGTCTAGATTACATTCTCTTCAGTCAAGAAATTAAGGCTTCCACAGAGGGGTGGATTTTTTTAGTACCACATCAATCAGCCAAGATAATACACGACTTCCTTCACCTAACTGGGAATCAGAACTTGCATTTTTGAAGCGATAACTTCCATCATTTAGCACCAGCAATTGCATTGCCTGATCAGAGTCACAAACTCGACATGAAAAGGATGGCATTTATTGCTGTAATTAACGGGGACACAGAGCAGTAGACATGAGCGTTTGCAGAAGAACAAATGTTCAAGTACATGGGCCAGGTGACAGGCTATAAAAAAATGAGCAGCAAAGACGACTCCAAAGACATAAAAATATGCAAGTATTGGTACAGAAACAGTGATTGTGAGTCACAACCACACCAGTGATCCATGACTGAATTCATGATTGCACCTACACTTTCAGTACTTCTGCACCTTGGCTGGATCATGTAATGGTTTGTCCCTTCCTTCACTATCTTTTTTTGGTGCTTTATCACCAGTTTTACTTTCCCAAGGCCCAAAATGAATTCATTTTCCCTCGTAAACCAGAATATTCCTGTTTCTTTCACAGCCACTAGAATTTTCTTAGATCCCTTGGGTTGATAACAATGCTGCCACTTTTTTGACTCTTCCCTCTTGTTTGCCCCTCTCATCCAACATTCCTCAAATCCCAATGATGACTCTTTGCACCCTCTCCAAGGGTGTATTTCCATTACGAATATGAATGTCACTTGTGGCTGCAACAAGCCCCTTGAGCTTTAAATGAGTCAGGACTGGTAAGTGACCTCCAGCATCCTTGATATCTTCTTTGTTTAAATTAAAATGCACACACAGAACCTGTGCAACCTGCTACAACTACTGCAATAATTCACACCAGGACACTACATATTCTAAATTTTTCTCTGGTCATATCATGTTGTGTTTGGAAAGAACACACTGAAAGAACAAGGGCAGCTTGTGCTGAATTTCCATCCTCCCTCTTTGCTGATTATTTACCAGTCCCAGGTGGCCAGGTGACAATGCAAAATAAGCAATAAGATTTTATTTTTTTTTTGAAATGTGGAAAGGCAGTGAGGGAATTAGATTTGTGCTGCATTCAGTCGTGCCAAAACCGAGCAAATGTTATCTCATGCAGATGGTAAAGCATTTTCTTCCACTCCAGACCATATCTGACTGCTTGGAAGGTGGGGGAGCCATATTCCCCAAACTCCAGCAGTTTTCATCATTTTTTTCTGTCTCTGGCAGTGTTAATTACCAGTCATCTCAGATCTGTGACACTGATGACAAAGACCTCACGAGCTCAACAGCCCCTGTGCCAAACAGATATGGAGATGGATTCCCACTCTCTGCACCTCACTCCAGGCATCTTTCCCATCCTGGATATCACTGGGTGTATTTAAAAGGCCCTTGTTTTTCAGCAGATGAGCTGGTGTACATAAACACGTGCTGCACAAAACCCACTGACTGTAATACTTCAGGGTTCCTCCTTTTGTCTTCATAAATAGCTGCAAACAGAGGGGAATAAATTCTCTTCGTTTCTTCCAAGAGCTCTCTTCGCCCGTGTACAACAGATGTTGTTTCCACAAATTAGCTTCTAATTTCTTTCATAACTCAGTCAGAACAACCCCTCAATTCATAGCCAGGGAATAGATTTAGTGCTGCACATAATTCTTGTAATTATGTAACAGAACTGCACTTTGCTGGGTGGAAAACCTTGGCTGTCAATCACTCTCTTTAGTGTAGGGGCAACTTAATCTGCTGCTCCACCAGCTGTGCACGGCCCAGCCTCAGCACACTCAGGATTTGCTGGATTTCCACGGCAGGAGGAATAAATAGTATAAATAGAGAGGCAGACAGCAAGTGGGGCAGCTCCAGGGTGGGGAACTGCAATACAGGAGCTCAGGAGGAACGCCAAGCACAGCTCACCCCACACCCATCTGCAAACCCAGCAGCACCGAAATGTTTTCCAGTCAGCAAAACGCAGTTAGCAACAATAAAGCAGAGAAAGTCCCTCCTCTTAAAAACAAACAAACAAAATTATAAAACTTTGCTGGTTCGAAATAGAAGATGAAATAAAACTGCCTGCCAGGCTCAGGTGAGCAGCTTGGACACCTTTGAAGTTTAGCACAAGAACTGCAAATGTCACATCATAAAAGAAAAATTGGCAGAGAGAGCATAAGCAAAATGTCCACTTACACTCTGAAAGAGATGGTTTGTACAGCTGTAGCATTAGGAATAAAATTATTTTAAAGAGCTTGCCCTTTTTCTTTTCTAAGAGTATGATTTGCTTGTTAAACTGAAAATCCATTTTCACTTTTATTTAAAAGCAGTTCCACTGCCAGCCACTAAAGCTGAAGCTGGTGACATATTAACAGCTGCAGAACACAGAACACATGGAGATTTCTGCAGGAGGTCACTCACACAGGAACCCAAAGGCAAGGGAAGCTCCAGGGGTTACTGAGAGGGTTTTAAAGGAACTGATTTGCCAGCTCTGCTTCCCCCATGGAACAGGCTGACTGTGCCTTCAGGAATGCAGCTGCAATCATTATGCAGGCTCAGGATACACTTAATAGAACTTTCATACAAAAATGCTGCAGGGATGAAGGGATTAGAATTTCTGAGAGAACAAGGGGAAGTAACACAATAAAGTCATCATAAAATGCTAGGGTTGTCTCTGCCTTTCCTGTCTTCTCTTACTTTTATTTTATTTTAATGGGGAATGGGGTGACAAAGTGGTTTGTTCAAGTTCTGGAACAGTAGGATCCTGACACATCTCCTATCCACGTGTATAAAAACAGTGGAGAGGGAATGAAGGAGGAGCCAGACTCTCTTCAGTGGTGCCCAGGGGCAGGAAAAGAGGGAACAGGCACAAATTAAACTGCAGGAAGTTTCATCTGAATGCAAGAAAACGTGTGAGGGTGTCCAAAACAAACAGGGTGCCCAGAGGGGTTGCTGACTCTCCATCTTTGGAGACTGGACACCATCCAGGACAATCCACTTGAGCAGGGGGTGGACTGGAGAATTCTGTGATTCTTCTTTGCCTTGAGGAAAAAAACCAAACAAGGACAGGTGATGATCCTCCCACCGGTTTTATCCTCCACTGCCAGGAACAAAAACAAACAAGCACATCCTCTGGCCTCCGGTAGGATACCGAAATAACACAACTGGATAAAACTCTTCTCTTTAAACTCCCACGTGGTGCAACAGGAGAGAAGAAACACAGGAAAACGCTGTGTATTTTGGGGAACATCAAACTCCACACGTGGCCCAGCCCTAAACTGCATCTTGACTACATGGATATAACTTCTCTAAATTATTGAGCCAGCTGGTGAGCACTGACACACAATCTCCAAATAGAATCCAAAGAATTAAAACCAATTAACATTTACCAGAGAAAAAAACGGGCACAAGTGTTAGGAATAATTTAATTGACAAAAAGCCCCAATGCTTAGTGGACATCCTTGTATTTTCAGTTTTGGAAGAAACAGGTTCCAGTTCACTTGGAATGACACAGTTTGTAGAAGCAGGTTCTGATCCACTCCCATGACCTTCCCCTTGCTAGAAAATTTATGTTTGAGTATTGTCTGCTAATTCTTACCTAATCTGTACATTTAAAAGACCAATATTCTGCTCTTTTGGCTATTTTTCCTCTCTACTGGTGAACTACCTTCTCTCTTCCCGTGAACACCACTGAAACCCAGGTGTAATTTGAGTGCAGTGTTTGGCTTAGAAACACCAGATTCAAAGAGCAATCCCAGACATCCCAAGAAACTGCAATTTATGGAAAATATAAAACAAACCCCCAAGGAAAGATCAGAGGTGACAACCCATTCCTACAAAGTTTACCTTACTCTTCCAGGTATCAGTAATTTAAACACGAAAGACAAGATTTCAGAGATGGCAGTTGCACTTATTTGTTTGGCCACTAAAAACTAAAAGCAAGAAAAAAACATTTCTTCAGGGAAATTCCTGCTGCTGCTCAGGCACTCCACAATTTTTCAGCTCCCACACACGGGAAGGAAACGTTCTCCCTTGTTCACAGCTCAGACTTTCTTTTTTTTTTCCCCGTTCCTTTTTTCTTACGTAAAAGTCTGTAATCAAGAGGAAGGTCAGGAATTAAGGAGGAAAAACATCCACAGAGAAGTTGTACATGAAAACCACCCCATGCTGATGTGGGAACTTGGGTCATACAGGTTTGACCTGTGTGTTTTGAAAGCTGAAGGAACAAAAGGGTCTGAGTCCAGGAGAAGAGGTTCTTAGCAGTCATTCATGACTTCTCAGCCCCCTGCCCTCCATCAACCACTTAGAAAAAGAACCCTCCATGAAATGTGTTTTATACTGGTCAGCCTGGTTTCAGTCAGCATGAAATTCAGCCCACTGTTTATGAACCTTTTGTTTTTACATTATTTAATTAATGACTATTATCTACATCTATGGATTTCCACAAGTCCAATTACATGACTGTTCAGAAAAAAGAGCAACTTAAAAAACAAGGCACACTCTGAAAAATAAACCTTTATGTTTTCAAAATAGCTCTCACAAGACCCAAAACATTCAATATCTGGTAACACACTGAATAAAATCCCTCTTTTTAATTGTTGTTGACATACTAGGACTTCTTGAAGAAAAGCTTTCATAAAATGTAGTTTTATTGCCCTTATCCTTAGTGCCCTCATTACTGATGTTAAAAAGTGAAATGCCTTGTACAGAATAACTACAGCTGGAATTATTACAGTCCAGTTGAATCAACTTCAGCAAAAGCACACCAAAAAAAAAAAAATGCATCAAGAACCACTGCAGGGGGTTATAAAACAACAGAGGAGTGACTTACCAAAGAATATTATGTCTCAAGGATGAAGAAAATTACAAATAGAGCAAAAATTGCACATAGTCAGACTAAGTTAGACACTGCATTAAAAAAGAAGCCAAAAAACCACTGAGCCATAAAAAAAAGGTGAGTAAACATGCACAGTGGTGAAGCAGCAATAAGTAAAGATAATGTATGGAAACCACACAGTAAAACTCTGTGTACACAGAAGATGATGATGGCCATGGAGGAAATGGGGAGGGGGGAGAAGTATAGAAATAAGTAATTCTAGAACTGATGTGCAAGTAAATATTTAAAGCACAACACGCTGACCAGATCATTCCAAACCACAAATTTGATGCTATCGAGTATATTCACAGATTACCCAGAAAGGAGGGACAAGAGCTGCAATGAAATTCCCTGGAAAACAAAACTGGGAGGAACACTCAAAGGAAAGGACTGGAATTTTAAACGCGAAGGAGATCAAGACTGGAATAATAAAGAATTCTACCTTAAAGAACTAAATCAAGCAAAGGTATGTACAAGGTTACCGGGAGACTGCAAACATGCATTTCTGTTATAAAATCAAACAGCAAGAAGAGTATTTGTTACTCCCCAGCATAAACACACCATGTCTGGGAAAAGGCCAGGGGCATCAGTGATGCATAATTGAAACAACACCCAGAAGAGGTAAGGAAATTATTCCCACTGTAATATGTATTGATGGGAACAGTTTTCAGCCAAGCTCTCCATTTCAGTCATCTGTGTAGAAGGAGGATTTATTCAAGTGGGAAGAGATAAAATAAGATCTACCAGAACTGCAAGAATACAAGCCCACTTCACAAGTCCACACAAGAAGAGCACTTGTTTCCAAAATGAGGTTGAGACATCGTATTCAGATATCAGTGATAAATGAATTAAACTGAATTAACCCCCACTGGGGACAGTGCATCTGAAGCAACACAACACATCCACAGTAAAGCAAAAGAAGCTTTCACACAGGTCAAGTCTGGTAATGCTGGGAAGTTAAGAGTTTTATTTTATATTTCAGTTGCACGTGTTTTAAAAAAAGGTTTCATTCCCATATAAATTTGCATGGTTCAGTTATTGATAAGGCAGAAGGATTTTTGAATCACTTTACATTTTAACCCTTAACAGTATCACGCAACACTAAGCTGAGGCATTTGCTTGTCCCTATTGGCACTGAACCAATCTGTACTTCAACTGAAAACACAGTTTCATATTCTTTGTTTTATGTATTGTGCAATGAAATCTAATCCAAATATGAAAGACCTCTGATATACATTAAATTATGTGAAGTATTTCCCTCCTCCCATCAGATTTTCCTGTTTTCCTCTCATTTTGCCCTGCACATGCTCCAGTTTAACACGTGTCTCCAGCCTTGGCCAAGACTGATGATCCAAGCAATTGCCATAGAAGTATGTCTTGAACTAGGAGACTCCAAAACATCACAGCAGATATGGTGTAAAATTCTGCTGATGATGTCTCAGTCACCCACACCTCTCAAAGAAAGCCTCATGGAAAGTCTCCATAAAACCACTACTTCCATTTGCCTCCTCAGAATAACTCTTACAAATTACAACCACAGCTCATCCCAGCCTTAGTTTCCTTCTCGTGCCAGCGCTCCAGAGCAGCAGGATTTGATATCACAGCTTGCCACTTGATACAGGCAGCTGACTGAAAGGGTTGAAAGCAGCCCCAGCCTCGAACAGGGGAGGAGTGAACAGTTGCTGCTTGATGATCACCCTTGTAACCAATCACACCAGGGATAATATCAATTTACTGGCAAACACCACTGCTCTGGGTTTGTGTCAATCATTAGACTCCTAAAGAGCATTCTGCTAAAGAAGATGCAAAACCCCTCATTCTGACATATAAAGGTTTGATAATACTGGCACACCCACCAGGGCAGATACATTTAGATAAAGCCATAAGCAAGTTAAGAATAGTAAGAGAATAGCACTTCTTTTCAAGAAGTCCCAAATCAGTTCCTTTCAACAGCGTGCCAGCTACTCACTGAGTGCTGAAAAGATAAAGATGCTTGCTTTGCCTTTCTGTCACAGTAATACTCTTTCATTTACACATTTTGTTTCTCTAAAGAGCAGTAATTTAACACTGTAGGACAGACACCCAAGTGAGCTCCAGCAGCTGAGTGAACTCCCAGGGGTATGTGAGGCAGAGCAGCAGATGGGTGCCTGTCCTTCTCACCAATGGGCTGTGCATTAGCATTTTATGGTTTATTCTTTTTGATTTTTTAAGCCATGCTCATCACCTCTGTGCCCATACCTGTCTGATCCTATTTCAGGGACAGGGTCACCAAAGCATAACAGATGCAAGTGAAATAGTTTCTGTTAACAGCAACTTATAGGTTATGTTCCACTACAGCTCTTGTGCCCCTCAGTGGAACTTCTGGGTTTGATTCCTCCCCTCCACATTTTTGAATCTGCTTTTTTTTCACCACAGGAGAAGGCAAGCACAGGATTTGCACCCTGGCCAGGGACACTGCTCCCCTGTGTGGAAAAGGGAGGGGAAAGGAGTGACAGACCAAACTCGTGCACAAATCACAACTCAGGCCCGAGGCAGCAGCTACAATTCCCATCAGGCACCAACACAGTATTTCTGTCTAAATATTTCAATTGTCAGCAAAAAAAGGCATTTTTCCCCATGGCAAAACAGCAAAGAAAAATGCCTTTGTAAGAGACTTAGAAAAATGTATTTACAGTGGGCAAAATATTCAATCAAGTTTTATTTACTTGCTTTCAAAACAAATGAGTTCCTTGAGCAAACATTTTGACTGAAATGTCAGCAGTGGCATGCAGGTCCTTTCCCTGCGTGGTTGAAAACTGTTCAGAACCAGAAATGAGCACAAATAGTCGGCTCACTGTAGCAAACATTAGTCCTGGATGTTGCTCAGTGTGTTGCTTCGTGTTCGACTACACTGCTTGTCCACACACGTGAGATTCCACAGCCTCCCCATCTTATTAAAGAAATTAAAGAAATAAAAAAGACTCATCAAGATAAAGGTTAAACTATCTCACTGTTCCCTCTTTCGTCTGTGATAATCAGATCATATCACAACATTCAGCACACAAAAATTAAATGTTCAAGAGGGCAATGCAGCTTTTCTGACCTTCTGAAATGCAGGAGGTAAGGAGACAAATCAGCTGGGTACCTCAAATTTGGCACTGTGAATACTCCCTGAAACGTGGAGAATTTCAGTCTGGCACTTATAAGCTCATGGGCTCTTAATTTTATGAGTAGTCTGAATAGAAAGTTCAGTTCTTTAGTCATTTTCAGGAAAAAAAAAGTGAATATGACATTGAAAACTTTTATTAATAGTTTACAATTTGGGAAATCATATTAACTTCGAAAAGGATCAGACAAGAAGTAGTAAAAACCAACCCACGCAATAAACTATTTGCTGGCAAGTTTCATTCAATCTGCTACAAATATGATGAGATATGTAAATAACTCAGCATTTCACTGAGGTAAATGGACCTGTCAGCAAGAGTTAATTTTACCCAAATCAAAAATGAAACACTTGATTCAACGTAGCTTTATGAGAATTATGCGAATTTTCCCATTCAGCCTATTTTTGTTTAACACTCTGAACAATATTAAAGGATTACCACAGAGACCAGGTCTTCTCTGCCTGCTCAGATTACACTGTACTTGCACCGAGCCACACAGCACACATGAGGAGCCCTAAAAGCTCTCTTTGGTGACTTTCACTCTTAATGAACTGGCTGGATTCATTAGGCGATAATTGTAAGGAGGTTTCACAGATCAGCCTCTGTCTTCAGGGGGCAGGGCGCTGACACACAGCAATTTTTCTCAAAAAGGAACAAAACCCACACGCCCTCCCTGCTAAATGAACTGTAGATATTGATCTGAAACCCTCCACGAGCGAGGAGAGACACAAACAGCACAGGAGAAAGTACATGACAAACAGAGAAATGGGCTTCGTTCAGCTCCCAATCTGCACCGTTTTTGGGGCGAAACTCCATCCATTTTCAACACTGACACAAATCGCATCCGTCAAGACAAAACATCTGCACTTTTATTTTTCCATTGCAACATTTGGAAATTACAAAACCCAAGTATTTACTATAGACAACAGGTAGTTCTGCAGGTTTTCCTACTCCCTGGACAGGCACAAGGCTTGGAAAGCAGTCGGGTGCTTGGATTCAGCTTTGATGCAGCAGAACTCAAGCAGGCATAAAGAAATATTGCAGAAATGAGGAGGACCATCAAGATCAAGTCGCTTATCAGACTCAGTGGGGGCACACAGATCATCAAAAATAAATTGAAATTGTTGATGGAAAAGCCTAACCAAATTCTTCACATTTGCATTCACTACAGGAGAAGGTGGGAGGTCCACGCTCTAAATCAGTCACTGACAAACAATTAAACTCAAGCTCAATAGAAGTGATTTTAAAAACCAACAACAAATAAATCCAAACTGAAACAGACTTTCTGAAGCAGATGATAATTCAATCAGGAATTGCAACCAACTGGAACATCAAGGTGCTAGACTTGTAACAGGTGTGCTACCTCTTGTACTCTGCTAAAAAGCAACAAGACAAAACTAACACAATCCTAACCTTTAGCAAGGTTAATACACACGGTGATTCACACAACTGCAGAGAAGTCTGATTTGTTTCAGGAAAACAGAGCCATTAGAGTAAGATAATCATTAAACATATTTGGAAACAAAGATGCCTTTTGTTCAAACAAACAAACTGCCTCACAAATTTATGGGGATTCTTTCAAAAAGTGTACAAGGACAGATGAACAGGTGTTCAGTTAATTAATTAGTGTATTTGCACCTTCAATAAATAAATAAACCCCCCAAACAAACAAACCACACAGAAAACACACATTTTCAGTGGGGGCCCTTCAAAGACATCAAGTCTTTCTAGGAAGAATCAGTCTCAGTGCAGCACAGAGTAAGACAGCAAAGGCTTCATTAATTATTGCCTACCTAAACTGAGGGTGCTTGTAAGTGAGACACATCAGGATCTTAAACAGACATTTATGGCCTGGACAGGGTGATAACCTGTGTATTATACCAAGCATTGTACAATAATCAAACCTATAATTGACTACAAAGCACAGAAGCACCTCACATGTGATGAAATATCAAACGAAATTCAACCTTACCAAACGAAAATGGGAAAAATAACAGTACATGTAAGGATGGATTTGAAATGTACTGCTTGCACTAGAAAAGGGGCACAGGAGTCAGTGGGCACAGTGGGTATTTAAACTGTACCAGGGCTGGTGTTTGACCAATGCATTCAGCAGGGAAGTCATCTCCAGGAGCCCAAATGCTTTCCACAAGATAATGTTAGACCAAGTTAAACAGAGGAGACAGTGATGTGTGAGCAGATATTTGCACCATACCAGACTTACTAAATCAAGGACTAAAACATACCCAGACATCTAATGATTTCATCTTTGACACTGGTCTGTGAGGACTCAACCCTTCTCCCCAGTCATACAAGAAAAAATGTTCTCTGTACTTTCAAGTACACAAAGAGTTGTTTTGTGCAAGTTGAAACCCACACACTGTTCTGCTAAGTATATGGGTAACTAGAGTTCAATTTAATTTCTAGACTGAAGATCTTCATTAAGAAGTCCTAGTAAAATATGGTTTATTCATCTATTAAAACAGTCCTCAAACCCCCTGCAGATTCTCCACATGCCAGTAAATGTGGGAAAATTCGCACTTGTCACACATGTTTAAAATTTTAATCAAAGCATGTCAGTGCTCATATAATGAAATATTTTTTTCCTGTGGTGGAATGGTCATAATGAAGGTTTCAGAATTACCATAAATGTTCAGATGAACTGAAAACTGCCTCTATCTCTGAGCAGTCGGTGTCTTCTCCCAGGAACCAGCAGCAGGACAAGAGGGCTCGGTCGTAAGCTCTGCCAGGGGAGGTTTGGGTTGGATATGAGGAAGAAATTACTTACAGCAAGAGTGCTCAGCCATTGGAATGGGCTGCCCAAGAAAGGGGGGTGGATTCTCTGTCCCTGGAGGTGTTGGAGGTGAGACTGGATGTGGCATCAGTGCCATGGGCTGGGAACCACGGCACGGTTGGATCAAGGGTTGGGCTTGATGAACTCAGAGGTCTTTCCCAACCTGGCTGACTCTGTGATTCTCTGATTCCATGATCCAGCATTCTCACCCTTGACTAACTGCTTTCCAAAACATGCATATCAGTAACTTTCATCCTTGATAACTGTCATCAGAGGCTGAACAATGTTTACCTGTAACTACTGTTTTCAAATGTACAGTCACTTTGATCCCAACTTGCCAGGCCTGAGTCTGAACAAGCAGTACTGGAACCAAACCCCGGATGAGGATGGATCCAGAGGCTTGGGCCACCAGCTCACCTCCACCTTCTGACCAGTTTCAGACCTCTCTGAAGAGTGACCCTCAGTGCTGGGAGCTGCACCATGTCCACAGATCTCCAGGGGCCACAGATCTGAATTTGTGGATGCCCCATCCCTGGAAGTGTTCAAGGCCAGACTGGATGGGACCCTGAGCAACCTGATCTGGAGGGGGGCACCCCTGCCTGTGGCAATGGGATGGAAGATCCCTTCCAAGCCTTTCTAGGAGTCTATATCCTTGGAAGCTCCATAAACATGTGCTTCACTCTTCCAAACAGTGAATTATTTTGGGAATAAATCAAGTTGTCCCCACATTCACTCCAAATTGCTCTTTTTTAGGAGCATGACATCTCACACTGATTTAGAGAAGGAGAACACAGAAAGGGACATCACCATCACCATCTGGATGGAAAGCTGCATTTACATGATGACATCCAGGGATTGTGGAGTAGCCCTAATGATAGGCAATTACAGAAAGGAATAATCCCAAAGGAAAAGAAATCCATCCTTTCTCTGCACAACCACACAGCAAACCTCCCAGTGCTGAGGTTTGCTGTGGTGAAAAGTGATACAAGTACCTCCTGGGGTTAAAGAGAATGTTATTTCTCTTTTTGCATTCACTTTTCACTGGATTTTTACATATTTCTTTTTTTCTTGTTTTATACACGGAATTAATTTGTGCCACATTTATGAATAACCTATTCTCAAATTGTGAGAAAAGTCTAGGACTTGCAAGCCAAATCTTTCAGAAGTTCCAATCAAATCACCAAATAACTTGGAAATAAAGATGACTTCAAACAAATGCAATAAACTGGAATTGCTATCCACTCTCCAATATTCAATTCACAGCAAGAGCAGTTGAACTAAATGTCATGCCTTTGTTTATACTGAAAACACCTTTTTTTTGACCTAGCATTTATGGACATGAAATAATATTTACTTTCTAATTATGACACCAATATGACTTCATGCACAAGAAAAAGCAAAAGAAAGATATCCAAGAAGACTCATAACTGCAGGAGGGTCACCTGTTACACAGACGAGCGTGAAACTTGAGCACCTTCCTTGTATCCCCCACCCTCAATCAAACAGAATATGCCTTTGGAGATGTTAAAAACAAGCGCAGAAGTGAAGGCCCTGCTTTAGAATTAACACACTGCCTGCAGTCACGGCAAACCTATTTAGGAATGTCAAACCATGCCCTATTTTATCCTACTGCTTTTAAGCAATCAGTAAACTTTTAAAACACTTAATGGGAAACCAACATCACATTTCACAGACAGACAGTTTGTAGTTTAAGTGCTCCAGTAAAAATCTTCTCTTATCATTCTTTGTGCACACTTGAGAGCCACTCAGCTGAAATAAATCTGTACAAAACAACAGCGTATGACCAGTAAAAAGCTTAATTATTCTGGTTTATATCTATGGTATGAAAGGGGGCTTGGAAAATACATAAATCTACTGATAAAGGCTGGTTTTAAACTAAGTAATGAAGCGGGGTTGGGGAAGAGGACATGATAACTGGGCATAATTCCAGGGCTTAAACAGCACCTCAGGCTTTATGCCCTTTCATACAAGTCAGGCTTTTAACCAAAGTCCAAAAATCAAGAGTCTTCTGCGATAGACAAAAATCCAAAAGGATTCTTGATTTTACACAGCTCTGGTTGAGAAGGTTGTGAATCAGGACCCAGCATCTGGTTTAGAGTGGAAACTTCGACACTGGAAATTCTGAAATAAAAAGGTCACATACAATAAGCAATGTGCAATATGTAAAAGAAACACAGGGGCTGATTTTGCCTGTTAAATTTGTTATCCAGCACTCCATGTCCTATCTGGTGTGGCCTGAGTTTTGTGATAAGGTTTGCTACAGATAAGGTGCAGCCCAATATTAACACATTTACAAATAAGATTAATAGATTAGCAACCAGGCAGCTTTGTGCACATCCCCAAGGACAATAAGGATTATAAGAGAAGTCTAAATTAATGCCTTTGGACCAGCCTAAACACTCAGGAAAGGATTGAGACAACAGCTCATCACCCAAAATCAGTCTGACTTGCTCCAGGGCACTCCCTGGCCCCAGCTACCCAGGTCTGAAGCATTTTCCCTTGAACAAGTGTGTGATTTTATAGACCAGTGGTGCTCAAGCTCTCCTAAAACTGCCAAGATTTTACTTGCTCTGTTACACTGGTTAAAACACTACCCTTACCGAGCTCTAAAAAACCCCAACCAAACACACCACAGGGGACAAAGTCATGAGTGTGCTGTAAATTCACCCTCCAGCTCCCTTTGCAGAGATGCTTCTGTGTTATTCAGCGTTCCAGTAATGTCATTGATCTGGTGATCAGAATATTGAAGAATTAAGAATGAAACCGAGCAAGTAAGTACAAGGTATGTCACAGTTTAAAATATTAAAAGGATGGACTCTGCCAGGTAGTGAAAACATTTACAAAATAACCCGTAGGTACAGCAAGAGGTTACAAACCAAACAAAACAGAAAACCCACATTACACACACACAAACAGGTTTACGCTGTGCACTCCTGTTTTTCCAGTGATCAAACTCTTTGGGAGCGATTTTCCTTTCAACAGCAGGGTACCTGAATTAGGGACTGGCACTATCTGATCCTTTTTATGTATCTATCCATAAACAAAGCTTCGTTATAGCCACCATCAATCCTGCCCGATGCCTCCTGTGCAATTTCCTTCGTGGTTTTATTACAGCAAAGCCTCGTTGTAACAAATTGAAACTGCACAGCACGTCCCTGCCAGTATTCCCTGCAGGATGCTGTGCAGCCTTGGCTCTGCTTTAACTTCCCAGCTCCCTTCCAGAATCAACACGGGCTACACGGACCGAGCCTCACATTCAGGAACACAGTTTATAAGGAATGTCACCTGTCAGTTTGCCTTCAGCAGCCAACATCTCACACGGCCTAAGCTAAATTATGTTCAGTCACGTCGGACAAAAGAACGTGTCTAACTCAAATACTCGCACTTAACGGGGAATTGAGAACCGATCCACTAAATGAGCACTTCTAATTACACAGTCCTGGGGGGGAGGGAGGGTTTCTTATCTCCAGAGCTCTAATTTCCTGTATGCCACACGTGTCTTTCATGAATTGAAGCTGTGAATGTACATAATTATAAAATTCTTTCTGCAAATTAATGTAGTTAAGACTGAAAATCCAGCAGTCAGATCGTGATAGTACCTGGCGATCTGGCAGTATGACGGCATTTAGAGGGGCTAAACTCACTGCACTCAGAGTTTTCGGCAAAGGAACTCTGAGCTGAGAGAAGAAATGATACCAAGAAAACCAGGAGAGGCAATGGGGTCTTCCTTAGTTTTCATTACTCCCCCCCCAGAAATTAATGCAAATATATCTGCTCCACATTTGAAAGATGTTGAATTTGAAATAAAGAAGTCATGTTTTGCATCAGTGTGGTAACACATGCTTTTAAATTACTTGCTGTCCTCGTTTTTTGTCAGGTATTTTGAAAAGGCACATCACAGTGATTGGCAGAGAGCAGAGGTCATGCATATAACAAGGTGGAAACCAGAATATACTGAACATAGAACTGAATTTGAACAATATCAATAGCTTTCTTCTTTTTGCATTTTAAAGGGGAGAAAACTTTTTCCAGTACAGGTGCCTGATGATCATCCAAAATCCTGCTCTTAGCTCAAAAGGAGGCAAGTCACTGCATCTCCTTTCCTCTGGCACTATCTGACTTTTACAACTAATCCCCTTATTTGGCACATCATCACATTTTTAATCTAAAACCACCTTATCCAGACCCCCAAGATTTTGTTTTGCGTGAAGTTTTCAGGGGAAGCTGCTTTACTTCATTGAGATAATGCATTGCTGAATTATAAGCTCTGTGCAGCTGTCACTCTTTGCCAAACATTCAGAAACATAAATGAACTCTGACAAGTCATTTAGCTGGTAATTCAGTGTCAAAGAGTAATAATATCACTGGGCTTTGTGCATTATCAGTGTTAAAGCAGAACTGAAGTTAAAATGCAAATTGAAAGCACCTTTTGTATATCAGAAGAAAAAGTACTATAGTTGTTGCCCATCCTGTTAATCCTTTATATTCTCAACCAAGTAAGAATAAAACTGTGTGGATAAAGCCAAATGTTACACTCATTAAACCAGGAATTAAATGCTTAGTGAATGTAGTGACACCTTTGGCTACTCCACTGGCTCTGGGTGTTCAAGAAGCAATACCTGCAATTTGCCACACTGCCTCAAATCCCCAATGAGCTCCCATTGCCATCCCAGGGGCAGAGAGTGCTGCAGAACAAAGCACAGTGTGCAGCAGAATGGAAATTCCAGGCACATCTACTCAACTTTCTAATTCCCTAAGCAAAGGCCACCCTGCCATGAGATGCCACAATCGGTTCCTCACTCAGTCCTTGCTCAGACACTCGGTCACAAAGCACCTTGTCAGGTGTGGGAAAGCAGTGGCTTTTCTTCTCAATGTCCATTCAGACACAGAGTTTGCTTCTTATTTGATCTCTTTTTGTCATAAATAAACACCAAAACATGGTGGTTTGGGACATCCAAGTCCAACTCCTGGCCCTGCACAGGAGCACCCCAAAAATCCCACCGTGTGCCCAAGTGTCCAAACGATTCTGGAGCTCTGGCAACCTCGGGGCTGTGCCCACTGCCCTGGGGAGCCTGGGCAGTGCCAACCACCCTCTGGGGAAGGACAGTTTCCTAATATCCAGCCTAAACCTGCCCTGGCACAGCTCCAGCCATTCCCTGGGGGCTGTCCCCCCAGAGCAGAGCTCAGTCCTGCCCCTCCTCTGCCCCTGCCCAGGCAGCTGGAGCTGCACTGAGGTCTCCCCTCAGTCTCCTCTGCTCCAGCTGAACACACCAAGTGCCCTCAGTGTCCTCACAGGGCTTCAGATCAAGGCCCTTCCCCATCCTCGTGGCCTCCTTCGGACACTCTCTCTCATATCTTTCCATCCTTCATATATCCTGGCACTCCAAACTGCACACAGTGCAAAAACTCAGCTGGAAAAGAGCCAGGACTGATTTTACTGGGGCTAAACCAGACAAGCTAAAACCTTAAATGAAAGAAAAAGCCCAGGACAGTAACATGATGTATTTTTCCTGTGATGAAGGGTTTTTTTATGTTAAGTACAAAGCTGAATGAGAGGTCATGGAACAGAACAAGAATCTTACTCCAGGGAAGAGTGAGACAGAAAGGATTAAAAAATAAAAAAAACCCCAAGCTTTAAGCTATCAGGTTTATATTCTACAGATTAGCCATCTAGTCTGCAGACAAAGCAAAGTCTCTCCTTGACCCATCCTAACTCTTCTATTATGTATTTGATATTAAAATAATCAAGATTTATGCTTTTTTCTTTTTAACCAGAATCCTGCACAGATATTTTGCCTTGTAATCACTTGAAGAACTTCTGCATGGCAAATCTGGCAATCACTGCTAAGGTCAACAGATGACATGGATTATCCTGAGAAAGTGGAGAGAATCTTATAAAAAGGGAGCATGGAAACAAAATTATTTATTTTAGAAGGGGGAGTTATCAGAAGGGGATAGGACATGAAATGACATGGAAGGGGTGTAAATCAAAGGAGTATTTTTCTCTTCCTATCTTGACACCAAAAAAATCTGGTCTCCCTCCTGATGATACCTGAAAAACTGATACAGTGTTCTGGGTGTCTCTTCAGCCAACTAACAAGTGTATTCCCAGCTCTGCAGAGACAAAACAATGAGACAGTTTAGTCCGCAAGACCTCAAAGAAACCACCTGACAAAGTCCAAGCTTCCTGTAGCTTCCCTGATACCCATCCCCGAGGTAACAAGTTCGACTGAAATACCAAGAAATCTTAATCAGAATTTGCAAACTGTGTTGTTTCACAACGCAAACACCTCTCAAAACTTCAGTTCCAATCCCACAAGTGCAGACTGGGAATTCTCTCTTTACTGATTAAAAGGACACTGCCACAATTAATTGCAGAATTTAAACGACCATTTTTTTAAAGATGCCATAAAGGTACAGGGAAAAAATTAAAACAGCAAGTTTGAGTTAAACCAAGCATTTAATGATTTAATTTCTCCAAGGGGTCTAGAATATATGCACATCTTGCCTCCTGAATCACACTGGATCTTGATTATAACTTTTTCCTCCTTCCTGTCACTACATTTACTCTAGAAAATCATTTTTGCACGAGCTTGTGGTTTTCATTAATTAAAAAATAGTAACAAAGGTGCCACAGCAATTTTTCTGTCAAACACCCCCAAACTCTATCAGCAGACTCATACGAATAGATACAGTGAATTACTAAGTTTCCTGGTCATTTGCATGAAATAACCTGCAATACAATTTCCTAAAACAGCTCAGTTAAGGTTCAAATTACTGAATTTTGGAAAGGAACCCACAAGTTTAGAAGAGCAGCAACAAAAAAGATTTTTTTCTTTAAGTATTAACTGTAAATGTAATATATTAACACAATGTGACAAAAACCACAGTACTGCCCAGTGCAACACATGCCTGGACAAATACTTGCAAGGAATGTGGAATAAACTGCATCTTGAATTTGATAAACTGAACTCTATGTTGATGAAAGATAAGCCTGACAGAAAAGGGACTGAGAAAAGTCTTTTTAGCTCTTTCCCTCCCCCTGGGACTTCCCTGAGGGAGAGCTTGGAACAAAAACACTGGTGAGGGAAGAGTTTGGAGTCCCTGTTTGATGGTGGCTCAGGGGTACTGTGAGGATTCCCTGTTCCATCTCCACTGGTGAGGCTTTGCCTTTCCAGAGGTTTTGCACTCCGTATCTTCATTACAGAAAATGCCACGATGGCAACATCATCTTCTCCCAGCACACAGTTATTTCTGCCTGCTTTGTCAAAATGTGGGATGCTACAAAAGCTCCCTCTCACTGGTCAAAATAGAAAAACCACTTCCCTAAAGCACAGCATTTAAAAGCTGTGGTCTCCAAAACGGCACATCAGAGAATATTTAACATATTTAACTCCTATTAGGAGGAACAGGAGCTAAGCATGCATCCAAAGATAACATGCCTTCAGGTTTTAATACATATTTGCCATTATGGATGAAGTTACCCACAAGTACTCCATGAAATAACTGGCAGTTCCTACATTTGTTCCAGAGTATAAATCTTTTCTATCAGTATGTGTGAGGCACAGCTAAATGTGGCTGCTTAAACAGAAAAGAACAGGCCTAATCAGAGAGTGGGATGGTTTCTCATAAATACAAGGCACAGCCTTTGGGTTTTTCCTGCTGTCTGAGACTCCAGATTTTTCTGAAACAGGCAAGACCGAAGTCTGTTGTAGACATCGCATGACATTCTGTTATCTCTGTTTCTTTTCACTGGTTTAAAATTTAAATAATAAGCTTTGTTTTTATCCTCACGGTACTTCTAAAAATAATAACAGTCGGGATAAGAAAAACAAACAGTTTTATCTCCTGAATATTTTTTTATTACACAGATAAAGAATATAACAATATCCTCTCCAACACTAACAAGGTTTTGGGAACATTAATATGTTTTCAAAATTATTTTCAAAGCAGCACAGTGATTCTGAAACCCTCACCAGCTTATTTCCCACATCCTTAATACTTTAGAGAATGGCATCTAGGTCTGAGGCTTAGATTCTGGTGCTGTCCCAGATGCTTGTCTGCATTTTTTTCAGGATGTGAAGTCCCAGTTTTTTGGAGTTTAATTTTCTGCAGTTTCTGTAACTTCTTCCTCAGTCCTGCCTATAGCCCTGTGATCCTTCCATATCAACTCAGGACAACTTTCACTTAACCAAGTGCTGAGATCTGAATTTCACACCATTTCTTTGAGAGTAAATTATTTTTTCTTTCAGTAGTAATTGATTGCTAGATGCAGCAATTTTAATCACCTAAAGACTGCAGTCTAAGTGGTCTCAAACTGCACCACACGAATTAAGGAGATGGGCTCAAAATCTCTATAAGCAAGTTAGTGCATTAATGAAGAAATAACTGGATTTTACTTTGAAGGAAATGTTTCTATCTGGGGAAGCCTTTTAAAAATACATCAACTTCTTACAGAGGAGGCACAGAGACTGAGCTGGGAATCAGTATATTCCATTTCTCCCAATACAGCAGTTAGGAAACATTTTATGAATGTCAAGAAGTTAAACCAGAGACTTTCAGCTTCCCTTTTGCTCCCACCTAACAAAACATGAGTCCAACAATCCCTTTCTGATTATATTATAATTAATCTACTGCCTTACAAGTAATCCTTTAAAGACTCCCAGGAAACCACATGAAGAAGGAGACAGAATTTCTTCAAATAGAAAAATGTTACAAGCTTGAGCCACCAGAAAACTTTCCAAAAAACGGAAGCTAAAGTTATTAACAGGATGACTTTTTACTGGTGTTCTGTTATCTCGGGGAATGTGTTAGCACTGTGCTTCAGCCTGATGTGATCTGAAATTGCTGTGAAATATGAGCAGGCTGTATAATTAGAGCAGCAATTAAACCTTGCTTTTGAGCAGCTTGGGGGTTACATTTCGATCTGGAGGCTCCCAGCAGATCTCTGCTTCCAGTATCTTTTCTTTGCACCAAGGAGATCTTGGAATTTTGGATAACCTGCTCCATTCTATTTGGAAGTATCTGCCTACCTGCCCCTGTGGATCTGGGCACTGAACACAGCAGGAATAATGATAAATGTTTTAAGGCTGATCAATTTTGGAAAAAAAAAAAAAATCGCAGTCACAAGCACCATTTGTGAGCAGATCATGAACAGTAACATTCACACTCCTCTTTCATAACTCATTAAAGAGCATCAGTCAGTGATCAGAGAGACCCATATCTGGAAATTTAACTGGATACTCAAAAAACACGACATGTTTTGAATTGAAGAAAAAAACAGTAAGAGGTTTATTCTCAAACCAATCCATGGATATTTATAAAGAATAAAAAAAAAAATAAAGGAACTAAGAGGAGAACTAACAAGAGGACAGGTCTCTGAAGATTCTCTAAGCAAATGAAGTGGCAAAACCACGATGACTTTACCAAGTGGGGAGCAACATTAGATTTCCATCTGCACTGTGATTCGCTAAGAACTCGAAACATCATACTATAAAATCAGGGGTTTGTAATGAAGTCTTGATTTTATTCCAAACTGAAACAAAACCTCTGCAGGGTAAGGATTTGTTCTGGGGCACAGGACTGGCTTGTTCACTAACGAGGGCAGCTGAGCTCTGTGGAAGCTGTTTCTGCCCTGCTAGGAAGGGTCTGCCCTCAAATGGCCTCAGTTTGCTCTTCCCTGTCACGACTGTGGCGATTGCCTGAAAACCACACCCAAATCAGAACCGATGGTCAGTACAGCAGCTCAAGGGAAGGGAATAACAGTGGATTAGACACATCCACAGCAACAGGTGGAACAGCTGTCAGTAAAGATTCCGGTCACAGAGCTGGACCCACAGTGGAGCTGGTGGAGACAGTGAGCAGATCACATGAACCCCAACTGCTTCTGCTCCTTGTCCCATCAACCTCTTTCACTGCCATTTTCAGACAGAACCTTTTCATCTTCCCTTACGTTACCCAGAACAAAGTTTCTGATCTACTTCATCCAAAAGGATTTCTGTCTTGGCCACCCTAAAACACGCACTAATAAGAATAACAAACCTCCAAACAGCTTTTGGTCACTTGCAAGCTTAAAATTTACTCCCCCAAACACCTGACTTTTGTGCAGCACTGTGGCAGAGACTCACAGGGTGGATAGCGTGCCAGTAGCCGAAGTTCAGAGCTGATGGAGAGGAAAGCTTGTTCCACAGAACTCCTGGGAGCCTGAAAAGCCAAAGTGCAGCCTAAGGTTATCCCAGAGGAGCAGTGTGCTGCGAGGACTAACAGCTATAAATAACACACAAAGGAAGCTGCTTTACATTTGTTTGGTTTTGAGCACACATACAAGAGGTGGATTAGAGCTTTTTTCTTGTGCAACACATCAGATTAATTCAACAACCTCTTTGCCAAAGAGTGCTCTTAAGGGACTACATGTTCCTTTACTTCAGGACTCCAATCTTCTTTGTTCAAAAAAACCTATTTAACAAAAGTTCAGCTTCTGAGATCACACCTCTTGCTTTTGACCCTTGGTAGGGTTCTAGCTGCTCCCTGCAGCATTGTTCTCTCTCTCCAAATCAACCCAAACCTCTTTAGTCTTTCCTCCTCTCTACCCCCTGTGGGGCTTCACTCCACAACCCATCCCCTCTGGAGCACAACACACAACAGATTCTATTCCTTTTATCTTTCCATGCCCTTTCCTTCTCATTTTTCAGCAGCTCCCTTCCCATGCTGTCCTTCCTAAAGAACAGGCAATCTTAGACTACCAATGGAACCACCATTTCTGTAGGAAAGTGAAGCCTTTAAAAACACCCCACTTAAACTGCAGCCCTGGCTGGAGGGCAAAGAAATGGGGACACATGCAAACAACTTCCTTCCTCTTGCATATTATTGGTTCAGCATTTTAACAGTCTCTGGCCTGTAAGATAAGAAAATAATTGTATTTCTCTTCCCTGGTCATCACCACCTGCCTTGTGGCAACATACCATTTTTAGCACATATTATTTGGATAACGAGAGCTCATCCACGGCAAAAACTTCACGGAGAAAAAGAATACATATGAGTAAAATCTCAGAATCCTGGTAGAAGAAGCCAGCCATTTTTTTCCAGTAATGGCAAAGTTATTTTACCTACAACACTGCCAAAAAGAAAAAAAAAAATAAAAAAATAGCAAAGTCTACTCAGGTGTAACTTAGATGTTTTCTGTGGTGCAGCAAATGACAAGCCTAGTTGCTAAACCATGATTAAAATTATCTAATCCCCAGTAACACTGAAGGATTGAATTAAAGTTTGGATTACATTAGAATATACAGTCTGCATACTGTTGGCTATAGCAGCTATATTCAAAATTTGTGCATAAGGCAAACTGTCAAGTCTGCGAGAAACTTGTGTTAAAAACACCAGTAGGCTAAGATCAAAACCATTTCAAAAGTACTCACAGTTTGTCCGTGTTTTTGAGACACCAGCTATCACATCCACAAATGTTACACTAGAATATGTTCCATCTCACAAACCAGCAGCTTTGTGACTATTAAAGGACAAAAAACCAACCCAACATTTCCATATGAATATATGTTATCTGGATATCTTGTTATCCAAGCTGACAGGAGGAGCCAAAATCCTGACCACCTCACCATCCACGTGTGGATACTGGACACCCCGATGAGGAGTCTGAGGAGTGCCAGCATTCCCAACATCCAAGGGGCTGCAGGATCTGCCCATATGCTCCCTCTTAACACAACAGATTGATACCCAAGCGAAGCAGTTCAAATGTTTTCGGTGCTCATCCATCAGGGCCAGCAATCTGCAAACAATTTGGAATCACTTCACTTAGACACTACAAGTGCCGCTTTCGCTTGAAGCATAAGCTTCCCATTCAGAGATGAAGAGGCTCCAAAGACCCGAAAATCTTCCCTGCTTTGAGGAAATCTGGGTTGGAATCTGGCTTTGAATTTTTCAGCAACGTTTCAGGATAAAAGGTAAAAACCAGGCAGTAATACAGTTGTCTAAAAAAACGAGTAAAAACGCTGATTGGCCTTTATTTAGGGAAGATATTAAATAAATATTATGGTGGTAATGATGGCAAGAAGAGATTCAACACTTTCCTGTATGCAGCACATACAGGAGCGGGGAGCTGGGTGAGGGTTGGCCTCTTCTCCCAGGAACCAGCAGCAGGACAAGAGGGCTCAGTCTCAAGCTCTGCCAGGGGAGGTTTAGGTTGGATATCAGGAATAAATTCTTTCCAGAGTGCTCAGCCCTTGGAATGGGCTGCCCAGGGAGGAGGTGGAGTCACATCGCTGGAGGTGTTTGAGGTGAGTTTGGATGTGGCATCAGTGCCACGGGCTGGGAACCACGGCGGGGTCGGATCAAGGTTGGACTGGATGATCTCGGGTCTTTTCCAGGCTGGCTGATTTTTTGTTTCTAAGATGGAATTACTTATATTTCCATGTGTTACAGTAAAACCAATTTCACTGAAAATTAACAAAACCGCAGTGGTTTTGTTTGTCCCCCAAATGCTGTAATGCAATATGTTACAGAACCTTTTCCCACAGCTGTTCAGGCAGCAACACTCATAAATCACCACCAGCAAATATAACTGATTGCAGAAATGAATTTATCAACTTCGCCAGGATTTTTCCATACAAGTCTCTTTAGAAACTTTTTGCTCCAAGAGACACGTTGTAATTAAAAATCAACAATGAAATCCCAAACAATATAAAGAATTATAGCACCAATTAATTACAGTGCGTTCGAGCTGAAAAAAAAAGCAATTTGCTAATGAAAATCAGTATTGCTTAACAGCAGTGTTAACAACAAAAAATTGTTACAATAAATCACTCTTCATAAACATGTATTTATAGCCGAAGTCTTCCTACCATTACAAAGTTTCATCCATTAAATCTGCAACACAAAAAAGCAGTTTATTCCTCAGCTACACCATATAAAGCTGATAATAGTAATGGAATAGGAATATAGGGATTTCTCACCTCAGAAAATGTCAGACCAGGCACTGAAAGCATCAACATTTATATATATATATTATATATGATGACTTGCGTCTTCTGCACGTGAGATGCTAACTGCTCTAATATCCCCCAGAACACAAGGCACACCAAGTAAATCAAACATTATAAACAACACAAAGAGCTGCAGTGGGCAATTACGTAGCTACGTTTCACTCAAACTTGAATAGAGAAAAGCAATCACACGTCTAGGTGCCAAAAAAATCTATGCCAAATAATAATTTAAAAAAAGTGGTATAACCCCTTGGTAATTGAAAACCACCTTGAAACATTTGTGAGGCACAACTTCACTCTCCCTCACCAAGAACAATTTGTTTATCAACTTCATTCCCTCAAAAACTCATGCTACAGATCCCTGAGACAAAACTCATCACACAGATTAGAGCATATTGTTTACAGTCCATAAACACTTTCTATTATGGTTTCATAAGGTAATTCCACTCTATGGAGTAAATTAACATATTTTCCGGAGCTCATTAATCCTCATTTAATCAGTCAGTGAACACGAACCAAACCCATTAAAATGAGAATCAAGACATGAACTCTAATTTAAGCCACTATTTTAGTAATTGCATTTATCTTTAGTAAATCCTAACAGATAATCCTAAAACTAGTTTTCCCCTTCCTTATATTTAGTTTGCAAAAAGGCCTTTGAACATTAACCATCCTCTAAAAGCCCTGTTCTCCCTGTTCTCTGATTGTTGTCAGTGCCAGTGGACTTGTACGAGTCAAAGCTGGACTGCTCTGTGTCCAACAAGTTTATTTTCTCATGAAGCAGTCACAGTGCCTCTCAAAAAGGGTCTTTTTACACCCTCAAAGTATCCAAGCAATAAACAGGGCTCCACTGTGTAAGTTTTTCATACCATTACAGACAAATCCTGATAAGAACTTGCTAACAGAGGGGGAAATCAAACGAGTGGGAGGTTCTATGTTGTTGGAGTCACCAGAGCAGCAGAAATGTCACAACCACGGCTAGTTATTTCATGTATTACAAGTAAGGAGGCTTCAGAGGAGCAGATTCAGAGACAGAGAGAGAAGGAATGGGAAGAGCAAGTGAAAAGCCACCTGAAGCCCAGCCCCTGAAGAGCTGAACTGCCAGGCATCAACAGTGGCTCCTGAGGTTGAACATTCCTCACTCTTGCTTTCCCTTCAGGCACTGGGACAAATTCACAACAATTTTGAAGTCAGCTGCCCCCAAAAGCTGAGCAAATATAATTTCCTCTCTAATTTAAAGAGCAAACAGGGAAGTTTGAGCTCACCAGCTCTCCAGAGGCTCACATACAAGGTTTCCTGAGCCCTGCCCAGCCTGCTTCTGTCACAACTCCACTTGAAACCTTTTTCCAGACTTAAAGTGAAATTTTACAAGAAACAGTAAAGCAGAAAACAATAAGTACAAGCAGTACTAGGAAACTTTTACTGAGTAATACAAAAGACAGAGCAAATATTCAGGGACAGAGGACCAAAAGGTTCCAGCATTTCCCAAGGTACACAAAGTATTCATGTTGAGATGTGGAGGACGAGAGCACAGGCAAGCCAAGAGTTTACTTGAACTGGAACCCCTTCCTAACATCCAGAAATCACAGCATGCAAACTGAAGAGGTTCAGCAAGATCCCTCTGAGTTTTCCAGCTGCCTGAACAGAGGGCTCCGAGCTGCCCAATTCAGCATCAACTTAAAGGCCTGTGATGATTCCTCAGATGGCACAAAATGTGTATAAAGGAACACAGGGTGCTTGCTGCCTGTTCTGATAATTCTGCCCCATCTCAAGCACACCAAAGTTGCACAGGTATGTGACTGGCTTAATTTCAAACCAAAAAGGAATTATTAACATCCAGAAACTGGGGACTGCAGCTCTCAGTTACGAAGGTGCACGTGTGAAGTATTTCAAGAGCTGCTAATTGTAAAATAATAATAATAAAAAAAGAGTAAAGTCACAAACTGCTTCTGGACAGCAGAAAAGAAAGAGTAAATTAATTAGTTTTTCACACACATAAAAAATGCTTTAGTATTTAATGTTTCTGTACCATTAGGAGAATAGTACACAAATGGAGAATGAGTGAATTAATTCACTCTCTTCTGGCCAAAGGCAAAAATAAATAACTACCAATAATAAATTAAATGAGGTCTAAAATGGGATCCATAATTAATCACTTTTCTGCTGACCATTTAAGTGACAGTATTATTTTAAAAGCTACTTTGACAGAGTCAGCCCCTCAGATAGGATACATTAGGGATGAGGTTAATTGCACGAGTATATGAATCAACAAGCATTTCTTGCCCACAGAAAGGGAGCACTGGCCAAACAAAAATGACTCAAAAGTCTCCAATATAATGTCAGTGTTGTTCTTTCCCATGAGAGTAAGTAACCATCTGCAGCCACTGTTTCAGAAGCCCAGCAGATTGTTTTGTTTAGAAGGTACGGTTCTTTCTGACAGTATTTTCAAGCAACACTTTGCTGCTACCCATGGAAATTAAAGACCCACTAGTACTACCTGCCCTCGGGTGAAATGCATTTCCCCACCCAGAGGAACGAGTTTAAAATGGAGCACTGAACATACCAGACCACTAAACTCAAACCTGGAACATGAATCATTCAGCAGTTCCACTGGAACAGTACCCAGTCAGTTCTTTGGGATCATCTCAGGGTTCAGTGTTTATGTAACGTTCAACACACTGAACTTCTGATCCCTGGCACTTTAATTTGAACAATAACAGTCTTTATAAAAATGGGGAAAATTGTGTTCTCAGCTTACTTATGATTAAAAAAAAAACAACAAAAAACCAAAACCAACCAACCACACAAACAAAACACCAAAAATTTCCATCTGAGACTAATCTAAAGCATTATTTTCTGGTCTTTGGGCTTGACACAAGCTGCATAATCTTGCTGTATTTGGTTTGAACATCATGTACCTCAAAAACAAAAACTAAGCGACAGCAACAGTGGTTAAGAAAGAATTTCTATTTTTACCGCAGTGGTTTATTAAACTCGGAACAAATTTATAATATAGTTGCATTACCTGAAATTGCCTTTTGTTTTAATGAAGGTCACTTTGGCCAAATAGTTCTGCTCCACATTGTTAATTATGCATTTTCTGGACATGCTGAAAACCGTCCCCACATTTAGTTTGAGGTTTTGGGTTTGTTTGTTTGGTTTTCTTTTTCCTTATATAGTTCTCAATTTTGGTCTCATCTGAATATTATTTTTTCAAAATGGGAGTCTTATCTTTGGTGCCTCAAAAGTATCATCATGATGGATCAAGTATCCAATCAGAAACTACTCGATCAGTACAATTACAGAAACATTTTCACTGATCTACATCAGGACTCCAAAGCAGCAGCTCCTACAGCCCTGTGAAAACAGGAATTCTGGCTAGGAAAGGGAAGTGATGCTTCTTTCACTGCATTCAGACCTTTTTCTCTCAGCAGCTTTGAGGAATTATCTGCCACGTGAAGTTGCAAAATAATGATTTGGATGGTTTCATTTGCTGCAGGTTGCTTTGCTGAGTTAGTCCCAGTGAGCTGCCTCAGACAACTCCTTTCCTTTCAGCACACATTTATGCGAGGCCTAAAGGATCAGAGACAGACTTGGACTGGGGAGGTAAAATTCCCAAGTTTCTCCCAACCTTAAAGCCCAATGAAATGAGTGCAAGGAGAGGCCACTTGGGATTACCCAGCAGTTCACTGCACAACACTCTGTGAAGAACAGGGATTTAGGATATCTCAGGGGAAAAAAAACCAGCAACATTGGGAAAGGGGTCTGAAAAACACAAAATACTTCAACAGTGAAACAATAACAACATATATGAGGCTCCAGAGTGACCAAAATAGCATCTTTGTCCTGTGATTTGGGGTCATAACAGAGAGAGAAGAGGACGCTGCTCTCATCCTAAGGAGCAAAGGCACAGCAAGACCTGTAGGATTCAGCACTGGGACTTTTACCGTGTGCCCTGCTGCTTCAGTTTGAACAGTTACACATCACAAGTTAATCTATCCACAACAGCTGGCTTTGGGAAAAATACTAAAGCTGTCAGGACACACTCATCTGTCACTACCTCACCTCGTGTCTCCTCAGCAGCACAACAAGCACCATCTACCAGTAAGTGTGAGGTGGAGCAGGAAGAACAAAAATCTGTGGATAATATATTGGTTACTAACATGAAGTGTCCTTGGAGCATAAAAGCTGAAATTAATACTTAATGCCATGAATTATGGATGCTGCTGAAAAGCTGTGCTGGGAGAGAGGCTGAGAAACCACTGTGGGGTTCCACTTTCAGCAGGCTGGGACAAAGCCTTGAAGGGCAATGTTTTCTCTCTGCACTTAAAAACTTCTTTTGCCATTATATTCCTCATTATTGTGCCTACTTATTTTCAACTAAATAATTTCTTAAATAAAAGAAGGTTTCTTTTGCTACTGAACCACTGAGAAGCCTACAGATTTGGCAGTGAACAAACCTCTGAAAGTACAAACAATGAATTTCACATCTCAAGGAAAAATAGCCTGAATAAAAATAAATGTGCAGTATTCTTATGCTTCAAAGGCAATAACTAATACACTATTACTCCCTTACCCATTATTTTAGTTCACCTTCAGTACTGAATTTCATTTCTAACCTTTTCTTTTGGTGTTTAGAGCACCACTCTGGAAATTTGTCCTGTCATTCCACGATCACCATTATAACAATTCCTCCAAAATATTAAGCAAAACTCTTATTATTTTGGTTATTTTTAGTTTTACCTTATTCTATCTTTCACTCTCTTCCCTCTCTACAAAGAACCAAAAATAAAGGAACACTTTTTCCTCAAACTGTTTCTCAGCTCTCCAAAGTTCCACTGCACATTTCCAGACTCATCTTATTACACCACAGCTCCATAACCCGTTCCCAGAAACCCACACAAACACATCCTTCCTCCTCAGATATTCCACACGGGCACTTCTCTCAGCCCAGAGTGTGCATGCAAACAAAAGAACACAGCCCTTCATTAATTCCTGCACTAGCACTGTATTCTCTTTCTGCTCTGTGCCTCTGCCTTCTGTTGGTGATAAACTCCAAATTCTGCAGGACTCCACCGGTTCCACCAGACAGCAACTGCTGCCACGTTCTTTTCTAGTTCTCAAAAGTCATTATTTCATCTAAAAAGCAGAATGCTCCTGCTTACAGTGAGAAAAGCATCCATTATTTAACTAAAAGGGAGGGTAGCCAATTCCTTGCAAATTTAAAGTAGGAAACTAGTCCACCTCTTAAATTAAGAAATTACTTCATTTTCAAAGAACTTTGCCTATTTGTATCATTTGAAACTTTTGTCTGGAAACTCTGAATTGGAGATAAGATCAAAAGAAAAGAGGAAAACAAAACAAAACAAATACACTGGCAAAATCAGAACAATGAAAGACATCATCAGAATAGATAAGATTATGTTCATATAAGAGAGTTTCATTGTTTTCTCTCAAAATTCAGTATTCTGGGATTATTTTGTTCCTATTCTGCAAGTACAAACCCCAAGCCATAATGACTTCTTTTCACTGCAGTAAAAAAACCACAATACCTTCTTAATTGCCACAATTTAATTTTTTGTTCTGTTTTAGATTTCATATTGTGAAACAACTTTTAGAGTGAGTCAGAGAACGATGCCACTTGTATTTGAAACTTATTAGAACATCATTTCAGGAACAATGAAGCTGGAAAAGACTTCTAAAAGCAAAATCTCTCAGCAGAGTCCCAACACATTTCTTGGATATTTTGGAAGAGAAAGCCAGTCTCTACCTCAGCAGATTCAGGTTACAAACAGCAGCACACAGTTATTGCTCTGGCCTTGCCTACTCCTCACGTAAAAATGGCTTGTGCAGATCTTTCACCACCTTTAGGTAATTTCTGGCTGTGCATTTCTCCACCTGCCCTAAACAATTGACAGTGTCTTTCACCTGCTTTCAGCCACAGGGACACCTTACAGAAGAGACCCAAAGCAAAACGATCACCTGCTTCCCCCATCTCAAAAATAAATAAACCCCAAACCAGACAAGACAGCTGCAGTCACAAATGATCCTTCCCTTTACACATACCTGTGGATTCACTTCCCTCCACCCTGGTGGGCATCTCCCTTTGCCTCCCAAGCAATATTGAGGCTCCTTTCAATGCATTCTATCAATCAGCAACAAGAACATGGCTATTCCACTGGCTCCATCCTTTTGGATTAAGGTTTCCTGGACAAATTTGCTCTTCCTTCTTGTCCTTACTCCAGTTTTTTCCAGGTTTTGAAACATCAGAGCACTACTCTCAGCTAAGTAAATCCTCTGGTAAAAGTTGCCTGGGATTGTTCACAGCGTTCAGATGATATATCCTGAATACATTCCCACCTATCCAGAAGGGGTATAACGGCCTGCTCTTCATACTGAGCTGGCAGATTGCACCAAACGCTCTGGAAAAATGCAAGTGTGCCCCACAATCACTGCTCCTAAACACAGACTGCGTGGCAGAGAGAAACACACACACCTTTACCACGAGACACCCCAATTACACTTGTGTGCTCAAACCACTTTCTGCACGACACAAAATGAAGGTTTTGTATAGACACGAGTATTTTAGAAGGAATAATTCTGTATTAGCAACAAAGGCAGGATTTAACAGGGGGTGGAAGGAAACATCTACAACTTGGGCAAGGGCAACTTGTACTGATCACAGATCTTGTAAAATTCACCTCACTGGTATTTTGAGAGGAAATTTCTGTGGAACAATTTGACACAGTTAAATTAATAGGGGTTCAGGTGGAACACCCCGTTACTTTCTCCCTGTAGTGCATAAGTAAATGCTTTCAAACTTCATCGGACTGTTCAGTTCACTGACCGTGCACCATCTTATCCGAATTCAGAACAGCAAATAAGCATGCAAAAAGACCCAGGAGCCCCAGACTTGACACACTGGTGCTTTACTCCACCTAAGTAAACTCCAGTGTGCACTGAAAGTAAACTTGTGAATCAGAGCTTTAGACAGAACTTCAGCAGTTGGTGGATAACAGTGACATCAACCTGGACACAACCCCTGGGCATGCCAAGTTCAAGGGGCAGCAGCCCAGTTTGCTGTGCTGACTCTGCTTTGGCCATCCTTGGACCTTCTTCAGGCAGAGGCCACAGAGATCTAATCCCACACTGCTCATCCTTTCCTGCTCCCCCTGTTTGCTCCCTCCAGCCAAGCCTACAGAGAGGAAAAGGGAAGATGGCAAGGCCATAGAATAGCCAAAAATCAGTCCAAGGGATTAAGTGGGGAACCTGCTCCAAGTTTTTCAGCAAGATACCACACAAACATACTGAAAGTGCTGACGGTTTAAATAGAGCCAATTTAAAGAGCGTGGGGGAAAAGTCCTCTGAGAAGGTGAGTCAGCCTGAAGGGAAGCACTGACCCCCAGAGCTCACTCAGTTTTTCCAGGCAGAGACAGGCATTCACCAAACAAGAACTATCTGCTAACAAGCCCCTCACCTCCAGAAACAGATTGGCTCATTGGTTTTCACAACTGCCTTTACTGCCGGACAGAAATGACCAAGAGAGGAATGGGCTCAATCTATTTTTTTCATGAATAACAGAGGAAAATTTTCAAGTCATGAAAACAACAAAATTATTTAATAGTAACATATTTAGCCACCGGAATTTACTTTTCTTAAATTAGCAACTTTTTAAAATTACAAAATATTTACAGTTTCTACAGAAAGAAAAAATGGGGGCTCACATTTAATTTTCTCCAAACACACACAAACAAGTTTGTGTTTTTTTTTTAAGTCAGATTTCAATCTTCTCCTCTGCAGTATGACTGCTCAATCCATTTCCATTTATTATTTAATCTGGCATGTGTTAGCAACAAAGGACTTCTACTGATCTGAGTAATACTTTGTACATTACTGAGGTACATAATAGTTCTTCCTGTAATCTGATTTCACTCTTTCCAACTCGCAAATTTAAAAAGAAAAGCTGTCAGGCTAGATCATAGTTGGCATGTCACTCTCCAAATGCCATTTACATTGTTCTTTTTACACACATCTTTAATAGTCAATTTTCTTTTTTCTATACATATTTTAGTGCAAAAATGTTTGCCATCAATATTAAAATACGAATTATCTGCATAGCCATGTACATAGCGTAGAGAATTACCTCAAATCCCATCCATTACTCTCATATTTAATAGCCAATATCCCTTTGGCTTTCATATTTTAATACTGAGTTGCTTGCTTCGCTGTGCAGAGAAAGAAATCTTTTTCAGTGCCTTTTATTCATATCCTGAAGCAGAAATGAAAAGCAGTCTTGGTAAGTTTTGAGGTGTTAAAGTGTCGATAAACTAAAAGTCAAACCCACAGTCTAAGCTGCAAAAGTAGCACAGTTAAAGTCACCTGCATTCCAAAACGAAATGTGTTGGAAGGCATTTCAGAAATTCCCCTTAAGTCCATCCCAAATTCTAGAAAGTCACGCTTGGAAGTGTCACCAAATTCACACACAGAGCCAGGCACCTGAAGGGCACTTACAGAAGGTCACTGTGCTTGTCAGAGTGGTCTGAGCCAACTTGCAGAGAAAATGTGAAAAAGGCTTTAGGTAGACAAATATTACATCTCAAATTACTAAGCCTTAAAGAACACCCTCCATTTGAGACACACAGGCTGGAGCTTGCCCTGAAGATGGGTGATACATCCTTCAAAAAAATTATTCAGTGAAATGGTGCTGGTTGCCTTTTCAAGCTGAGCCAGTCATTGTGCTGCTGCTCCTATCCTGTCTTGTTTGTTTGTTTTGTGTGGGATTTTGTTTTTTGTGTTTTTATTATTATTTTGGTGTTTTGGTTTGTTTTTAATTTTTTTAATTATTATTATTTTTTAATTTAAATTTAGCAGCTCACTGGTTCAGCACAGTAAGTTTTATCCATTTTATAACCCAATGCATACCCAGGCCACTGACTACAACCTGTGTGGCATCCCATCCCCCAGATCAAAGTTTTGAAGCTTCCTGGCACTCAGACTTCTGACCCCTCCAGTTCCTTGTGTGACTGTTGTGGACAGCCAGTCTGGGAATACATCGTGTCTGCAATGGAGAGAGGACTCTCCCTTCCCTCTCCTTCCCCTGGCCAAACCCCCAAGGTAAAACCGGAAGACACCAATAAGGGAGCTCACCCTTCAAGGGAAGAAGCCGAGATGTACGATTATTTGAAGAATTTAATTAGAAAAAATGACTATCCTTTAAACAAAAGCCCCCTGAAAGCTTTAAAAAAATGGATTTATAAAAACATAAACCCTGTTCCAGAAACCATAACCTACATGGAATGGGCAAAAATTGGCTCTGTGCTAGCAAACGCTGTCTTTGCTGGGGACGGTCACGCTGTAAAAACTTTAAATGCTTGGAAAACAGCCTTCGTAATGTTAAAAGAGACCGTAAAACAAAAACCACAAGCTGAAGAGAATACGGAGACAGCCATACAACTCTACCACAGGCAGAAAAATGAAAGTGACCGTTTTGAAACCTCTAACGTCGACAACGACAGCAGTTTGCAAAATTACACCAAGGCTTCTGCCGCAAATAATCCTCTTCAAAATGGCGGCGCTCCCTCAGGAGAGCGTCACAAACCCCAGAATGGCGGCTCTCCCTCAGGAGAGCGTCACAAACCCCAAAATGGCGCAGTCCCTCAGGAGAGCGTCACAAACCCCAGAATGGCGGC
>JAYRBT010000001.1:3497088-3508731 GCA_036023395.1 Myiotriccus ornatus
CACAAACCCCAAAATGGCGGCGCTCCCTCAGGAGAGCGTCACAAACCCCAAAATGGCGGCGCTCCCTCAGGAGAGCGTCACAAACCCCAAAATGGCGGCGCTCCCTCAGGAGAGCGGCACAAACCCCAAAATGGCGGTGCTCCCTCAGGAGAGCGTCACAAACCCCAGAATGGCGGCGCTCCCTCAGGAAAGCGTCACAAACCCCAGAATGGCGGCGCTCCCTCAGGAAAGCGTCACGCGGCACAAACCCCAAAATGGCACAGTCCCTCAGGAGAGCGTCACGCGTCACAAACCCCAGAATGGCAGAATCACTTATGGGCATCGAGTGCAACATCAGAAATCCCAAATTACCTCTAACAGGTGCCAAGGCCAATAAACTCAGCAGGAATAACCACTGGTCTCTGCAGGATTAAACATTTTCCCCTGACTTTTGCAGGAAACTTCACATCAGTGAAAGAAGAGACCAAAACCCTCCAGAATCCCTGCAGAGGAGCAAAATGCACCCCTGGGAGAGAGCAGGATGAAACCAACTGTCTCTTGTGATAAAAGTGATATATCAATGAGTTATTTTTCACATTACTAAGCGATTCTCACTACACTTCATGTTTTGATCAACTTGCTGAAGGTTTCTCCAGCTCAGGTGCTTTTTCAGGCAATTTTAGCTCAACCCACCGCAGGACACAGAAGGCGCCTGCTCCAAGTGTTTTGTGTGCGGGTTCATCCAGTGTATATTCAGCATCCACAGGAATTTGCCTAAGCAAACTAAGAAGGAAGGGCCAGGGGTTTAGAGAACTGATGCTTATGAAGTCAGATTTCCCTCCTTTTATTGCACACCAAGACAATTATTAAACATCAGCCTTGATAAAGATTTTAAAGTGAAACTTCCAAAGCCCGAGAAAGAGGCACAACCTTAAACACAAGACTTGCAATCTTAACTTGGTTCAGACGAATTTGAAAGCCCCAATCACCCACAAACAAACCTGAATATCAGTATATAGGATTCTAAGGCCCAAAGAAAGACAATACAGAAAGCAGATCAGAAAGCACATTATAAAGGTTGAAGAATTTGCAAGTAGAGACATTAGAGAAAACATACAAGAAGATGCAACAAGGATGGCAGGATGACACTGAAAAAAATGTTAGGGAAGATAAGTAATAAGGTAGATAATCTTGATCTTTCATGCCTTTTCAGTGTTTAAACACGTGGCTGTAAATGGCTTACTGGGTTGGCAAACCTCCAGCTCCCCTGGTGGCATGGCTCTCCTGACAGCAGGTGGTTTATGGTCCATCAAGCAGAATGAGGGGCATTGCCCTCCTCGATTTCCCTCTGTTCAGGCTCTGCTTCCTCATTACAGACACATCCAGTCTTGCAGTAGAAGAATGCCACGTGCTCCATAAATCTTGAATTAGTTGCTGTACTGGAGGGGCTATTTTATTACCCTTAGGAAGCTCACAGCAGAGCTGTCAACAGTAGCAGGCCACCAAAATATTTCTTGTTTTAAAGAAGGCAGGAGAAATCTCGAGGCACGAGTGGCTGGTAATAACCCCGAGCTGGGGCTGTAAATTGCTCATTTCATTACTCAGAGCTGAAAATTGTACTGACTGGATGAGATCCCAGCAAGACTCCCACAGAAAAATGGACCATGAAAGTCTCATCACCGACTACCCAGGAACTTCCAGTGCAGGGGGGTTTATCTGTGTGTAGATATACAGAGCAAAAAAAAGGAAAAGCTATAAACACAGGTCTATGTGTGCATATTTTATCATCTTAGAATGCTGGGCTACCACAAGAATCTTGTTAAAGCAGAGGTGGCTCTGCTGACTGCATTCAGATGTCAGATTCACAGCTATCAACCCAGCAGGTGTAAATTAATTCAACACAATTCATGCCCTGTCATGTTGTCTTTATTAATTATCACAGTACAGTAAGAAAGTCTATCGAAATGTGGGAGAACAGTAATGTTTTTTCTAAATGAAACATGAATGTTCATTTCACACAAAATTTGCTTGTGAGCATTTCCAGTGCACTCTACAGATACGCACACACGAATCCTCTTGGTAGACAACTGCACTGACAAACTGAGGGCCAAAAGGCTCTGCAGCATCACACACAGGAAAGAAACCCAGAACCCCCAAAGCAGCAGGAAAACTTCATCTGCAAAGAGAGCAACAAAGAAGGAAAGCCAAAGATGGTGCCATGCTTGTGCAGGAACTGAGAAGTCTGCTTCAAACTGGGAAAAGTCCCCCTAAAAAAGATAACTAAGCTCATTTGATAGATTCAGGCAAAGGCACAGGTAATTTCATTCCCTATTGGTTTGGGGGCAACTTACCAGGAACACCTTCAAAACCTCAACACTGTGTTATTGAAACAAAAAATTTAAAAATAAAAGGCTTGATGGTTCATGGGCATTATTCAAACATCCATGGCATACACAGTCAGGGAAGTTTGCACATAAAACACTTTATAATGTTTAAAGCAATGCAAGGAGTTAAATAATTTATAAATTTTAAGTCACAAAATGCAAAATCTAGGACAACGCTCTCTTTTGGTTGTCTTTCCCTTGGCATTATTTCTTTCCCAGTGGCACAGCTCACTCACAAGAGGTGGAACATAGAGAAATTCCCTCATTTTCTGCTGAAATTCCCTTATACCCACATTTTGACTACGGAAAAAAAAAATTTAAACTCAAACGTAAACAAGATTATTTACCGGTAAAGTCACATTACCCATCAGAAAGTATTAAATGCTAATTAGCCTGGGAATCATCCTAGGGGTTGTTTAAAAAGAGAAATCCAGACTTGAAACATTTTGAAGCGTTTTCTGTGCCTGCCATAAATACAGAACACGCAATGAATAACAGGCACAAGAGATGACAGTGTGTTCCCCCCCACGGGCAGGAAACAAGGCAAGCAGGACTCCATCCCAGCCACCCTTGCTCCCATTTCCAAGCAGCTCTGGCAGCAGAGGATTTGTATTTCAGCCCTGAGGATCAGGGAGTGTCTGAACTGTGGGGTCACTGAGCCCCTGCCCCAAAGGCTCTGCATGCCCAAGGGCGGGGCAAGCTGCAGCTGCTGGAAGGAGATGGTTGTGACTTCCCAGGGATCAGTGAGGGAGCTCCAACCTCAGACCCCAAGGGCTCAGTACCGTGACATTGTCCAGCCTGCTGAGCAATGCCTCTCAAAAATCCTGGCACTTCTTCTCACACCACTTTGCTAATAATTTTGACTGTCCCAAAGGGATAGTGCACAATTAACTTCTCGTTTTACTTGGGAGGTGCCTGCAAATACTGAGGTAGCTTTGAGAAGGCACAGCACGATACCAGCTAAAGACAGATTGCTATCAGTCACCTCAAAGCATACAGCCAGATACTAAGAGACCAGCTCCTCAGGAAGGGGAAGACTTTTCTCTTTCTTGTATATGTGATCTAAAATTAGATGAAATTACTTGCCTAAATTCACTGAGACTTGGTCCTCATAAAAAACTCTGCAACTCTTTGAACCACTGCAATGTCTTTAAATGTAGAAATTCTACATGCAAGGCAGAAGTTCCCTTCATACAACCTAAGGTTCAGTGTGGTCTGAATTCTCAGAGCTACAGGACTATCAAATGGCCATCACCCATTTGATAAAACACACCATCCTAAGCTGTCTGGTGTACACATACACAAACCCCCACCCCAAAATTGCATTTTGACTTCCCTGTCTGAGCATGGGTGCCCTAAACGAAGGTCAGCAATCAAGATGACAATCTCAGTGCTCCACATTTATCCACAGACGTGAATTTCAACAAAAACCCAGCACTTGGGACTTAAATTACTGCAGCCCAACCATGTGCAATCATGTGCTATTTCCAGGCAAGTCCAGGCAACGCCTTCATCCCATTTCCTGAACTACAGTCAATCAGGTATCATGGAACTGCATTTCTCATCACAGGAGTACAAGCTCCTCATTAACTCTTCTGTGAGGTTTTTTCCCCCTTCTTTAAACACTTTACATGCTTGCACAGAACTAAGAAGCAGGATCAGGAAAATTTGCCCACACGTTCAGTGTGAAGACAGAAGAGGGACTGCAGAAGTGGACTGGAAAATCACGTCACCTGCATGTGCTCAAACAAACAGTAAATGCTTCAGACAAAAATTCATTCCCTACATGAGGAGTCATTTGAGTCACTGTTCTCCAATTTGAGCTAATGTGGAATTGCAAACATAGCTGAAACCACGTAAGCAATACCAGTTATGTCAGTTAATTTACACAGAACAGGAAAGAGGCCACAGCATCTGCACTTCCATCATCTTATTCCATGAACAAAGCTTTTCTTTTTGGGAGTGACACATTGTTACTTTCTATGCAGCTATTTTGCAAGTCTATGAAATCAAAAAAAGCAGAAATTTTTTTGTTATTCTCTGGTACATTTTTCATAAAAAAGAATTAAAAAAAATAATAACCTTAACAAATAGAGTTTCCTTCCTCTGGAAATCACTGATTCAAACTGAATAATTAAAAAAGCTTTAACAGAAACCATTGCCAATCTCACTCTGGCAGAAATGTGCTTACCATTGGTTTCAGTCATGCAGATAAATGATGGGCACTGGCTCTGGAATTGAAAAGCTCATGACAAAAAATGGCCTTAGTTAGAACAATAAAAGGGATGGTTGCAAAGTTGTCAGAATAACCATTGTTGGATCTAAATACATTTGAGGATTGCTGCCATCAGCACAGCAGTGTGGAAACAATAAGTGTATAGAGCACAGGACAACTGATACATCCTCCAACCCTTCAAGGTACCAAAAAATCCTCCCAGCCCTCCTGGGACACGGAGGTGTTCGGTTTTTGTACACACAAACAGTGTCAATGGCCACACCAGGACTCCCACATTGAAACAGTCCCCCTTCTCCCTTGTCAGACAGTGCAGATTCATTCCAATGAATATTTAGTATATTCAGTGCAGTGACATTTCAGCAAGAAACCAAACCCCAAAGGGCTTCCATGCATTTACTCCTCAACGTGCAGCAGAGATGGTGTTCCAGCCCAGGGACATCAGCCCAAAGGTCAGCAGTGCTCCTGCAGCAATGAAGGGACAGAAGGAGTTTCCTTTACAGAGTTACTCCTACAAATGCCATCCCCACCTGATCCTAAGAGCGTATTTGTCCCCAAACACTTGCTTTTCATGGACAACTGCTATTAACTGGCACATACAAGAGACCCCCCCGCCTAGGCCTGATGGTTTTGACATCCTTAACTGGAAATGCATCACTTGTGCTGCCAGGGAAACCTCCCCATCTGCCTGGGGGAGATTTGCATATGGAAATAGCTGTTCTCTTTTTATTGAGCTCCTTGTTCATACCAACAGGGATCCAAGTTATTAACAGGCCTGAGACAGTAATAATGAAGTGAGTCAAGATAAGAAAAATACAACACTGGAATATCATCTCCTCCAGGAATTTGAGGTTTTAGACTAATATTGGTATTCATCTCTGCAACGGAGACAGCCCCGACCACATTTTAATCATTACCTGCCAGGCTCCTTATTCTGCATTACAATTCCTTGTTAACCTAACACGAAATGGTGGTAGCTTGGTTATATTTGAGCAGAAGACTATCTAAAAATGTCTAGAAGCAGAGTGACCTACATTTGCACAGGTTTTCGCTGTGTTATTCCATTTTACACTGTACCAAAAGCAGTACGCAATATTTTTCCTTCTGTGAAAAACTGAATCAAATCTTCATGTCTCTGAAGATGCACTGGCATTTCTTTTAATATTTTGGTATTCTACTGTAAAATAACAAGGCAGATTTATTTCAGAACTAGGGAACTCCCTTTTTTTTGGATATGACACCAACCTTCCCCTCTTTTCCTCTGTTGTAGAAAACAGGAATGGGAAAACGTGACACAGAATCAGTAATCTGGACGTGTCCCTGCACACAACCCCTGGGCATAAGAAGACATGTAAATGTATGCACATATATCTGTTTGTGTATTACCTGCTCTTTTCCTACCACTGAATACAGGACAAAGTCTGTCTGATTCTTTGCTGCAATTCTGCAATTTATGGAGGAGACCAGTGTAGCTCAACAGGCACATCCAGCTGGTGGAGACATCGAAGCTGTGCCAAATACATCTATCCCCCCTTCCTGGTGTCATGAGCTGATTAGATCTCATAGCACTCATTTAATCATAACACCTTCTCCATACTCCATTCCTAAAAAAAATTGATTTTAAAAAAAATTCAAAACTCAGGATATTTTGTATTCTAACAAATTTTGTATTTCAAATGAGCACATGAGCACATTTGCCTGAGATTTCATACCAGAAATCTGAACACAGTCCAACATTCCCTATTAGTCCATTCTTGTTTCTCCATTCTAAAATAGAAGGACCCCCCCAAAAAAAAAAACAAAAAACCCCAAACAAACCCAAAACCTCTCAAACACACAAATATACACACCAAAAAATGTATCTGACAAACACAAAGGATACAAACAAATTAAGAGGAAGCAAAACTAAGTGTTTTCACAGGCAAAGTCCTGTGAGGAAGCTTCAAATACAAGCCAAGAGTTTAGAAGTCAATTGACTGAAAATTCTTAATTATGGTATTTGTCCCCTTTGAGCAACAACATCCTGATTCTTGTAGGTAAGAAAGGCAGATGGAGGCACTTTCCCAGCTCAAGTTTTCTGCAGCTGTAACTCTGCATTCCAATTAGACCAATGGAGACTCTTCATCAAGATACAGTACAGATAATTTTATTTACACACCACCTCCTTATCCAGAAAACTGTTCAGAATGTGGCCATTTCAACTCTTCTGTGGAACTTCAAGAGCGTGAACATGAGTTGATTTATCAGGGGCCAAGACATGAACACAATGCAGCAAAAGCAACCGACACCAAATGCACATGGGATGTTATTTTTCTGCTTAGATGACACAAATACTTTCAGCTTTTTTAGATAAACTGGTTTGTGTTCTAATGCACACAGAGCAACACTTCTCGGAAAGCAATATGCCAATGTGAAGTTTAAAACCACAGGCATTCTCTGAGCACTGGACCTGCAGTAACACAGCTGACACCCGTAAAGGTATTTTCACAAAGTGCTTTCACAGACCTCTATGAAGTGAACAGTATTTCAGTACTGAATACATTAATCCCTCCAAAGAAAAAGTTTGCTTGTAAAAATCTGAGGAATAGCCTTAAAATTAACAGCTCAAATGGTCCAACTGCAGTGGAGAAACTTCAGTGCCTGCCAGTTCTCAGGTGTGCAACGTGGCTGTTGGCAGAACCCTGAAATTCAAGGCAGCAGAGTCAGAATTAGCAGCAAAAAAAAAAAATTCTGCCACGATTTTAACTCCAGTTTGCTTTGCAGATGTGCCAATTGACTGCAAGTGGAAAATAGTAAAGTAAATGCTGAGTACTTCCAATAAGAACCTGTCCTCGATGCCCAGCACCCCCTGCAGTGATTATGGGGTGATTCATGAACTGTAAAACACACCAAGAAAAGCCAACTTGTTCTGAGAGCTGAAAAAAAAACAACCACCTTACACGAGTAAATACATGTAACTGAGAAAAATACAGATATCCCCTTGCATCTGTAATCAGCTCATTAGTAAGCTGACTGATTTAATCTAAAATTGTTCAGGGCAATGCTCAAGGTATCAGCTGTTGTTCAGGTGAATGAACTCCATTGCAAGGAGGTTCTAGGCAGAGGTCAGGCAGACTGACATCAGAAAAAAAATAACACAAATTGGGTTTAGTTCAAAAAAGCACAAGTTTTGTGCTTTCCTAAACAAAAGTTTTAAAAGAAAATTAAATGTACATGGAGTATGTGCCCTGTCCCCAGTTTATGGAAAGAGAACCACACATCCAGCTACACATCAGAACCACCTAAGGTTGTATCTGAGACACAGAAAATCAGGTCACTCCACAAAGCCAAGATACTCCTGTGAAAATTTACAGTAGCCCTAATTTAAGACCAGATTTGCATATGAAATCCAAGTCCAAATGAGGCCCCACATTTTTTGTTTTACACTTGATGCTTCCCTGGGAAATCACTTGCCAGTGACTTTCACTAAAGCCATTTGTTGCAGATCTGCAACACCAATTGTTATCATCTTTCAGGACACTGCAGAGATAAAGTGCAACCTGTGTAAGGTTAACAGGTGCTGCTCAGCACAAAGCAGCAGAAAAACTTTTTACTTTGATTATTCTCATCAGGGTGAGAAAGAGCTCTTTAAGGAGACAAATACTTCATTCAGAATTTAGAACTTCAACTTCTGTAAATGGAGACATTTATAAACTGCCTGGGTGGGCTCCAGGAATGAGCAGTCTCTCCAATACTGGTTCAGTTCCTCAAATCCAGATCAGTGCAGCTTTTGAGAGAGTTATATGCATGATTAAATAATAGTAACAACAACAAATCTGATTCTCTTTGTTGAATGAAAGAGAAACATCACCGTGCAAAAGCTGCAGCACCGCTAAGAGGGCACAGAGAAAACCCAGGTAGTAAATTAGTTCTCTTAGATTTATGGGCTCCTAAAAGAATCTGCTAGAATACATTGATAAAGGGCAGATAGTATGAGTCAATGGAGCTGGAATAAAATTAATAAGTGCTGACACTCCTTAATCAACATCTAACATACTTATGTATATATATACAAGTACATGTCCTTATCACTCACAGTGTTCAACTTCCCTTAAGGAAAGACATCAGAATTTTTGCAGTGAAAAAAAAAAAAGAGACAACGAAAAACCACCACAAAAGGACAAGCTCTCCTTCTTTTCTTGAACAACACTAACACAAGGTTGACAGTTAAAATGTGCAATTTAGAAGGGAAGAACACAGCAGATTTATACCCCATTCAAGTCTGGCTGCTCAGACAAACACCAAAGTAAAATTGGTATTTATTGAAACAAATGGACTATAAATACATTAACAAATGCTGTCCTTAAGAAGAAACATCTGCAATTAATGTAATAGAATACGGGGTGCTCACTAATTTCCAGCCAGCAAAGGTATTTCACACCCACAACCAACGGCAGCAGCTTCTTGCCAACATTTGAAGGGCAGTTTTCCATCAGGACCCTGCACGGCAGGACTGGGGCGTTCTCACTGACACTCTGCACCACTCAGGGAAGCTGCCACTGCATTTCCACGGCTGAAAACCTTCAGCAAGAAACGGGCAGTTCACTCCAATATTTCTCTGTTGTCAGTTAAATTTTGTCAAGACAAAGAAGGGGTTGGAAAATGCCAGCAGTGTGGTACCAACCTGCTCTGCAATCATCCACACCGTACAACATTTTGGTTATCTTTAAGACTGCTTTTGACATGAAAATGCCATTGGATTTTTTGCTTTGCAAAAAGAGTAAATGCTGCATATAAATAAACCTTGGGTTCCTATCTTGCTTATACAGATGACTTATAAAGCTCATGCTCTAGATGGAACTAAAATACCAAAATAAAACCAAACAAACCTGAGTTTCTCTGGGAACTTGAAATTTGAGAAGAGAAGCCCAACACCTTTTTTTCCTGAACAGAAATGAGAGATGGAGACATGAAGATAAAACTGCTAATATTAGACACAAACATTAGGTATAAACTAAAGTCAAACCACAAGTACTTAACATTTTGTGTGCTAAAAGCCAAGTACCAAATTGATTTCAATTAGTGCCCTGAACATTCAGGTGCTACACAAATCTACAAGTGTCTAACGCTGCACACCATATCCTATGACCAGATGGAAATATCTTAACACTTAATTTAGTGGCAAAAACAATGCAGAACCCAATTCTCTAAAATTCCCCTCAACTTTCTTAAAGCTGGAAATAATTTCATTTCATAATTTAAATCTGCACTTTGACAAACTGTTCTTTTATTCTTCATATATGTTTGTATCATACAAGATATGCCGTCATATCTATCCAAATGCAGTCCTACAAGCTCACATGTGCTTGCTGGTTATAAAGTCATCAGATCAGTGACAGCAGTGAAAGACAAAGTGAGCAATTTGGGAGCGTGTCCTGGAACAAATGGAAGGTTACACACGCAGTGCCCCTTTTATTCCTTCAGACACGCTCCCTTCATGACAGGATTTCATCCTTTATTCTGGCAGAATGCATTCAGCTTGCCACTGGAATGTCAGGCAGGGGAAAAAACACAGCTAATTATCATTTTAATCATCACCCTTCACGTGATTAACGTTTAACTTAGGGAAAGTATTTTCTGCAAACCTCTTCCAGACTCCCATTTCAGTCACTGCACGGGATCTGCTGTGCCCACCAGCAGATAAGAGGGCTCTGGGTTTTCTTTGGGACCCCCCACGCTGATGGGAACTCCAGGTCACTTCTGCACTTCATTCTGCCAAGTGGAGACCCCAGCCTGGGGCACCGAAGTACCGAGGGATGTTTTCTCCAGAATTAACCCATGGCTGCTCTGTTTACTTCTCCAAGGTCCGAGGAAGTAACTGGTAATAATCCCCACTCCTGCTCTTTGTTTTGGTACAGCCACCACCTGGCTCTTCAGAAAAGAACAATAAACGGAGCCTCCAAATAAACAAGCAACTGGTGCTCACTTTCCAGAAGGCAGAGAGTTACCACGTAGATGATTTAATATGGGAACAATGGCTAATAAAATGTCTCCAGTCCAAATTAGATTAAATGAAATTAATACTTCAATAATTAGCACTCACCCATTAGATTACCATAACCAACACTCTCCTATCAAATTAAAATAAGACAGCAACAACTTTTAAACTTTTAATTATTTATATTAACCTGATAATTTCTTGTGTAGGGAAGGAAAAATACATTAGTGTGTTCTGCTGGCCCCTAAGCAGCATTTCACAATGAAATTAAACTAGACATTTGCATGGTTTGGCAGGTTGGTTATTCTGACTGATGCCAATCCTGTAATGCTGACAGTTAATCTGGAATATCCCCCAGTCAGAAAATATTCTAAGAACCATCTAAAGGGCGCGACTCTAAGAACGATCTTAAGTGCGACTCTGTCCCTGTAAAAGCAAAAGGCATCATCCCCAGGCTTTGCTTGCTGAACAAATGGTGTTATCCCCTTCTGGACCCTCAGTGGCTCCAGTGCTAAAAAACTTCATTTGAGCTTAGGATCACTTCTCCTCTTCATGATTAATCCTCTCGTGCAGCGTGATTTAGTGCCACTGTCAGCTGGCCCCCCAAAACTGATTCAATCATTCAGCTGAAGCTCATTTAAAAGAAATATTCAAGCAGTTTGTAACAATTTTCAGAGAGCTGTAAAATGCCTTGGAGTCTCTACCACAGCCCGAGACTGGCACAGTAAATGATGCTCAGTGATACTGTAAATACCAGGGGTGTTTCAGACAGGGGTTTACTGCTGCTCGTGAGGTGTCTGACAGAGCAGTATGCAGTGCTGATTAAATGCTGTCTTCAGCTACAGAAGAGAAAAACCAATCGGGCATTTGGAACTGGTGGCATTGTTTCAGAGTCACAGGGAGCTGATGGGATGATTTTCTCCTTCACACTGACTGCTCGAGAACACCAAACTGAATTCAGGGGGGGTATTTTCTCAGAACAATAAATAAAACTCAGTGGCAGCTGACAGGCTGCAACTCAAGCCTCTTAAAAAGCTGGGATCAGAACCTTTGTCCCACACCCACAATCA
>JAYRBT010000001.1:3517592-3577249 GCA_036023395.1 Myiotriccus ornatus
GGCTGACACTCACAGCCGGTCCAACCCTGAGCGAGGCTGACACTCACAGCCGGTCCAACCCTGAGCGAGGCTGACACGCACAGCCGGTCCAACCCTGAGCGAGGCTGACACGCACAACTGCTGCTCCAAGCCACCACCAGCAGTGAGAGGGGTGCTTACAGTTCTCTTCCTTGAAGAGAGGCAAACCAAAACACTCCACAAAATTGTTCAGTACTCAGAACCTTTAAAAATCGGACAGACTTGTGAACACCGGCTATCACAGGGTTTGTACATCCCTAACTGGAACAAGTTAGGACAGTAGATGTACAAACTGCAACAAAATACATGTGATAACTGTATCTTACTCTACCTCAAGCTCCAAAATAACACTATGTATTTGGCAAATAAATGGTAACACCTTGAAGGAGTATTGCAGTTCTGAATAATGTTTATTTAGACAGCAGAATACTGATTACTGAAAAGAAAGATATCCAATCCCAGAGCGAGAAATTAATTAGATAATGATCTTTTATTGCAGTCCCTAAAAAATGAGCAGAAGGGCTATCCTTTGTCAAACACCTTGCTTTAGAATAATAAAAATAATCTATTGGCTGCAGGAGAGAGAAGAACATTGTAAATTAGCCACCTTATAAAAATACGATATAAAATTCTACCTCAACAACAGTAATAGCAATTACATCTCCCTGATGTATTAGAACTAATTTTCACATAATTTCCCCCTCTGTATTTGCTTCCTCCTGAATGCTTATATCTCCTTAAATACTTTTTCAGCCTTTTTCCCCCCCTACAGGCTATTCTCATCATCCACTTCAGCGTTATATTCAATACATACAAAACTTTCAAATCTTCACGTTCTTGGCACAGGCACTGCTCATTCTGCCGCCTCTCAAATGGGCTGCTCTCTTTCATAGCATCACCTAAGGGATGACACTCAATTCCCAACAGTTTTTACTGGGCTGATGTCCAGTGACGGTGCAGGAACAGCTTTAACTCAAACCCCATCAGCATCAGAATAGATTAGGACACAAGCAGTGGTGGTGACCCATTTGGCCTTTTCACCTTGAGGAAGACCCTGAAGTTGTTTTTTCCTTCCTAACCTCACAAATAAGCCTTGAACCAAGATGCCAATTTGTACTGCTCAGCCCTTTCCCCCTTCTTGGTTTCCTGACCCTCCCTGGAGGAGCTGCTTGTCCTCAAGCTCACTCCCTCCCACAGTTCTGGCAGCTGGACAAGCAGGCTGTGCCCTTCTGCTTGCTGTTGTGCTACTATTTACCTCAAACTTCCTCTTCACTGTCCAAGTACAGATTAAGAGTGTAGGGACCTTTTTTATCACCAGCAATTTCAGCTACCGACCAGGACAAAACAGCTGTCCAGAAATCAGCAGCAGTGACACCTCCTTCAGCCTGAGGTGGGAGCTGACCTTGGCCCAGGCATGCTGTGGGGTTCTGCAATGGTGCTCTACCTCCAGTAATTCTCTGGTCCTACCTGGATTCTCAGCCACTGTCCTGTAATAGTACTTGATCTTTTGGTATTGATCATATTTTCCAGACCAGGACACATTTTCTCCAATTCCAGGCACCGGGCAGTCTAGGGAACCTTCGGGGGTGCTAAGCACATCTTGGCACCTGATTTATCTCCCTCTCACCCTTCTGTTCCTAAGAGATTTCCTGCAGGCTGACAGATGCAAGACTTCTACAGTCTGTTATTTATTCTTCCCCTCACTGAGAGACCTTAAGTAGGACTCGAAAAGTGCCATAATGAAAGTGGTGAGAGCCAGCAGACAATACAACATTATCTGAAAAACTCTTACCTGTATGCTAAAATGTAACTCTTGGGTTGTTTAATATATAGGAAACTTTCTATTAGATCTTGCACTGAAGGCCTGACAGAAAGCTCTGCTGGTTTAGTCCTAATCTGTCCCTGCACGAAAAAAACAAACAAAAGCAAGGGGACACTGAGAACAGAAATCCTCAACACCCACAGGTAACGTCCCCAGACAACAACAAAATTACTGGAGCTCAGCTGCCAAGCTCTAAGAACAGCTACTATTCACAGAAAAGATTTACAGCCATTCAGATTTGCCCATCCAGAAGAGATCCCAACTCCACAGAAACCCACAGAGATATAAATACACACACACACAGACAGATGAATATATGTTCCATTCAGGGCAGGATCTGCTTTCTAAACCCAAAGAAAGCAGCCAAAGTGTTGATTGCATTTTTTTGTCCTCCCTTAGCTGGCTTTTTTCTCCCTACATTTTTCTCCCTGTCATAGAAAATACCCGAGACTTACACCTGGCAGGCAGGACCGAAGTGTCAATGGCCCCAGCCTGGAGCACATCCAGACACCTGAAAAGAGACTTTTACTGTGGCAGGTGCTGAATAGCTCTGTCTGCAGTCAATGATTGTAACGCCACCACCAATAACCATGAAGATGTATTGAGGTTTCAGAAACAAATGGACAAACATTCAGGTGCACTGCTGTAAAACAGCAGCAAAAATGGTGGGGTGCAAGATCTCTGTTTAAGTACCAGTAATCATGTAAGTAACTGAATGGCACAGCATTAAATTTGGCATTAGCAACATCAAATTTAATAGTGGTTTTGGAAGAAAAAAATTTATAATAAATATGTACCCTACAGAATGTTGAGTTTATCATAACCAGTTATTTATAACACATGCTTTAGCATTACACACTAACAGTGTTTGAAGATTACATTTCAAGGAGTCTTTTTTATCTTCAAATTATAGAGCTATATAATGGTTTGGGTTGGAAGAGACCTTTAGAGATCATCTCTCCCATCTCCCTGCCTTGGGCAGGGACATCTTTCAGTAGTTCAGGTTTGCTCAAAGTCCCATCCAACTGAGCTTGAATATTTCCAATGATGAAGCATCCACAGATTCTCATGGAAACCCTTTCCACTGTCCTACACCATCTTTGCAGTATTTTTTCCCTTATTTGCAACCTAAATTTACCCTTTTTTGAGTTATTCGACTATGTAAGGGTGTAATTTATTTATATTTCTAGATAGCTCAGTGTACTGGGAAGACATATCTTACATTTAAATATCTGTATTTTTTAATTTTTTTTTAAATGTTTTTGCTTATCCTGACCAAATCATGGTAATAAGTGAAGGGTTAATTTATACTTATGCATAAAGTTTCACATTATTAAGTAACCTATTGTCATTACTTAGTACATTATTATATCCTGGAGTTCCAAGTTGTGGGTGGGACACACAGGACAGAGCTGCAGTTAAATCTCTTTGAGTGTGGAGGAAAGAAGGGCCAGCAGAACAGCCTGTGAGAACAGCTCTGATCTCGGGTTTGAGCTGGGCCTGGCAGGTCTCCAGCCTGGTTAGTCTGGAGGGCAGTGACTGGCAGCTCCAGGCAACACTCTGCTCGAGTCACAGGGCACAAGGGAGAGCACGAGAAGTGACTGGATCCAGCTGGGAACGCTGTTTGCTGATGGTCTTTTGTGCTCAAGGAGTCTTGTGTCCAAGGTCAGGACCTAAAGCCACCTCCCTGGGCTAAACAACCTCCTAACAGAGGGGGAAATAAACGAGGGGGACATTCTGTGGCAGCTGTATATTGCTTTTCATTGTTCCAAAGCAATACACCTGAACAAAGAGGCATTGTATTGAACCTGCAACAGGAAAAAAAAAAAGAGAAAAAAAAAAAAGCAGAAGAAACAAAGAATAAACCAGACAAAACCTGCAAAGATAGATACAGTGCATTGTCATAGTCTAGACAGTTTTGATCCAGCCAAGGCTGCTGAGTGATAATCCCTCAGAGGAACCTGTTTAATATTCAAGACAAATAAGCAGGGTGGCTAGAGAGTATTAAAAAAAAAAAAAATACTGAAAATGGGAATGTCTCCCTGGGGATAACTGCCAGATTTCATCCATCTCTGAAACCTCGAAGCAGTAAAGAATAAACCAAATCTGCCGTAAACTTCTTACATGCAGGATGACACCTGTAGTTCATTTGGTTTTGTTTAATTAAAATATCAATTAGTCTTTGCAGTCCTATCAGCCCTCTGAAACACTTTAATCATAATGCAAGCCCTGCTGTGATCCAAATTGCTGTTTTTTATAAGATATATGTTCTTGGGGGTTACATGTTCTTCCCATATCCACTGTTTTTTTTAATATTCTGGCATGAATTCTACCCACATAGCAGGTCCCAGGGTGCTCTACACTGAGAAAGAAGCGACCTTGGTGTGCTCTCAGAGACCTGTCCTTTGGAGCTGATCGGTTTGCTCTGTCACTCACAGGACTGGCACCTGCAAACTCCACGAACTCAAGGTGGAGTGACCACGCCCTGGTCACCATCCTTGTTCAAAGATAACTTGATCTGCCAGTGACTGGAGATCAGCAAGAATAAAGGGATCAGGGAGCCGACAATGAAACAAGAAGATGGTTGGGTCTGAAATAAGAAAAGCAAGGTCTATCTCCGATTGAGAGGCAGCAGCATGTTTGATATGCTTTCCATTTGCTTCAGAGAAAAAAAACATCCCATTTTCATAGGAAGGGACTGAATTAGCAGGAAACACATTTGTCTGAGGAATTCTAATGTTTCATCTTCATGTCTCCAACCTTAGGGGGAATTAACCTTTCTTGGCTTCCCACAGAAGTCACAGAACACCCTCCTCAAGTGGTGTTGCCGCAGCCCACGCAGCACACAACCTGTTCCAGGCTGATCTTAGGGGTGTCCTCTCAGGGCTGACTTGGACTCCACGTTCCTTGGGGGTCCCTTCCAGGTCAGCATACTCTGTGGTTGTGTGATCTGCTGTCCCTGCTCCATCCTTTCCTCAAGTCTTCCAGCGCAGCTCTAGCAATCACACAATCACAGGATGGGTTGGGCTGGAAGGGACCTTAAAGGTCACCCAGTTCCAACACCACCCCACCACCACCCCCCTCAGGGATGCCACCCACTAGATCAGGTTGCCCAGGGCCCCACCCAGCCAGGTCTTAAACACTTTCAGGGATAGGGAACGGGGTATCCACAACTTCTCTGATAACCTCTTCCAGTGCCTCACTACCCTCTGAGTAAGGAATTTACTCCTAATATCTAATTTAAATCTCCTGTCTCTTGGCTTAAAACCATTTCCCCTTTTTCTATCTGTGCATGTACAGTCATTCTCTCTTTTTTATAAGCCCCAAGCTTTTCATCCACTAGAACCACCAAGTGCTTCTCCACAGGGCTAATCCCAGTAAGTTCTTCCCCCAGTCTGTCTGGGATTGCTGGGACCCAGGTGCAGCCCCTTACACTTGGACTTGTTGAGCTGCATCAAGTTCTCATGGGCATGAAGTTCTCAGACTTGTCCAGGTGCCCCTGGATGGCATCTCATCCTCGTGTTGTATCAACTACACCACTCAGATTCCCCGTCACTCCTTTATCTGCAAACCGGCTGAGGACACACTCGTGCACTTCCACGTGTCTTAACGTGCCCTGTGATCTTCCCATGCACAGAGGGGAGGCTCATCAGTCATCCTCAGCTCATCTTCTCTACCCCTTTTAAAAGCAGGCTCTCCTACTGTCAGTACTGGGACATTGCACTCTGTTTTGTCCATCTGCATCCTGTGTTCTCAAACGTGCCCCACTGGCCACAAGTTTTTCAGATACCATTTTATGGCACCCACACATCCCTACAGATGGTTTAACAGTATCCCTAGAAGGAATGAATTCCAGGGGAGGCAGGAGGTTTCCGAGAGCCCCCACCAGCATACTTGTGCCTTACATATCCTATTCAAATGAGCCAAACTGAAAGAACAGGGAACATTTTTCAGGCAACAAATTATTACTGCATGGTGGGAGAAGCTTATGTGTAGATGTTGATATGGGTACAGTTCAAGTCCACAGCCTTTTTCTGAGGTATTTCACTCCTTTTCTACTAAGCCTCGTAAAGTATCAGTGGAAAATGTATTTTTGTACCAGAACATCAAAGTCTTCAGTGAACTTCCTTATACACTGCTCTCCATTACAGCTGAAGTTTCCAACAAATAAAAGCCATAGCCACTACCCAAATTTAATTTGAATATTCTTCCCAGCTCTGTACATAGCAGAAATGCAACAGAATCTATTCAAGTGAGTACCTGGTAAAAGAATGGGTTTGCTGAAAGATTTGGGCCAACAAGTCCCCCATTCTCTGTGAATTTTCATCAGAAGTGCAGTACTACATAACCTCACGTGTTCTGAGCTCATTCTCAGTGTCAGGATTAACTGTGGGCTGTGATGTTACCCAGCAGCAGCATCTGTCATGGAAGTGAAGAAAGCACTGAATGTTTAGGGATGAATCTATTTGTTACTTTCTCTCCCAAATTGTCACCTCCGTGACACTTCTACCCCAGTAATGCCACACCACTGCAACCCAACTACTCCTCCCATCTTAGCAAAGACCTTGAAGGCAAAAGAATGGAGGGATGGAGCTATGAAAGATCTATCTTCAGAGAGACCTGTGGAATATTTTTAGCAAAGCTGTCCTGCTCCACGCCCATCTGCACTTGCACTCAGAAGACAACAGTTTCCATAAGCTTTTCCTTTTTATTCTTCTAACCCCCATGAACCAGCCTTAGGAAGCTGGGGAAAGGCTACTGCAGATTTTTCAGCTCTTATTTCAGTCCTGCTGTATAAAACATAATACGAGATTTAAATAGAAAAACCTCTCCAAACATTAAACTGCAGTTTATGATTATCTCGTCCTCTTAACACCTTTCCATACTGGGAATCCAATAGAAGGTAGAACACAAACCAACAAGAGAACTAAGTCACTTGCAGCCAACAAACTGTGATGCCTTTGTTTGCTAAGTTGTCTATACAGTGCAAAGTTTTGAGAATTGGTGTGCTAGCTTTGTGGATTTACTACCTAACACCCACCTTTGCACAAAAACAGAGTTAACAAACCCCTCAGCTCCGTGTGTGAGGTTGGCACACCGCACACGGGATGGTCAGTCCTGGTTTTAGGGACAACAATATGGGTTGCACAACCAAAAGCAAAATGGTGGGCTTTGCTTCAGCAAAAATTAAACTGTGAACTGTGGTGATTTCAAAACTGACCACTACTAAGAGAAAAAAAAAGTTCCTACTCTCACCCTGCTTTCCACCCTCTCTCTGCCACCGGCCACTTGCCATCCTTTTATTTTCCCCTCCCTGACTCCAAATACCAAATGCCATACCCAATGGATAAGATTTGGATAATGGTAGCTATGGAGGAAGAGGACTGTGTTTGCTTTATCATTCCCACTTTCTCAGGAAGAATTCCCTCTTTATCCCCATTTTTTCCCCTCACTAACAGTACCCTAATAGTTGACTCATTTTCAGATCATTAATTTACTTATTTTTTATTAACTCAGGTGTTCCACTTTATCAACTGTTCACGCTCCCACCCTTCCAAAACATCACTTCATCAACACTTTCAGCAGCATTAACTATGTACAACTTTTCAACACACCTTTTCCCTTCAAAGCCCCCTAAGCCCTGACTGTAAACCCATTGCTTTCTCTTGGAGTAGCCTCAAAAATGCTGCTGTTTCTCCCGTGTCAGGTTCCCCTCCCTGTTAAGATCAGTGTGACCTGCATTCATTCTCTCAAAGAAGCTCCTTCCATACTGAAGAAGATCTGAGCACTGCAGGTGCAGCAGATGATACTGTGGGCTTCAGCAGCAGCCCAGGGCTTCAAAGGCTCTGTCTCTCTCTGCCCTACTTTTCGCTCGACACGTAGTTTTCTGTGTCAGGAAGACCAAAAAGACTCACCTGAGCTGAAAGGGAAAGCCTGGTTAAGACAGGTGAATCCATGCTCTGGACAAAGCCAGGCACAACCCCTGTGCCTCAGGTAGAGCTGGTGCAAGGGACAAAGAGAACGACCCAAAACAACCTGAACACACCAAAACTGCACGACTGACACGGGGCAATCCTGGGGCTCTCACAGGCCCGTCCTGCACCCATCAGGATTTCCTTTCTCCATCACGATAGTCCTGTCCTGCTGCACTGCTTTTTGCCTTTAAAATGAGCCAGCTCTGTGCATTGCCTTAATAACTTTCAATCAGAAAATCAGATTTGGCTGATTTCTGAGCTGTACAATGCTGATGGGTTCATATTACACAAAGTATAATATGTTTAGATTCACACAGCTCTGAGAAGATAAAATACTGTCAGGTATAAATAGAACTATATCATCCCGAGTTTTCTTTTGCATTTTGCTCGTTCTCTTGATATGAAAAGCTGCTACGATTTATTATCTTGGCAGAAGGCACACTCTGAGGATGAAACGAGTTGTGATTTGAGGCGAGCTAAATCAGGATGGAAATATTTTACTACGGGAAAGCTGCAAGGAGCAAAAAAGAGTAATTCTGCTATTAAAAAGTTATTGCCAAAACCGATAACCTTTATGGAGTCATCACGCCTTTGATTTAGCCAAGCACAGAACTGAGGCTTAAGTGTGAGATACCTCTGTGATATTTAACAAAGATAAATTATGCTGTGGGTGAGAAGAGGCGTTTCTTATTACTTCACACATCAGCAGCCTAAACTTGTCCCCCCTTACTTCGGTTTATTAACTTTAAAGGTGATGGGGCCACAGTTCTCACAGGTCTCGGTTTGTTTGCTGAATTCTGTAGACCTGAAGGATTTAAAACAAAAGACTGCTAGTTCTTCTTGTTTGCATAAAAAACCCCACCCAAACTGTTCTGAGAATGGCAGGTGAATGGTGCCAGTGCTGTGCCCTTATCTTAGTGTGAAATGCAAACACAATCCTCTAATATTTGTCATACATACAGCTAAGTGAATTAGCATTGCAGTGCTAGATTATTTTTCTTGAATACAGGAAAAGGTCAGAAAGATTCTTCTTATTGTACTACTTGATCTTTAATGAATAGATATTTTGTTCCTGTGAGGCTCTAGCCCCAGGCTTTGACAGGAATGGAAACACGAAGCACCATTTGCTGTCTGAGATAAACACTTAACATTTAATTGGTATTAATTGATACCATGCCAGTAGTAGGAAAAAGTCTCACTCTTCCTTCAGAGAACTGAGAATGCTCAGTGTGTTTTGAATTTGACCTCTATCTTTATAATTAGAAAAGGTTTTTAACTGTGGCAACCAGAGTATCATTTCTTTTGGCAACTCTAACATGCTGTTGGCTTGTCGTTGCTGTCATATCACAGAGAAAGTCAGTTCAAAAGTTATTAAATTACTTTCTCCATCATAATAGTCTTATCCTGCTGCACTGCTTTTCCCTTTTATTAATTCTGGGGTTTGAATTCAGTCTTGGGGGATGTTTAATGCTTTCAGGGAATTTTTTTTTGTGTGCTGGACAGGTGCAATCCAACCTCCCCTTGTTTGGGATTCCAGTGCCTCAGTGAGCATTGGGCAGGATGTCAGAGGAGCAGCAAGAGGAAGAAAGAATTTTCTTTTATAGCTATTTTAAAACTTCTCTCTAACTATTTTGCCCAAACCTGTGGACCTCCAGGCATTACATACATCAAAAGACTGTCTCAGTTGGAACTCTGCGCTCTCCCTTGGGGGTTGGTGATGTTTACAGGGTTACTACCTCAGAAAGCAAGGTAAAAACTCCTTTCATTCTGGACACTGAGGGGTATTCATCTACCATGTGCCAATCCTCATCTGCAAAGTAGCTGGCAGTGAAAAGAATGGCTAAAAGTGATTAATAGCTACCTGTCAGCAACGTGCTCTGCCTCCACCGGCTGCAGCTCTGTGTTCCTTAATATCCCGTACAAACCCACCTTTGAACCACCGAGCTGCTGTGCCCTCCCTGCATCGACCACGCAGATGGGAAATGGGATTTTGAGGTGGACTGCCAACAGGCTGCTCAAAGTGCACAAGCAGTGGTGGAAGAATCCTAATAACTCTGCACAGATTGGCACGAGAAACGCACCAGGCAGACCACTTTGCAGACTTGGGCCACCGAACAGTGAAGGCAGCAGCTGTGCCATCTTCTCCGCAGTGCGCCTCACTGCTGACCTGCAGAGCCCGCCTCCAGCAGCAAAGACACATTCGAGCTGTTCTGGCATCTCTGACGAGGCTGCTAGCAAGGGTGCCAATTAGTGCCAGGTTTCATCACATTGGTAAGGCTCAAGTGATTTTACTCAGGACTGGGCTGAGACTACCTCGTTAATTTTACACCGAGCGCTCAGCCAGCGGGGGGGACCCACTCGCAGCTCCTCGTGACTGGGCTGGACTGGAATGCCTGAGGTAAGCAGTGAAAGGCTGGCTGTCCCACTGCTGGTCCCCTGACACCCTCTGACCTCTGCTGAAGCTTTATAACGAGGAAGGAAAGCTGTGCAGCTGTCAGGCACACCAGGACACGGGTGTTCCTTCTCTCTCCAAACCCGCTTAGGACCATGTACCACACCACGTTTGGGAGGACTGCTGGGAACACTTTACAGTCTTAGGGCTGAAGGAAAATCACTGGTTTGTGTAGACCACAAAGACAGCCTCCTGCCAGTCAGTAAGGATTTCTAATGCTGTTCATGGTGCATTTTGCACCGTTTCAGTATGAGGAAAATCCGCTGGAACGTTTCCCACCCAGGGCTGTGAGAGGTCCATTATGTTGTACTACATAAGACAAAGACTTCATATTTCTCCTATCACAAATCTGCAAATAGCACAGAGGCATACTCCAAAAAATATTTACTCATCTTACAGTTGAGAGTTCTACCCAAATTTTAAGGGAACAAACATCACTACAAACACACATCTGTAGTGCAAGTATCATTAATTTGAAAAAAAAAAAGAAGCATTTTAAAATCTGTCAGTTAAAACCAAGCCAAACTCCTTATTAACCACTACAGTTGAGAGACCCTTATTTCAAGGAAACAGTCTAACTTCTCATAAATAACTTCAGCAATGCTGTATCTTGTGACCCTCTCAAACACCAGGCCACTAGAAATATCTATGTGAGGCATTACTGGTGCTATATTTAGCAGGGCATCCTTTCTGCTCAGGTTCTTCTTCACAGTGAGCCTTTTTGTGCGTTACTTTCTTTTACCCCTCACAAAGATGTTCAAACTGCTTTTAAAATTACTGGGAACAAATACAAAGTACTTCAGCTCCCATTAGAAGAGGGATTAGTAGAGCAATCTGCTCAGCTGAAGTGTAATGTACTGCATGTGGAATGTGAAACTTGTGGCCCTATTCTACGTTAAAATACACATTGTGAAGCTCCACAGGCAGATACCATCCTCCAATTTCCAGAAGGTTAAAGTGAAAAGAAAGGTCCTGTATTCATTTCAGCTAACCACCCAGAAACCTTGCCAACACCTCCTTTAGCTCAGCAGATTGGGCTGGGATAGGTAAAGTGAGTTTGGAGAGAAGTTTGGGGTTTCTCCTTGCTCCCCTCAACCCTTTCCCTATGGAAGGGTTTTCTGGAGTCCAGTACCATCCAGACACTGCACTAAACTCTCCTCTGCCCTGGGCAGGACGTTCATGACAGCTTCACCTTCAGGAGCTCCTCTGGTGTCAAGCAAGTCTTGGGCTTACCCTGCAGCTCTGCCATGGCTGTCAGTGATCCATCACAGCCCCTGGGGTCTCACTCAGACAGTTCTCTGTTCCTACGAGCCTGGGGTAAAGCTCTTTGCTGTGCTGGGCTGGTGTGGGCAGGAGAGACACACAGCACACCACAAACAGGCAATTGCCTCAACAGCCACCTCGAAATCAAGCTCTCTGAAGAGTGACCTTCCTGTTTTCCTTTCTTAAAACACTGGCTGAGCTGTGGTGCCTTCCTCACAAAGGACAAACCTTATAAACAGACAGTGTTGAAGGGGTGATTAATTTATTTAGTCCCCTGGATTGGCTTATTTTTTACTTATTCAATGCTGTCTTCTTTAAAGCAAGAGCAAGCTTGTTTTCATTTTGGATTATTTTCTCCACCTCCACCAATCCAAAGTGCTTGTACATGTTTCAGCCATGGAGGGAACCAAGAGAAGAAAAGCAAGACTTCTGTGTATCTCTGGGCACAGGAATGTGTCTCACTCTCAGTGCCCTCTTATTCCTCTCTCTGAGTATATTGCACTTGTTTATTTTAAAACCACTTTGGAAATGTTCTCCAGAACAACTCCACACTCGTCTGAAACAAAACTAGGGAAAAAATACTGGAATTATGGTCCTTTACAATCTGCACCACTAATTTTTTTAAAGGAGCTTAAAAACTGTGCCCTTTAGTGTAAAATTTCAATCACCACATGAGAGTCACATCATCCACATTCTGAAAAATTAGCCTTTGCCTACCACCATCTCCCCACCCCTGTTGTGTGAATGCCTGCCCTTTATCTGGTACATAATCCCATTTCTGGAGATTTCCTCATCCAAGGGGGACTCGAGACTCACAACCACCACTTTTTCAAGCCACCAGCTCTCCATTTGCCACTGGGCTTTTACATTCACACAACCACAGCAGCAAGTAACCAAACCCCAAGTTCCATCTCTCATCCTCTCCACTGAGTTCAGTGCTTTCTTACCAAAGGAGCAATTAGTTTTTGGTGTTTGTAATTGAACATCATGTGCCAGTCCCGGCATCAGAGTGAGCCAGGTGGAGCCATGCTCTCAGCAGTGCTGCCCCGAGCACTGACCTCACAACCTCTTCATCACCCACAGAGTCAGTCTCCCAGCTGCCTAGAGGCAGATCGGGGTTCCCCAAAGCATCAGCAGCTGGATAAGGGCAGGATTTGCAGGCAGGCCTATTTCTTCCAATAGAATTCCCAGGGCTCCTTCAGTGCTCCTCAGGAGCCTGACAGACTCAGGCTACCACAGCCATCCAGAAACCTGGCCCTGGACTGCTGTGCAGCTCATACACACCATGAAAACCTGCACCTGGACCTCAGTCATTGATGAGGCTCAGGCCCCAGGCCCTAAAGGATTCCTCCTATGTCCTGCTGCAACTGTGGGATGTGCCCAAGATCCACAGACAGCCCAGCATTGCCATATTTAAAAATTGCAGGAAGACTCAGACCAAAGTTTTCCTTAACAGATAAACTACCTGGAAGTAAAAAAGGCTGTCTTAGAGGGAGGCAGCAAAGAGATTTTCCAGTGTCCAATTTTCCTGTATGTACCAGGCTGTATTTCCTTTATTGTCAGTAACGCTTTAATTTTTCTTTCCTAGTTCATTTTTCCTTCTGTTTGGCTCCTACAGAGCTCCTTTGCCATACAAGTGAAATCCTACAGTTTAGAGACAGAGCTTCGAAAAAATGCTCAACTTCGTTTCCTGTTTTTCTAGACAAAAGGAATACTTAAATGATTGCTGAAAGGTGACATTTTATACAGCTTATGAAAATGCAACTAAATGCTTTCACTTACAATGACAAGATGAGACATCAAAGCAATGACAGGTGAAGATCTGCAGAATGAATCCAGAATGTTCCCATCTATTCTCAAATCACTACAGTGAATTCTTTTGTCTCTACTATGTGTTTCAAACCAGTTTTTGCCAATATATGAAAACATACCAGAACTGAAAGACTCTATTTTGGTCAACTTAGAAAACCCCCAAACATACCCCCAAAGCCAACGAAGCAAACCAACCAGCCAGCATAGACACAGAGCAGCTACATTTTTTCCTGTCAGAAAGTGCACAAGAAGCAGCCTGAATGATTTCTCACACCGATTTATTTTAGATGCAAGCACCCACTGCACTGAATCACCCATCAGCTCTTCCATTCCACCAAGGCACCCTCCTGTCCCTGGGCAGCTTCATCATACCATTAGCTGCTCCTTTTCTTACATTTGAAGTGAAAACACGGCTCCAAGATACTCAGTTTAGAAGGAACAGTATCCTGTGAGTGACTACACTGATGAGTGCAGTCACTGCACGTAGGGTGGCAACACACTAAGAAAGTGGCTTTTCTGGGGTAGTCATGTTTGCTCTTCAAGAACTATTGGCTGCAAACAGAACTTTGAACCTCTTCCCTTCCAGCTCCCCTGACTGACCACACAATTTATGTTATTTAGAGAGACAAAGGAGAGCTACAAGTTGATGTTTGTTTGGTTTCTTTTGGCTGTAAATATTTAGCTCCTATAGATGTGCATGGCAACCCATGTTATTTGAGCCCGAATTGTCCTCTATCTTGCAATGTCTTCTACAGGTTTCTTCCACTTTTCAACCATTTTATTCTCTTTTCTGAGTCTTGGTCGCTCATGGTGTCTCTGTTGACGTTCTCTGAATTTGACGGAAGTGCTGATGAACTGCAAGAAGTGCAGCTTTAGATGGGACCTCCTCAATAAGTGTCTCCAGGGAGGGGGCAGAGGATGGCCCAGGCTCTGCTCGGGGGGCCCAGCAATGGCACAAGAGGAACGGGCAGGAACTGATGCCCAGCAAGTTCCATCTGAACAACTCTGCTGTGCAGTGACAGAGCACTGAACAGATTGCCCAGAGAGGGTGTGGGGATTCCAGAGCCATCTGGGCACAATCTTGTGCCATGTGCTCTGGGATTGCCTCTGCATCACTTTTAGCCTTTCCTTATTTGCTTCTCTTCCTCTTTCCAGCATTGATTAACTATCTTTAGCCTGACAATTTCCTCAATTTTGCCTTATTTTCTCCCTCATATTGCTGGGAGGGGAAAATGAGTGAGCAACTGGGTGATGGTATCTTAGCTACTGCCTGGGGTCAACCAACAATCAACCCTAACAGAAAACATTCTTTAAAGCACTACTCAAAACCATTCCAGCTATTTCCCTCCAGCAAGTAAGGGTAAGGGAGAAATAAGGAAGCTGACAGAGCACAGACAGTGCTGAATTTAGAGTCCAACTTTAATAAAATGCATTATTCAAATTAATGAGATTTAAGACAGTCAGTTAAATTCAAGAACAGAAATTTATTAGCAGGTGTTCTATGAACTCTATTGTTGAAATGAGTTTGTGTGAAAGAGATGAGATGCACGAGAGGAAAAGTGGGAATGGGGTGGGCATACAAGTGGCCTCCAACCTATTCTGGTCCCATATGGCTCTACCAAAATCCCAGAGAGGAAGGTGGTCCTGATTGTCTTTATATTCCCCCCCAGTCAACATCACGAGAGCAAATGATACTAAAGCAAAAGCCTCTGTAGCACCCCTTGTGCTACTTGCTTGTTTTCAGTAGGCTTGTCAATCATGGTACTAAGATGACTTCAATATTAAAAAAATAAACATCTGAGGGTGCTGGGACAGTTTATTTCCCAACTCGTGATGAGCATCTTCATTCCAAGAAAGTGCAGGTGTGTTGGGGGGAGCAGGCTAAACGCCACAGTTCTTAACACTCATTTTGCTTTCTGTTGTACTCGCCCAATAAACACCATTTAGTTAAAAAAGAGAACGATAAATCCGAGCTGACACTGGAAGGGGAAGGGTCAGCTTTTCTGCCTTTCCTCTGGCACTGCTCATCCACTCCACAGCCCAGCAGGTAGAACACAGTCACTCTTTCTGCCTTGCTACAGCTCTCATCTACAAAAGAGTAGTTTCTTTCTTTCCGTATTTTAAAGGAAAAAGGCAAACAAAAAAGCCACCAGGCACTCTCAGGGGAGGGAAGGTTTACCTAACAGCAGCAGTGCAAACCATCAAGACGCACTGGAAAGATGGAGATACTAAAATTTACAACGAGAAAATGGTCCCAAAAACCCAAACCAGCTAGAAAATCTTTGATTTCATTGAGAAACTAAGTTGAAAGCTACAAGGTAAAAGGAAACAACGAAAAAAAAACAGAAAGGAGATCACCAAAGCCATTTAGTAGGAGGATTGTTTTGTAAATAAGCACAACTTCACACAGTCCCAACGAGGTCAATGTAACCACTCAGAAAGCTCCAAGTGAAGCACCTCGAGGCACAGACACACCAACCAAGTTCCCAGAGGGGAGGAAAGACTGCTCAGCTCTCAGAGAGGTTTGGTTTTCCCTGCGGTACCCAGAGAAGCAAAGAGAGCCTTCGCTGCCTTTCCAAAGTCTGCCACCAGCAAAACTCACGCACAGAGTAACTTGGCCTCTTTCAATAATCACCCGACTCATACCCCTGTAACTGCTCAAGTTTCAATGAGCAATAATCTGTCTTGAAAGACAGGAAGGTCTTAATTTTGTTTCACATATGTAATTTCCCGTGGTAGCACAAAATAGCAACTGCACAGTGTCAAATGCCCACAGAAAGAAAGTGAGAAACTGCGTTGCAGTACACACAATCACTCTCCCTTTTCCTTCCCTGCCAGCTCTATGGGGTTTTTAATCAATAAGTTAATTGGAACTTCTATAATAATATCACCACATTCCATGCTAATTTCGCGAGGCCACAGCTCCATCAAGGGCTGTGTGCAGTTATCACTGGAGTTTATCCAGCCTGCAGCATTAATAATACAGATCAACTTAACCAAGACCCATAATTCCTCCATCCACTGCAATAAAGCAAATGGTGTGTTTACAGTTTGTCTGGAGCATCAATATAGTAAAAATGTCAAGCACAGAGTGTTCTTCCAATTAAACAGACAGAAGAAAGCCTTCTATTTTTAATAACTCTTTCATATCTCTGATTGAAAAGCAGAGCTGGAAATCAGTTCTGGAAGCAGTACCAGCCTAATAAAAAACACTAAACACCCTTAACAGGCATTGTCTTCATTCAGTCTCATCGTATCCAAACCAGCCTCTCCACCGTTTTTCACTTTTACTTTGAATGGCAAAACAGTCCACTGATGAAAGAGGATTTATCCAATTATTATGAGCAAAGTAGCTTTAACTTCCTTTAGATATCCACTAACAAGATATAAAATGACACTTCCCGGACACCTCCCCAGCACAATACGGCCTTTATTGATTTTCATATCATGTTCTTCAGCCTGAGATGACTCTCTTGAGGATTCTGCTTCCCAGCAGGAAAAAAATTGCCTTTTCTGTGTTTGAATTCAATCTATTAATGCATCCCTGGCTGGAGACGGTGTCTTTTTAGTTCTTTCCCTCTGTAGTTGATGTGTCTACACCTTGCTGGCTTGGGGTCCTAATGGATCCCAGGGTTAGAGGTCAAAGTACAAAGGCAAAAACCCAAATTGCTCAGCTTGGGAATCAATAAGAAAGAGACTCTGAATCTCTCCAAGGGTAAAATGTGCAACCAACGAGGCGTGATAAGTGTGCTCAGCCTTGTGTCAAACTCAAAAGAAGTTACACACAAAAAAGAGTTAATATAACTGTTCAGCCTGCATTAGTGCCACCGGGAAATGCACAGCTGGAGGAATACATTTTACTCTTTTTATCTGTCACTGAGAAGGTTTCTCTGGTGCAATGCTGACATCATCTCTTTGCTGTACAATTTCAAAGGCTAAAAGACAATCTCAATAGTGAAATCACTTCTGAGAGGTAAGCTTCACAGATCAGGAGAAATTCACTTCGGTTACATGTCTGCATTTACCCATGATTACCAAATTCAATCTGGGAAAAAGAAACAGGGATGCAAAGTCTTGGAACTGGCAGGAAGAAATTCCCACAGCCTTCACTTGAGTTTGAAAGGCACAGCAGATGAGCTGTGGATGTGCAGCCTCTGGCTTGCAGGAATAGCTATACAAAAATACAACACTTGATGTCTTGTACTGCCCACTACATACTAATACAGTACTGAACAGCCAGCATTTACAGAGCTGAGATCACTGGAAGCTGGAAAAGGAAAAGTTAAAAGGCACGCAAGTAACTGTATGGCTCAACTTCTACAAATCTATCTTTCTAAAAGACATAAAATACAACTGTGTTACAGTTCTGACAGGAGCTAACTCAGTTAGAAACTGAGGAAATCCCTTGACAGCTAAAGAAATACATTCTAACAACAGGCACTACACATCCTGAAAACAAGACTCTCAAACCCAAACCCTGCTACGTTCACCCTTATACAAACTGACTCCTTTGGGCAAGGGTGCAGGAGAAGATCAGCATCTGGCCCATGAGGCTGAACTAACCTTCATTCCCCATAAAAAGTGTCCTGCATTCTAAAGGCACGGCGTGCACACCATGTTCATCAGCTCATCTTTCTTGACCCTTGTCTCTAATTGTCCAGGCACACTGCAGCCCCAGGCCATGTACACGTGCCCCCTGCCAACTGGGGGAAGCTGCAGCATCCAAAATCATTCACTGCATCTGCTGCAGCATCCAGAATCATTTGCTACAGAGGAGAATCACAGGCTTAACTCTGAGGGGCTAAAGGCAAGTTCACATCCACATGGACACCCAGTGACAGCTTCACATGTATTCACAGGAATGACTGACAGCTCTTTCAGTTCTCTCAGCATTTAATGACAGCAAGAGTCATGCCATCAACGGGGAACTGGATGCCTTGTTGTTTTCCACAGGACATTTAAAACAGTGACCAAAACATCAGTTCTTGTCTCCAGGAGTCTCATTCCTTCCCTGCATTTTCAGAACCAAAGAGAAACTGGGAGGACTCAACTGGCCTTGGGATACAAGAAAGAGCAGAGTGAGAGGAGTGGACTGGTAACTGGAGGCCATGTGGACAGAATTCATCACTGAGCTATGGGAGTCCTGCACAGAACTCTTGAAACCAGCCTTGCGAAACAAAACCTGCTTGAGAGGATATTTGCCATTCAGTTCTGCTGGCAGAACACCTGCTGAGCAAAGACAGTCCCAGTTTTGGCTGGGATGGTGCACACAAAGTGCTCACAGCAGGAACTCGGCAACAATGACTTGGCCAATTGATTAAATCTGCGCTATGACCAGCAGGTGTCCTCTCCATGTTCTTGGAATGGCTCCCCAGCAAGGCCCGTGCCTCACAGGAGCTGAATGCACAGCACTGTGGTCGGACATCAGCATGGCAGGATGTTTAATGCCAGATGCAAGCATCACTCACTGGAAGCTCCCAGAAACAGCAGATCCCCATATGCCTCAAATTTAGGTGTCTCCTCTGGAGAGCTCTCCAAAATTATCAAAATAAAAGACAAGAGGAATATACTCATTTGAGCCCACTTTGATTTGTGGCTTTTCCTCCCTGTTCTCCAAGTGCAGGATGAGAGGAGTGCTGCCACAGCAGCCAACTCTTAGCTGCCATCTGCCACTGAGCACCTGAAAACCAGACAGTAGTTTCTGTTGTGCCACCAGCTTTCAGAAAAACACAAGCTACTGGTTCCCCTCTCTCACATTCTTCCAGCACAGAGTTTGTGGAGTTTGCTGAAAGGCTCGGGGTAAACAGCTGACTCTGAGGAGGACCCATGGCATGGCACCCCTTACTGGAGTTTACTGAAGTCCTTCCAGATCCCCATGGTTACAGACCCCCTACTCAAGTCCATGGGAGACCTTTCAACAGGCACAAACATAGGAAATTGAGTTCTTGGTTGAAAATCCACGAAATTCAAAAGCAGAGCCATTTGTTGTTTGTGTGCATTATAAAAAAAAGTCACTTTTAATGTAACAGGATTTTAAAAATACCAGCAATATCCCTTCAGAGTTTGGAATATCTGACTGAAATCCTTGTGCATAGAGAGGAGTTATTTGGAATTGGCTTAAAAAACAACAACAAAAAATGACGCATCTTAAACTCTGCAACACTTTTAGTAAAAGGAGGCACAGTACCCTCAGTCCCTCCCCTCCTTTCTCAAATGAAGGTTAGACTCAGGTGTATTTCACATCTAAATTTTATGCTGCTCTTCAATACTACTCGGGGGAAAAAAACCAACAACAAACAGACAAAAACAAAACCAAATGGAACAAACAAAAAACCAAAACAAAAAACCCACGCACATACAAAAAAAACCACAACACAAAACAAATAAAAACACAACCAAAAAACTAAGCTAAAAATCTTCACCTTGACAGGCAAATCAAGGGCTTGGAATCTTCCAAGTGATTACTTCTGCTGCCTAAGGAAGCTGAGGGCTTTTGGCACACCTCTTTTTCACTTGACTGTCATCTTCAAGCCTGGCTCTAACTCCAGCTCCAGGTTAAGATTTGGGCAGTCTCACTGCTCACTCAAAGTGAGTCTCTGGCTTGCCATGAGCTGCTGCCCACAAAAACCCACTGCAAAGCACTACCTGGAGTATCGTTGTAAACACAGCCAGAAGGATTTCCACCAACACAAGAGGCTGAAAATACCCGTGAGGTTACACTTTCCATGACTAGCTGAATCACATCAGCAGTCTTATTTATAAGCTGGGAAAGGATTTCGAAGTGCTTGACCTTCAGGAGTCCAGGACAGATGCAGCTGTCCTGGTTACCATCTGAAACTTCACTGCCACCTGCTGAGGCAGATTTAATGCATCCTCCCAGCTTATCAGCAGAAATGGTAAACAGTCCACATTAATCACAACATAACCATCTCATCTCATTCTTCTGGAGATGAAGGTCTATTAGGGAATCAAAAGCAGATAAAGCAGAACTTCAATTGCTTGAAGCTTCTACTCTGATTCTGCCTGAATTATCCTTGTGTTCCTCATAGAAAAAGGGTGGAGGAAGTGATTTATTTTCTGAGATATTCCCATTAAAAAACAAGAGCAGCACAATACATTCTCACTTCCTTATCCAATTTTTTAAAGCACATAAGGGCAGACAGCTGTCAACAGGAGTGACAACTCAGTGTTTCCTGGATTTTCAGCAAACTCTTTACTCTGCACTTCTAAGGTGAGAACAGGTGAAGGTGCTTTTAGGCAAGTTAAGAGAGAAGAGAAAAAAATATAAGGATCACCAGCTTTTAGGCTGTGTCTTTTTGAAATAATTTGACACCCACTGTATCTCTCAATTCTCTCAATTAGCTGAAGTTAAGAACACAAGCAGCACAGACTGGGATGGACACAAGCCATTATCAAAGGTGCAGTAAGTTCCTCCTACAACTACTGGTTTGGATCTCAGCGACCTTGCCCTGAAGATCAGGGCAAACACTTCTAATGCAAACACCTCGTGGTGGGGTTTTCCCCAATTAGAGGACTTCCAGCAGAAATAAGATTCCATCAACAAGCATGTCCCAAGAACTACAGTTTCAGGAAATTTAGTGCAGGCACACAGCATTGATTTGGACAGCCAGGAAACATCTGGAAAACCATGGACTTGAGCTCCTTGTATCTCACATGTTTTCACTTGCAGCAATGCAGTACAGCCAGGACTTACAGAACACAACTTTTCTCATTTAAAAGAAACATTTAGCTTCTCTCCCTGCACCTGAGAACATTCTGCAACTCTCACCCATGTTCCTGCCATCTTACTCAAGGAAAGTCCAGATAAGCTCAGCTGAAATCCTTCAGGCTAAGAGACTCTTACGGTCCATAATGAAGCAGCAAAACATGGAAGGAAAGGTTTGGAAGTGAAAAGACCACCTGGATATTTCCTGTAAAACCACACTGTTTGAATCTCCAGCTTATAATGTGCAGTTTCAGTTTCCACAGCCAGGCTCTTTATTTAAGGATGAGCCTCGAGACTGATCCCACCCAAGAGAGGACCTACCCAACACCAGCAGTTTTACTCTCCCACTGTGGATCCAGGCACTGAGAGGAACTACTCAGGAACCCGAGCCTGGGCCAAGTGGCATCTCTGGTGCTGCAAAAGCAGATTGCACACTGGAAGGGAAGCACTTAGAGTGTGACAAATTCAGCCATTTACATCCAGCAGTTAAAGTTGCTGTCCTTGGAAGAAAGCTGAGCTGCTTCGAGGTTCCTTGGTGCATTTGCAGGCTTGTTCATGGTTTGATGTCCCTACACATAGTGCTTTTGTACTCCTTCTGAAGCTCTTTGCTTTAGAACCCTCATCATCAACTCTCCTGACAGATGACCAGTGCCTGGGAAAAAATTATTTAATGAAAGCAATTTATCTGACAAATACTGACATTCGATTCAAATTCCTTTCCGCTGTTCCTTATTTGACCAGCTCCACTCACTGTCCAAATCCAGCAAATAACTCTTCCAACATTTTTTTTTTCACAGCTCCTATTTAGGAATAATGACTGTTATTATTCAACCAGCACACCTGCCAAGCCACTGTTTTGTGCCCACCTTCACTGCAGTAGTACCACAAAAGCAGGGGAAAGGGGACACGTGATGGAATTGCTGCAGGAGACCCAGGGAGGGCTTTAAACACCAGCACTACTGATGCAGGAGCATTCCAGTTAAAACAGAGACCACAGGGTAAGTTGGATTAACCAAAAGCACCTCTGCCATCGCTCCCACAGAAGAGAGGAACAGAGTCACCTTTCTCCACTCAAAGACAGTGTGCCTGTGTTGCAAACTGGGCAGCTTTTTAAAACAGTCCTACAAGACCCAGCGACTGCAAAAGCAGCAGGTAAGTAAAGCATTTGCACCTCTGTTTTTAACGCTGAGCTTTTCCTGGTGTCACAAGGAAATACTGTCAGGGTAAACAGTAAGTAAGCTTTCCACTACAGATGGCCAAGATCAACCATTGTATGCTGTAGAGAAAAGGAATAAAAGGCTAAATATAAAAACTGAAAGCAAACGTACTGGTTTGTATTGCTGTGTTCCTTCAGCCCTCCACTACCACCACTCTAATGTAAAGAATAACTGGAAAGGCAGAGACACACTTTTCTGGGTGGTTACTTCCTCCAGCCCCCCTTGCAATGAGTCAGCCAAACAAGCTGCTGTACCAGGTACAAACTAACCCTCTCGTTCCTCGTGCTTTCGAGTTCAGCTCCTTTTGCCTGAGGAATTCTCTTGGCTCGCGGGTTTGATGTCAGCCCTTGATTGTGTTTTGATGTTTCTGCAGCTCCACGATCGAGTTCAGCTCTCAGCAGCCCAAACAGACATTTGTCATGCTGCAGGCAGCAGATTGCCCGTGGCACACTGCCCACTCCATCACGCAGGCCAGGGGAGCTCTGGCAGAGCGAGGGGCTGCCTGCAAGCCCCCCTGCCCCAGCATGTGTGGAGTCACATGCAATTACCATCACTTAGAGGGATCACTGCGGGCTCCCTGGTGTTGCTGCCCACCAGTTCAGCCGCTCCAGAGTGTCAGAGTAAATATTTGCACGCAACGAGGAGCTGGTGAGAGGGGTTTGTCTGCAGCCACGGCCCCCGGTGCATGAAATATTCAGCACGTTAAATGTCTTCACTGATGCGGAGTGGTGGGTTTTCGCTCTGATTTGATTAGCAGTGATGATTCTTTCATGAGGTGTGACTGTCCTTCTGGATTAGCATCAGCCCAGATTCCATGCAGCAGTCACGGAAAAAAAGGAGATGGGAAAAGGAGAGTCTGACACATTCCAAGGGTTACTGTGCAGGGCCTCTGTCACTTCTGAGATTTCTTGTTTGAAAGGAAATGCTGGAGCCTAAACCCTAATTTCATAAAAAGCATTCCTACTCAGAACTCTACACTTGAACACAAATGCAAAACTCAAACGTCAAAACTAGTAAAATTTACCTTGGAAGAAACCTAAAACAAATCAGGTTTAACTGAAGGGATGTCTTAACATGCCACAAATGAGACATCAGCTCTTTACTCCTAAAAAGCATTTCACAGGAAAATGTGCTTCCACATTAAGCCTAATGATCATCTCCTAATGAACACTGCAGAACTTACTATTTACACTGAATCAACACTTAGTTGCATTGCTTTCAAAAATTTATCACCTAAATACATCTTATCACCACACAAGCAATTGGCAGTTTTCAATAACGATAATGAGACACTGGTGGCATACTTTTAATATCAGTAATTTCAACTATTCCCTTACAGTAACATTCCCATATTATTTCCATCCTGTTGCAGTGAATTTAATGGAAGCAAGCAAATTCTGCAGGAAAAGGCAGCTTATTAGACCAAGTAATGTAGCTGGAACAGACCAAAAAGGGCTGGTACTCACAACAGCTATTTTTGTTTGCCAATCTCATCAGTTCCCTTTACCAGCCCTGGTTTAGACTCAGCTCTGACTGAGACAAATCAGATTTTGAAAAGATTTGAAACTCTGCAACAAACATTCTGCCTTAATAGGAAAGGCTGAATACACACCCAGGTAACAAGCAAGGCACTGCCCTCCCAAGTTCCCTCTTGGGGTGTGTGGTAATACTGGCTGCACTAGACACAAGTGCAAAGCCTCTGCACAAACTCACAGCAAAAGACAAATTCTGAGGGCCCTCAGACACGGAATTTTCTCAGGACATCAGCAGTTATTTAGCAGGAGAGGTTTCTCTGTCACTGAGTGGGAGAACTCATGGTATTCAGTAGTTTCGGTTATCTGGTTCCTCTGGGTGGGCATATTTTAAAAAATAATAATAATAATAAAAACCCACTAAGCAGAGAAGTGTATCAGCATCTGAAGCCCAGGCACCTTCTACCTGAAACAAGTTTCGTAACAGGATCTCTCACAATCTACTCCAAACCACTAAAAAAAGCTTTTAAACATTTCAAAGCTGGTTTTGAATTTGGTAGACTTTCCTTTCCATAGGCAAGTTCATCAGCACAATGTTACAAAAGCAGAAGCCAGGAGAGCAATGAGTAGGAAAGCAGAGTGGACCCTACCTGCTACCAGGGGAGCTCCTTCTCACTGCACCACCGATCCCAGCCGTGCTCCCAGCTGCCCCTTTAGCTCCCATTGAAACCTGGGTGAGGGATGATGGCAAACACCTGCGAGAGCTCCTGCAGCTGCTTTTTATTTTCCTAATTAGACCAGCAATAGCAAGGGGGAAAACTGAAGTACACAGGGCTAAATTAAGAGAATAATGACAGCAGACATCCCGTGCTCTGCTTAAAAGCAGTTTAAAACGCTATTATTGTCACTAGTGCTGATGGGGGTGCAGTAAACTCCAAGAAAGAGGAACTGCAGTGTTTCCTGTAGTTCCCTAAGTTCCAGTATGAGGGTTCATACTCACTGCTGTGCATTCAGTGAGGTTACTTACACACAGACAGCTGATGAGGATCCTAATGTGCCACAGAGGAGAGAATAAAGCCACGTGCAGATTTGACCACGCTCCATATATAAAGTGTCATTTACTTCTCTCTGTATTTCCAGGCAATTCTTGCCGGACAGATAAAGCAGCAGGAGCCACTATTCAGCCTCTCCTCAAACTTCCAAACGATGGAAATGTGGAACAGTGTTTCTGATCACACCAGATGAGGTGTCCTTGCCACAAAAGCAGAGCTCATGGAAACCTCCTGTGCCAGAGCAGAGTCTTGACCCTTAATCACCCAAGGCACGATGTGAAGGTTTACTATAGTAAATTTTTTATTCTATTCAATTAGGTAGGGAGTGTTAAAACAGGTTTATAATCAAATTCACAGGCACACCTGTCCCTGAAGTGCAAGGCAAGCGTCATATAATCCTCCTCTGCCATAAAATGTTCTTGAATTTAAAAAAAAAACAAACATACCAAACCACACACATCAAACAAACAACCTCAATGTAAACAATCCTAATGCTCTGATACAACTGGATTTTCAGGCTTGGTGTTTCAAACAACCAAGACAAACAAGCTCATCTCTACTCTCAGCCTCTCTGCCCGAGTTTAAAGACCTGACAATTTCTTTTGACTCTGTAAAATTTCTAATATAAAATGTTGGTATCACATTAAAAATTACTTTAAAAAAACCCTTTAAAACATTTGAAATTAAGGCTTTCCAAACACCATCACTGTTTATATAATACATATAATACAAATACATAACCAAGTGTTTCCAATGGCATAAGTCCAAGCTCAGAGATCCTTTATCACCCTTCACCAATAAAATTATTCTGCAGATTATGCAGACCATAAAATAACCCCTAGAAAAAAACTGTGCGTACCCTTTAGCAAATGAGTGTTTAGAAAGAGAACAGTAAATTAATTATTAAAAATAAGAAGGGGAAAATACAACCATGCTGGTCATATTGGCACACAGGAGCTTCTCTAAGATTGTCTGTGTATTACCCAAACAGGATCTTAACTCAGTCACAAACCTGTCAATTAAATTATTGGCCAAGACTGACAACTGTTGAGCCAGGAAAAGTGCAGGGAAAGGGGACTTTGGAAAAGAGGAAGAGTGTGTACTGAGCAACTGCAAGGAACAGCAAGCAAATTGATTCAGTCACTTCTGCCAGCCTTGAAAACTTTGGGTGATCTCCTGAATTAATTTCTTAACAACATGGGGGGTTCTGACAGGAGAGATGAATCACAATTTTCACTTATGATGAAATACCTCCATCATCATCAACCTGTTTTAATTGAAAATACTAAAAAGCACGAAAAAAGGTGAAGCTTAAGAAGCTGAGTAGAAATTCCAGCACGAGGGATGAAAGAGCTGAAAGTCAAAAAATATGACTAAAAGCTGAGAGGAACAAAATAAAATTTAAAAAACCCTAACCAAACAAAAAACCACAACAAAACAAAAAAAACCAATTCCAAAGTAGTCAACACAAACTGTGCTACTACTACACACCAGGAACCTCTCTGCTGGTCCAGCCTAACTCCTGAAGTTTTCTAAACCTTCCCAATGAATACAGGTCTAAGAGAGAATCTTACTGTATTTTGCATTGAGCCTTCTCTGGGACTCTTAGCAAATGGAGAAGTATGAAAGCAGTTAGAAGAAAGCATTTCAGTTTAAACCACGTGAAAAATAGTGGTTGAAAACTCAGATAATTCTTGGGACCCTCTGAACATGAAAGGTTTGATGTTTGCAAGATACCAGACACCACAGGGCAGGCCCGTTTCCCCAGCAATTTACAGCAGATTTAACCTTATCAGCATTCAGACCCAACTGCGGTGCGGAGAAGAAAAATGTCATGGAAATATGACAAGGGGAGATGAAAGGAGAGCAGCGAGGAAGAAAAGCATCTGATGTCTTAACTGAGCTGAGGATAAGCTGGGGAGGGATGGCATGGCCTGCAGCTGGGGCAAACACTGTGCTGATGCAGCGTGCCTGCCGAGCCAGGGGAGACTCCCCAGCCCCTGTGGTTTTAAGGACAGGTGGAGGAGCAAAGCACGGGAGCTGCTGTGTGCTTGGTAAAGCTGACTGAATAATTTGCCACAAACTATACACCTGACAAACTCGGCCCCTCTCTTTTCATCCTGTTCCTGCAACACTGCGAATGAAATCGTGTTATTCAAACGCATCCAGATCTCTCTGCAGCATTTCCCTGGGTGCAGCTCATCTGCCAGTATTCAGAGGGCTGCTGAGCTGTGTTCAAAGAAGATAATCTGGTATTTTTCCATTTCCTGACTGGATGAACAAACGTAACCTACTTGCGAGAACAGGCATGCCCAAGTATTTAAAAATTGATTTCCATGTGTAACTGGTGATGTGACACATTCAGTGAGGGAAAAAACAAAACATAGTAAATATAAGCAGGAGTCCCTTGCACACCAAGAGTTAAAAGTTTACTATGCAAATTTAATTACACCAAAGGCAAGGCACATTACTATATGCTGAAGGCATATCTTCCTAGTAAAATTCACCTTTCCTGGCTGTTCGTGATACGCAAAAATTAATAAAAGTTTAAGCAATTAAATTTAAATATTTGAGTTAACAGTTAAGGCTGCTTACATTCACTTCATCGTACAGCTCTAATCCAGATCCCACTTGCATTCCTGAGATTAGGTGTTAAACTGTGTTGTCTTCCTTGCTACAGCACTCAGTCAGTCATACCTACCAAGAGAGGAAAAAAAAGGCTTCCCTGTCCTTGTCCCCAGGATGTGTTTCTCACGTGGTGCAGCAGTGAGAGCACAGTTACTGAGATGAAGATGCTGGCAGCCCTCCAGGTGTCAGTAAGAACACAACGGGTGTTACTCAGCAGTTCTCGTGTGCTGTTCTGGGATGGTCTGTGAGCTCTGCAAGATCTCGGCAGTGCTTGCTCCCTCCTTCTCATGCCAGAGTCCTTTGTAAAATGTGGCCATCTCAGATTAGCAGGAAGGTTCTTTGGTTTTCAGTTCCCTGCTGCTCTTTATTTTTCCCAGTCTCTAGTGTGTGCCTTCGGGATGGCTGCCCCACGAGAGCCTGGAACGCAGCACGTGCACGAAACGAGCACCGAGAATCACTGCCACCCTGAGTTCAGCTGTGTGCAACCAGCGCCTTTCTTGCCCTGTGGCAGCCTTTTAAAACTGACTCTGAGCAATGACTTCGGGAAAACACTGCAGGCATTAGCCAGAGCACACCCCTTTGGATGGCACCCTGACTGGAGGTATCGGTTTTGCACTGCCCAAGCCTGGAACAGCGAGGGGAAACCCAGGAGGGCTTTGAGAAGCTGCCAGACACCAGCTAAGGGGAGTCAGCCAGAGAAAGGCAAATGGAAGAAGCATCCTGGTTTTAATTTCATGTGCCTCGTTACCCAAAGGAGGTTCCTTTCAGCTCCTGAACTCGGGGTCACCCCCAACAGAAACACTTCTGCTCCTTTGTGGGCTCCCCTACTATGGATGTGCCTGGTCACCTACCTTCAGCATTCCCAATTCCAAAGTTTAAAGCCAACTCAAGTTTCCAAAGCAGAACAAGCCCAGCTGATCCACAGCAACAAAAATCCTCATGTGACAAATGCTTAGGGCACCATAAATACCATCCATAAGCATACAGGCCTTACTGTTACCACTAGATATTATTATGATGAAGTTACACAGGCAAAGGCAGATTTTATCCACTCTTTTGTGATCTCAAAAAAAGCTCTGCTGGCAAAATCAGGTCATTTTTAGCGCTGAATATTCTCTTTCCTAGGGCACCGAGATAATCTATTATTTGACATGTTAAACCTGGAAAAAAGGGGTCATATGAGGAACAGGCTTTTCTGCATGCACAGTTTCATCTGCTAGATCACTTCTCTGGTTTACTAAATTATTGAGTCTACAAGGCTGGCAGTGCTGCAGCTTTGGATGTTGCAGTAACACTTCTGCACTCTCAGGAGCAGGAATTTTCTGTTTATCTGTACACAGGCACACATTCAGACATTGACTCTTTATAAAGCTGATATCTTGTAACAATGTGATATATATTTTAAATATTATTTGCTCCTTCCCCTTGACTGTGTATGGAATACAATGACAAAGTAACACGCTGTTTATGTTTGGTGTTTGTGTTTGGTTCCCTTCAACTTTTGAAACAGCAGAAACTTTAAGAATTGTTTCTAATAACACTACATCCAAAAAAACCCCTTGCACTAGCAGTAAAGTGCCTTAAGTTGGGGAAGCTCCTTGTACTCCAGAATTTTTACAAATATTTACTCCTCCTAATGTCCAACTAAACCTCCCCTGGTGCAGCTTGAGGCCGTTTCCTCTCATCCTCTCACTTGTTGCTGGGACAGTAGCCTGACCCCCCCGGCTACAACCTCCTTTCAGGGAGAGCAGTAAGGCCACCCCAGAGCCTCCTTTTCTCCAGGGTAAACCACTCCAGCTCCCTCAGCGTTCCTCACGGGCCACGTGCCACACACCCTTCACCAGCTCTGCTGCCCTTCTCTGGACCTGCAGGAACACCTCGGTGTCCTCCCTGAGCTGAGAGGACAGAGCTCTCAAGGTGCAGCCTCACCAGCACCAAGCGCATGGCGAGACCTCCGAGATCCACCCTGTGACGGAACATCAACCGGATCATGCGCAGCCTTTCCTCAAACCTTCAGGGGTGCTGACTGCACCACCTCCCTGGGCAGTCAATCCCAGTGCCTAATCACCCTTTCTGCAAAGTTCCCCCCAGTGAGTCCCACCCGAACCCACCCGGACAGGCAGCCCGTCCCTCCCTGGCTGGGGTGCCCCTGCCTGCAGAGGGGCAGGGGCTCAGCATGAGGGCCAGGTACAGCTGCAGGGGGTGCAAAACATCGAAGAAATGAGTCATTTATGCTGAGAAAGCTGAGCTGGATGGCGGGCTGATGAAAAAAACCCATCTCTTGCATCATTAGCATGCCCGATGCGATGTGGAGCTGGGGAAACACAGAGCACCTCGCTGTATTTAATGGGCTTGGAGCTCGATCCGAGGAGACAAGCTGGCATTGCTGGGATACAGCACAGCCTGCACAGACTGATGTGTGCTGCTGCTGGCAAAATCCCAGCAGGTACAGCGAGGAAACAGTCGTAGCCATAACCCCAGCGACTGACAATGGATCACTAAGACATAATTCCCAACCAAATTCCTCGTGTGTAATAATGAGTCTGATAGCAGCCTACTGACTGCATGTAAGGCTGAACTCCTTCCCTGGGAGGATGTTAGCAGATAGGCACCGAGCCTTGCAGCTCCCACACGGCTCTGCAGACATCACCTTTGTCATCCCTAAGTTGCCAAGCAGGCTGTGTGAGGTTACCTCGTTTTACATTCAACAGCTACAGCAAGCACATTTGGGGGAAAAAAAATCTGATGTTATGCCCAGAACTCAGGGAAAACTTTCAGGGCTGGTACAGATCTCTGTGTTCTCTGACACCCGTGTTATCTTTAAAGTAAATACTAAACTGGGTTGTCTCAAGGATCTAATGGTACCCAGCTTTACATCACGTTGAGATATGGCAAGGTAAAAAAAAAATATAAAAAATTAAGGCTGTATCACTTTAGACTGCAAGTTGTGACAGCAAGTTCAAAATCCATCAAAAGCACCACCAAGCTTGTTCTTTTCTACCTTTATAGTAATAAAAATAAAGCAGAAGTAATCCATGCAATAAAAACTGTTTCATTCTTTTTACATTAAAAATTTTCAGGAGAATGGTGTATTTTTCTCTCACTCACAAAGAAACAATAAACCCACAGGGATGTGGGTTTAGATGTGAGTTTTCTCCAGTGACGAGCTGTCTTTTTGAAGGAGGGAGTGGTGATGATATTGAAGAGGTAAGACAAATGGTTGGGTTTAGAATTATTTTTAGAAGGAAATCTTTGAATGACCAGAAAACGTGCTGCACTGACAATAAGATCAGGTATGTTCACGCAGAGTTTAGTGTAGCCCAGTGGCAAATTCAGCATCATAAAGAGCAGCCATAGTTTACAGAGCCATTTTTCAGCTTTCCCTGTTCATCTGTAGGTCTGGGATCTCAGTAGAGTGGCTGCATCACGCTGCAGTCACTTGCCAGATGCAAAATTTTCCACTTGCATGTCTAGAGCTCATAAAAGTGACACACCCCACCTGACTGAATGATTAGCCTCTGGACAGTTTCTGTGGCCATACCTTCTGGCACACTGGAAAGGCTTTACTGGGAGGGATCCAACACCTGTCTAAATTCACTACGCAGTTAATTCTAGATAAGAAGTAAAATCTGACAATAGAAATTGGAAGAGTACCGAACAAATAATTCTTTCATAAATGTAGGGATAAATTTACATGCATTATTTAACTCATGGAGATGTTTGCAGGAAATCTATATCAATTACATCTAGTCTTGTTCTATGCAAAAACACATGGCATGGAGCAGTAAGGAAGAGCTGAAGTTTGTTATTCTGACCAGACTAGTCTTTTCTGGAAAAACATCAACCTGACTGTGTGCATATGGTCAAAAGCAGACAAGATGGACTATTAGAACCTTCTACAGGATATTTAGCCTCAGGATCTCACAGTGCTTTGCAAACTTTAATTAATTCTTGCATTATTTTGGCGAGACAGAAAATAAAATATTACCTCCAGATTGCCACCTCATCTGTAATTACAGGCTCTCATCCAAGGCCACTTGAAAACTGTTCCCAAGTGAGGAGCTGAACTCAGGCTTCCTGGAAGTTCCTGCTCCACCAACTGGCTGAGCCCTCCCAGCAGCAGCAAAGCGAAGCTGAAAGTCCTGCAGGAGCCCAGAACCTACAAAAAATGGGACATGAAGAAACTGCTGCCAGGGCCACTGGCTTCTGCATTTGTAAATTCTACCCCAGGCTCCCTTTACCTAACATTTTAAAGTGGTTTAAACCTCTCAGCTTTGGTTTGGAATTCCTCTGTACAACACATAAACGTATCTATTTTGTGGGAAGGTGATAAAGAAGATTGCACTGTTTTCACTCTCAGCTACCACAAACTTTCTTAGCTGTGAGATCAGGCTAAAGCTGAGGTTGTTATGTTTTATAAATGCTTTGAGAGCTCAAATAAAAAAGAGCAAACCCCTGTTAGTATAACAGTGATTGTTTCTGTTTCTTCCACCCACTACTTCCTTTTAAATCATCATGGGCTCAGGCTTGAGAGAGGATTTTCCCTTGAGATTTACTTTTCTGATCAGCATTGACACGATATTCATTCTATTTTGAGGCTGAGCTCTGACAGTAGGTGGCCTTACTAAAACGATGAGCTTTGTTGTAATGAACAATTGACTCCAGCCACAATGTGTGTGAAATACTCCCAATCCCTCACTCAGCTCGTCATCAGATGCTCTGACAGAGCTGTGTTTCACGGACCGAGATGTGGTCTCAGCACAGCAGGACCTGTAAAGCAAAGCAGCCGTGGTGAGGGCCCATAGATTTCAGACACGGGTGGCCAAATTGATTCCCTTTTGTTCACAGAAATTCCTGTGCTGACGCCACCCAAGGTATAAAGCAACAAAACTGGCCATTTAGCATTTTTAGTACAGTATGCAAGACTTTATAACTTTTTCCTTTCCCTTATTTACAGGAAAGTTCTTTTAATGGATATTATTTTGCACAGTTTTTCATTAACCACTTGTTGACACAATAGCATAAAATCTGTTTTAAGTACTTATGAGCTTGATCTAGATCTGATGGAACCTGGCAAGAAGCCCTGGGGTGCAAGAGTTTTCTGCCTGATGATTAGCAACATTTTACCCCATAAATCTCAGTCAAATTAACTATTTTTGGCCTGTGGAGCTTTTCCTAGAAGCTTCCATCGTGCCATCTGATGTGGCTCCTGTAAATACCAGCATTACAACCAGTTCAGAATTAAGACATCGACCCGCTGTGTTTGCTGCTGTCCTGTGTGCCAAAAGTGTACATTTGTCTGGAGCTCTACTGCCCTGCCCCACTTCATGCCCTGCAAGCTCATTTTCTAGAATAATGCCTACAAACATAACCAGTTAATAACTATTATATTCAATTTCTTCCCTCTCTCTTCTGTCTCAGCCTCCACAAGTGTAGAGGATGAGAGAGAACAGAATGTAGTTGTACTTCTGGTGGAGCAAAGAAAGACTAAATACCCTCTCTGGATTGATTTTAAGTGTCTACCTTATGATTTAAAAGCTTCTGTATTGTTTGAAAGATATTTGGCTTCCCTTTCACTCATCCTCTGCTGCCATACCATGGAGAAGCTGTGTGCCCTTTCACAGAACTCATGGTCCTGGTTAAGACTGTCACTTAAGTAAATTAGTGAAATTAATACAGTCACTCTGCAATGACCTTATTTAAAAAGAAAACTGACTGTAAGAGGAGGTGCAAAAGGTGTGAGTTCCCTCCTGTTTGCAAAGGAGAGAGGAGACCCAGAGTCTCTGTGCTGCTCCACGAGAGCTGCTGCACTTCCAAAAACACGACACCGAGCTGAGGACCAAAGCAGGCCCTTTCCCAGGGAGGTGTTTGTGTCAGAGTACAGGTGCTGATAGTCTGCAGCTAAACCCAAACCTTTCTGCAAAAGTTTGGGTTTAAACAGGAAAGTCTCTGGAATTCAGCCCTTTGTGAGTGCCCAGGTAAGAGAACCTGGCAGCAGCTTCTCTTCTGCACGTCCCACATCTGCTTTCTCTTCAGGTTGACACAGCTTGCACAGGTTTTGGAACACATTTAGAATATTGTTGCCACGTGTCGACAAATGGTTTTGACTGCATGAACAAAGCACATCAAGCAGAGAATTAAACTTTTAAATATTTGCATGATTTTTGCTTTGTTCTCTGCTTTAAACCATGAATTCACTCAGGGAAGTTGTTGTAATTTTCCTGATTCTGGCGGACACCAGGATGTAGGTGAGACATTGTCCCCTTTCTGAGAAGCCAATTCTGCCTTTATCTTGTCAGTGCTTGATTGTTAATCCTCTGATATCATCGAAGTGGAAGGTTCCCTGCTGTGTCAGCAGTGTTTTCTCCTGTCGGTGACATTGGCTGCCTCTCTTCCTGTGGAATCTGTGGTGTATTTTCACTTATTTCTTCCCACTAGGACAGTCTTGTAGCTGTGCTGCTTTAGGCAGAACACTTCAAAATGTGGAGGATGTGCCAGTGGGTTGGCAGAATCAGGTATTTGCACAGTGTTGTTTTTATGTTTGACAAATATTCTATTTATATTCAGCAGTGCCTCTGTGTAATAAAATGTGTCTGTACATATGTGCATATTTTTGGCTAAGCAGAGTACAGAATAAAAGTATGATTTATGAATGGTGCCAGATATTTTTTTTGCATGTAATGTGCAATATTCTATAACCAACAAATATAAACAGTTCCATTACAATGCATTAACCACTGAATAAGACACCAGGGGGAGAGGCAGGTACATACCTGTGTATTTGATTACAGATACACCCCCTTGTCTCCTCCATTTCAAGCTTGCAATAGGAATCAGAGCCCAGACTGCAGGCACACGGCAATGGCTGTGCCGAGGCAAAGCAATCAAGGACTCATTCAGTGTGTGTGGGTGGGTTCAGCTCCTGGGAGACACCTATTAACTTCTGGAAGGGACAAACTGCCCACTTACAGAATGCTGAGAGCTGCCCAAAGAGCAGACTTTCTAGTCTGAAACAGCTCCCCATACTAAATAGTAAAGGTCCCTCTGTGCCTGAGATCATTTTCACTGTTCCTCCTTGGGCCTGTCTGTTTCTAATTTTTAGTGTCTTTAAGAAGGACAAATGAAGAGAATATCTGTGGTGAGACTACCATTGATATTATACAACTTACAGAGTTTTACTATTACTATTCTGGAATCTGTTCTTCAGTGGTTTCCTGACAGATGAAAATACCTTGGGATGTTTCAGTCTGCAAGCTGGACCTCTGCGAGAATCCAGATTAAAAGTGAAAAATTGAAACTGCTGTTCAAACTCTATTATTATTTATTCTAGTTTTAATTTAGATCACAATCGCTTCTGCAGGTTGACTCATCCTGAAATCCCACAGGCTCAGGGATGGGAAAAAGAACAGGAGTGACTGGCTGGAAGCTTTTGGAGGGGGAACTGTAAGTGGAAGGAACACAAAGGGAAGGTGGTTATTAAGCTGAGGAAACACTGCAAACCCCTGCAAACAAGCTTAATTTCTGATTAAAGTTTTCATGAAACTAAATTATTTATCTGGCTCTGATGGCATCGGGATGGTTCCTGATTTTTCAATTAAGACCAGTTAAAGAGACACATTATTGTGGACGAGGTGGGAGAAAGAAAGGGAAAGCATCTCGGAAGAGGCAGGTGTGGCCAGAATTCCTGCTCTTTGGAAGTGCATGTTCCTTAAGGCTCTTGGGAGCAAAAAGAGCATTATGGTGCCTGGTTCAGTATCCATTATGTGCTGAATGCTGAGAGTTTCTCTTCTTACCAGAGGCAACATCAGTGACTTCGTTACTGCCTTCTTTTCCCCTTCATACTCATCTTAAGGAAGGCAGTGCTCACCTCTCCATCACTCATTTACAAATTAGTAAATGGCAGAACAACCAGCAAGTGGAAATAGTTGCTTAGATTTCACTGTGCATCTAAATTTAGGTCTGTAAAACACAAAAGTGAGTCTCCTTAAATGAACATGTCAGCTTATTGCTGGGCAAGTGATGCTGATGGAAAGCAGGAAATCTGAGAAATGAAACTAAACCACAGAGGGCTCAGTGAGTGACACTTCCCAACTCATCAGCAGGGATTTGTAACAAACAGAACTTTGCAGCACAAGGAAAAAAAGAAAGATTGTAGGGGTGGGAAGAAAGAGTAAATTACTAACTTGGAAAACCCGGTAGGCAATGGAAACTTTCTTTCCCTGGGCCTACAGTGCCTTGGCCACAATCCCAAGCCAGTGTCCAGCCCTTTGACAGATGCCCAGGAGCTAATGAGCTGCCACCTTCTCCCAGCAGCCATCACCTAATCATGATTTGCAGTCCATCCCCACAAACCCCAGATGTTAGGCACCTCCAATTTGTCATTCCCAAGGGATTCAGAGTTTATTAACCCTGCTGTACCTGGACCACAAGTCCAGTGCCTCCTCGAGGCTGGTGCAGCTGATGACCCCAGCCTTTAGATCTTGTACCCCAGTCATTTGTCAGATGCTGTCAGCACTCCCACTCTCCTTTGCATCACTCCTCTCAGGAGCTCCAGCATCATCTTTGGTCTGTTGGGAAGTCGGTGCATTATAAATTTCCTCTGCTGAGTATTTTCCCTGAGATTCTGCCAGCAGGAGACAGGCTTTTGCTCTCCTCTCTGGTGTCAGAAGGCTCTGTGCCCTCTCAGTGGTGGTCAGGGTGTTGCTTTCTGCAACATGCACAACGAAAACAGTCCTCTGCAAGATTTTGAACATGAATGAAACTGTTAAAGACATCTCAGCTCTAAAAACATATTCGTGAAGTGGGTTTTGTTGGGGTATTTTTAAAGAAGAAACCCCAATTCTTGCATAACACAGCAAAGGAGTCCTGGCCTCTCTGATCACATCTTCTTGCTGCTCAAAAAGGGAGTTAGCAGAGGAAAGGAAGATGAAAGGAGGGCTGAGTGTGCCATGAAAAGGCAGTGCAATGATTAACGTACAGTGAGGCACAGTCAGGTCATTGTCACAGGTGAGAGAAGTTCCAGCCTTAAACAGACAGAAGTTCCCTCCTGTGAGAGGGGAATCACACTAAAAACTGCTGCTACTGCCCAGCTTCACTTCCTGGATGATTTTTCTCTGCCATCTCTGGGAAAGACATCAGCAAACAGCCTCCTGCACAGATCTGCTCCAGTTTTGGTATCGTTCCTGTACCTCCTAAACTGGTGACCGTGTGTGTGGTTCCTTCCAGTTCCAATCCAGAGACAGCACACTCCTCAAATTAGGCTTCCATTTGTCTTAGTTATCTTGATTTATGCAGCATTCTGTGCACCATTCATCATACAGCTAATCTTGAGTAACCTTGAGGAATATATTAATCTCACTGCCCCTAATTTTACCCTTTCCTTTTCAGCCTCAGCCTTGAAGACTTCTCTTTCTTGCTCTCGAAAAAAATACCTTCAAAATCTTAGCAGATATCTCATATTTTCCTGCTATTTTTTTTTCTCCCAGCCTGTTTGCTTCTCCTCAGCAGGTCTCTTTCCTCACCATGATTAAAACTGTTGAAATGTGTGACATGTTTAAAGGAGCACCTCACTGGTGTGACAGTCACTGCCCACAAAACCTGCCAGCAAATTTCACAGCACAGAGTGATAAACTATCAGTCCTCACCACTTCTCAGCACGTGTGTTGTTGAATTTGGGACTGCGGAGGTGTTTTTACTGGGAGTTGTTTGCTTTTCTAGAAGCTTGAAAACATTGAAAACTTTGTTAAATTTTTTGACAAATCTTGTGTGTCTCTAGACCAAATTGCTAACAGAGGCATCAAATACCTCCCAGCCATGCTAGTTCAGATTCTGTTCTTCAGGGACTAGGTCTTATTTCTTTAAAGTTTAATGCATTTTAATCCTCAGTCAAGCCCTCTGTTATTTACATTGATTTACTGGGAGAGTACTCTCTAACCTATCCACAGTTGTGCATTCCTTCCTATACTCCCTCCCTTCCTCCTGCCTGTACACACTTATTTTTATTTAGGGAAAAACTGGAACAATAAAAGTAATCACTCGGTATTCTGTTAGCAAGTTCATGCAACTAAAGCATGAAAAATTCAGAGGCCACAATAAAAATTTGTTCTGTAGCTCAATGGAAAGTGTAAGGATCTAAAGAGTCTCCAAACAGCAAGTAATTTCACAAACCATACCCTATGCCCAGTAATTCAGTGTGCAGCAAGGACAGAATTGCAGCCTAGATGAGTTTTGTGCTTTAATTCCTGCAGAATTTAGTGTTTTAATCTGAAAATCAGCCCCAGTTTTTGTCCTACTGGGAAAGGAACCAAAGAGATGAACTTACTAGAAGCTCCTATATAAATACTACTTGGGTTTCTCCTGGGATAAAGCAAGCCAACAACAACTTCTTTGTGCACCAAATTTTTGTATATTTTTGGTGGGATAATTTCTATTTGGGACAGGTTAGCTGTTTAAGAAATACACAGGATTTCTCAAACAGTGTTCTCACCAACAATGTTGTGTCATCTTTTTGGAAAAGATCATCCTCTTATATCAGGTAGATAGTAAAGAGTATTAAATATTAAGTGAATTTAAATGCCTCTTTAGCAAACAAAAACCTTGAGTAGGAGATATTACCAACCTTATAAATTGGATTAGTTTGAGTAAGAAAAAGTAGATTTATATTCTTTGCAGAAGAGATGAAAGATACTTGAATGGCCCATCAATAATTAAAATAGTACTGAACAGGGTAGTACTTTTCCATCTCACTGTGTGGTAGATACTTGGATAAATACACCTTGTTTCCATCCAACAAGGGTTCTGCACTTTGTCTCCAGTAACCAGCATCTGGAACAGAAAGAAAAACTATCCTGTAACTCCAGTGAAGAGCTGTCTGACATTCATCTCTTCTGAACGTGCCACAGGGTTGCAAGAGCTGTCAGAGGTGAGCAGTTCCACGCTGGGCAAAAGCAAAAGTCTGCTATGCAGTTAAGCAAGCAAATCTCAGAATTATCAGTGAATTATTCAGTCCATTTCCCAGTGACAATAGCCCAAGACATCGCTAAAAACTACTGAACCTCAATAAATGGATTCATTTATTGTAAACCTAACCAATATGTTTTGCAGTGAAACTTCTGGCTTTCCCATGAAAAGTGCAATCATACAAGTCAAAATACAAATGTGTGGTAGAAAGTGCAGTAAGTTCTGTGTTCTTAAGGGGAGCCATTTGTTTAGCACATGCATTGGTGTTTCTCTGTTTATAACCCTCCCAGAATAAGGTAAGTATTTGCTAAATAAAACCTTCCTGTATTTATGCAGCCAAATAGTAGTATCTATCATTTTCATTCTGCAATTATTTTGCAATCCCAAGATCATTTATTTAAAAAAAAAATTAAAAAATCAGAATTTTATGTTCCTGAGCACGACTGCAAGTTATCTGCCACACATTCACAGTGGATTGTGTCTGTCTCTGTGGTCATGCATCAGTGTTGCTCTAAGTCTTTAAAGTTGGTTTAGATCTCCAGATGGTTATTTAGTGTTCCATTACTCTGGGATTCTAAAGCAGTTTCCTGTAAGCATTTCAAGAAAAAAAAATTTTTTTAGTGGAATGTTGGGAAAAGAGGGGGAAAGGTCTTTGCAGTTAAACACACCAAACCCCATCAGCTGAATGACAATGACACTGGAAATACAGATGGTGCCTCTCATCACATGCAAAGGCACTCGAACAGGAACTGTCAAGACCAGCCAAGTGCCCAGTTCTATCTTTTCCCCTACAGTGCAAATTCCACTGAAATTTGGGCTGTGTTTTTGCAAAGTAAATCAGATCACAGTCAGTGTGTCCCATGGGGGGTCCTGCTCAGTCCTCTAGTGGCAGCTATCAGCTCAATGGTACAGCAGTGAAAATCCAACCTGGATACTTAATAAACTAATTTCAACATTCCCTCTATCCAAAACCTCTTGGGAAATAGTCAGTAAGAATTCCTGTATTACAGACCTCCAAGCTACCAAAGCTCCCAGTCCTGCACAGCTCCACTTTCATTTTGTTCCCTTTAGCTCTGAGATGGACCAGAGATTAATCTACAGCCCAAACTAGGAGATAGAAGGATTATTCCCCATGTTATTGTTTGGGACTGAGACATGCCCTCCATTTCTGAGCAAGCTACTTTTTCTATTTCTTTAGCTTTTAAAAAGTTAGAATATTCATGATGTATTTTATTTTTTTAGCAGATGACCTGTAAGTTGTGTTTCCCTGCGGTCTCAGGTCCACTGAAGTTAAGTCACCACTGAGACCTCAGATACATAGGCTTTGAACTAGAAGGCCACTAGAAGATTTAAAACACTTGCTATTCCCAGAGGGAGTGGGAATTTTTTGGCAATGCTGTAAATTAATCGTAAAATCAGGCCTTTCAAAAAACAAAACCACAAACCCAAAACCAAAAAACCACACCCAAACCAAACAAACAAAACCACACACACACACAAAACCAAACCAAAACCAAACAAACTGAAAAGAAAACTAGTAATATATTAAGTACAAAATAAATGTCCCCCAGCCAGAAGCCAAGGAGCTCTGAACAGGAGTGCAGACCAAAACAGTGCAGGAGAATTGTTAACGGGAAATTAAACTGCTATGTTCAATAGGCAAAAATATTTCCTTTTCTGACAGAGCACATGGATACAAATTCCAGTTTTGCACAGGAGCTGGGAATAACGTATGAGAGAGGGGCAGTGATACTAATCTTCCAGCTGAGAGGACGTTATTGCCTGTCCAAATGTGACGGATCCTCTTGCACACAACAGCAAAACATTTTCGCTCTAGGACATCAGCTGTTTCCCCCCCTTAGCTCAGAGGGCTTGAGATGATGAGATAACTCAGTTTGTTTCTTCAAATACATTTTTGACTCCATACAGAAATTCTAAGTCAAAAATTCAGATCCTTCCCTAGGTATGAGACGTTTTATCCTGCCTGTGAGCGAATAACAACCCCGCAAAAATCAACTCACTGGCACAAAACCACTCCTGCCTCAGTTCACACCAAAGTTCCATGACAAAACAATAAAATGTGGAAAAGAGGATGAGGAAGAAGATGCCAAACCGAAGCTCTTGGCTGTGCTGGGAAGGAGCTTCCAAAGCTGCTGTGTCACTGTGGCCTCTGCAGGAGGAGGCTGCCAGAGCACAGAAATTCAGCTGTGCAGCCAGTCCTCGAAACAAACACACAGTGGAATTAATTTTCACTTGTCAGAAAACACACACTGCAGACTACACAATGAAAAACAATGTTTCGAGGAGATTAAAAATTGTCATTTAAGCCGCAGCCTATTGCAGCATTGTGTGAGAAAAGGATGCATTCAAAGTCTGATGCTTTTTAAAAAGCATTTTAATTACATTATTAAGTCTAAATCCCCCCATTTCTAGGGAATCCATAACTTTTCCTCTCTGAGTCTACAGCAGCAATTAAGTGTGACTCGGTGCTGACATAAATTAGTTATGCTTTTGCACATTAATGCTGTAGAAAAATGAAGCTGTTGACAATCAGAAGCTGAAGCTGTTGACAACTCAGGAACTGCTGTGTTAATTTCAGATTAATTCAAAACAAATCCTGTTTACCAAACGAGAACTTAGGACTTTCAAACAAAATAATATGGATTTGAGGTTTTGTTTGTTTGTTCTCTGAGGTTTTGTTCCCCGAAGAACAAACAGTGGTTGTCTGAATAAGAAATGCTCTAAATAATGCCGGGATAAATATTCAAACTTGAAACTTTCTTCAGACTGGGGTCAGAAACTCTATGAAACAAAGTGACTGGAGTTAAAATGTGGATGTTTCTCCTGTTTGGTGTTTGCTTTAGCCCTGCTTCTCCACAAATTTTCAGGGTAGGTTTAAACTTTTGACTCAAATTATTGACCAAGAACAGAATTTTCAACCCTGCTGGTCAAATTCAAGCAAGTTCTTTCATGTTTCTCCTTCCCATCAACTGATTTTTGAGGTGTTCTTCATTTTTGAAAAAAAAAGTGCATTCACCTGAAATGCTTAAATGTGAACTCATCTAGCCAGGCACAAACACCTAAGTCAAAAGAGCACGTCATTCTTTAGTGCTTAGGCAGACAAAATGCACTTTTTCAGCTAAAAACTTAAAAGCACAAGTAACTTTTTGGTGGAGTGTTGGGAAAAGAGGGGGAAAGGTCTTTGCAGTTAAACACACCAAACCCCACCAGCTGAATGACAGTGACACTGGAAATACAGATGGTGCCTCTCATCACAGGCAAAAGCAAACCCAAACAGGAACTGTCAAGACCAGCCAAGTGCTCAGTTCTGTCTTTTCCCCTACAATGCAAATTCCACTAAAATATTTTGGCCTGTGTTTTTGCCCTCCTCAGTTTTTTAGGCTTTTGTAAATCAGATCACAGTCAGTGTGTCACATGAGCTGTCCTGGCCAGTCCTCTAGTGGCAACCACGGCTATCAGCTTAATGGTACAGCAGTGACAATCCAACCTGCACAATAAACGAACACATTAATCCCTAGACTGGGGCTCGCTGCTGTTCTGCCCGTGTGTCCGTGCAGAAACGATGCTCCCAGCTTCCATCCAAACACTGCATGTATTTTAGGAACCCTCTATTGCTGACCTTGATCTAAGTAAGGCTGGCTCTTTATTCTCAGCATGAAGCAGGCAGCTCTAATTATTGCTCTTACATTTCGTCTGAGACACCGTTTTTCAGCTGGAGGCTGATTTGATGAAGGGAATCAGGAGAACCAGATCTGTTTACACTGTGGAGCTGGCAGCCTGTGGACTGCTTGACTTTTGTTTAAAGAAAAAATCGCTCCATGAAGTGGTTTACTGCCATCAAGATTCAGAAAGTTAGTCTTTTTAACCATTAAAGAAATGTGGCATTTACAGCTTGGTTGCTGATTTTTTTTTTCCCTAGTGTAAGAGTTGCTCTCAGCACACTCTGTGAAAGGAAAACTTGAAACATCCATTAAAAATAATTGAAGCTGGGAAAAAAAAATCTGAACAGATAAAATTACTAACTTTTTAGTTCCCCAGAGAAAGGCCAGCAAGGACATTGCATGACAATGGCCAAAGGAAACCTTTTAAACATGAAATTTCTAGAGAGTTTGGGGCAGATACCAGATCACACGCATCAACACTTTTAGTTTGGAGTGACTACAGTTAAGTTCTGTGCTCCAAGTCAATTTTCCTTGGGATTTTTATTACTGATTTATCCACTTTTAAAATGTATAGTGTTGAATATTGATTCAATTGCCTTGCTGAGTCTTTGTCTTCAGATTACTTCAATTTTTTTCCTGTGTCTGTAAATTCAATTGCCAACCAGAAAACTCTTCTCAAACACTTGTTTCTCCTGTGCATAAAGCATTGTGGTCCAGTCTTTTGTTGCCATTGTTCCTCCTGTCCCAAGGGATGAGAACTTCCTCCTACACTCCCCATGACTGGCCTCCAGGTAGCTGCTTGAGCCCCAAATGCCAACTCCTCACCACTCCTGCCTGTACAGATCAATCACTTTCCATCCCACCTTCCCCCAGGCACATCCACATCTGTCTCTGGCAGCCTCTGACTGCTCCTTCTCCTTCTCAGCTTGACCCCCTCCTCTTCCACTCTCCCCATCTCCCCCCTGGGAGCCAGGCCCTGTTTCAAGCCAGATGACTCCCCCAAGAGGGGCTTTGAAGCACCTGAAGTTATTTAAAGCCCTGCTCATGGGGAGAGCCTGGCCCGAGGCAGCAGGCAGTGCCTGTCCTCCGTTCTCCTGCTTTTCCTGGCACCATGGACAGCCAGGGGACTGCAGAGGAGGAGAGAAAGGCAGCAGGACAGGGGACAAAGGGACATCCCCTAGCTGGAAGAGGTTGTTTTTCTTCAGTTTTCCTGGGAATGGAGTGTCCTTCCTGCAAATCCAAATTGTCTTTTTATTTCCACTGGACATTTCTCCAAGCTCTGGCTTGGAGGTGATTAATTTTTAATTGTTCGTGGGGTTTTGTTTCCTAATACTTTGCATGTTTATAGCCAGCTCTGTGAAAGAACCTTAAAGCCCTTTCTAAGTGGTAAATTAAGGCTCTCAAAAACTGTGTGATGTGGAAAACAAAATAATGAGGAGAGGGAAAGCAAGTCACTTTACCTCTAGCTGAAGGTGGCCTCCAAAACACCCCAGAGGAGTGGTGGTCACAGCAGAGTGTGCAGGGTTGTGAGCCACAGCACAGGACGCTGAGTCCAGCACCAGGTGCCATCAGCAGGGTATGACACTCTCTCCTTCTAATGGAGTCATCTGAAATGTTCTTTGGCTGGTCTGTTTGCGCTGGCACAGCTTTCCCAGCTGCCATCTCAGAGTCCATTGTTGCCGTGGGTCGACTCTGGTTGGTACCCACTAAAGCTGCTCTCTCCCCACCTGGACAAAGGAGAGAAAATACAATGAAGGATTCGTGAGGTAAGAGCTGGGACAGGTCACTTACTGATCACCATCACGGGCAAAACAGACTCAGAGTGGGGATATTAATTAAATGTATTACTAGCAGGATCAGAGAAGAAGAACGAGAAGTAAAATAATCTTAAAAACACTTTCCCCCCACCCCTCCTTCCTTCCAAGTTCTTCCTCCCCCCCCTCAGTGGGGTCCCTCCCACGGGAGACAGTCCTGGATGGAGCTCTCCCTGGCCTGGAGCTGGCTGGCATTGGCTCCACCACACAGGGGAAGCTTCGGGCAGGAGTCAGCCCTGGCCACACAAACCCGCTGCAATTGCACATTTGGAGGAAGAACGTGCCGTGGCAGTGCTGGCACACACAGCTCCCGTGGGAGGATTGCTCCTGGGAACGCTGCTGGCCCACAGGCTGGAGCTCCGTGCTCAGCTCGCTGCACTGAGCAGGCTGCCAGCCCCGGCAGGACCTGCTGCGAGGTCACAGGCACAACCTGAAGCTGTCACAAGTGGGACTCCAGTGCAGTTGCTGCTGCTGTTAACAAGGTTTATTTGTCACTCTGGAAATGCACTCCGTGGTACTAAAATGTACTGCTTCATTATCTCACAGAAACTGCCTTAAAACATATGTCTTTTGTGGTGTTTGTTATTAACATTCTATCACAGTGAAACCTGTGTTTAGCTGAGGGAGAGCAGCATAAATACAAGGGAAAGATGCAGGACACAAAGAGATCCAACTGATGGAAATGTACTGGTAGCAAATGACACCCATGAGAAACACGATGCATGAGCTGCTGCATGTCTGACCACAAGAGCCATGCACAGTATGGGCAAGTTTTCATTTTGTAGGAATGGAAGGGTTTCTGTTGTGTCACAACCAGGTAAAGATCTGCCTCACCTAGCAGAACAGAGTCTCTGTGTGTTGGAATTGCTGCAGGCCACCAGAGCTGTGGGCTGCTGCACATCACCTGTCATGAGCATCAGCAGGACCTCATTAACAGGGGATTTTATTTTGATACTGCAACAGCCACGTGCCTGCAACAATGCTGTTTACCTAGAATTGTCCATTTGCTCTTGTTTTTATCTTGGAACAGTATGGGTTTTCATCAAAAGCAGGTGGATGGTTTGTTTGCTCCATGTATGACTTACGATTGAACTGAAGTGGAAAGGGCTTGCTTGTTCCTGGAAATATAAGCCATATTTAACATCGGTGCCAATCTGACCTTCCTGGTAAGGTGCATTCTGCAAGAAATAGAAGCAGAAGTAGCACAGAGTGAAATGGAATTAATGCAATCAGTCAAGCAAAAAAAGCAGATGCTGCGTGTGTTCCTGTCTTCCAGAGTAATGTCTGCAAGTGCCACGGATGTACTGAGGATATGATTTCTACAGGCCACAAAGAATCAGCACAAGTTAAGAAATAATACATATACCATATAGCCTAAAACAACCCACTGCATTCCAATACTGAGGGATATATTTAGAAATATTTTGCTAAAATATCATTTTCTCCTCTGAAAGAACCAACAGCAAATCTGAAGCTCAGCAATTGGTTTGGAGCACTCAGATGTTGGAGGCAGGAGCTCCAAGCTGTGCCACAGAGGAGCTCAGTGTGACCTTGAGCAAGTCCTTCCTCCCTGTCCGACTTCTGTTCCCGTGGGAGTTTTCACTGGCAGTCCTTGGGGACAGGGCCTGCCTTTTACTGGGTGATACAAAGATAGGTTTATCCAAACAATCCTCTTCCCTCCCCTCCCGTAATCCTACCAGTCTTTAGCTGTTATTTGTATCAATATTTCTGTTTCCTGGGGGTTTTGAGGCTCCTCTCAGGTTATTGCAGTGCCTCTTCCTTAGATTTTCTGAAGGAAATGAAAACTTGAATGCAAATTACTGAAAAAAGCAGCCAGGCAGGGATCTTTACCAAGATGTATCTGTGTGGATTTGTGCTGGCAGAAGGATGCACCTGGAAGCGTGGAGTGCTAACGGGAATTTGGCTCACAGGATAGAAACCCAGAGGAGGTTTGTTTGAGCAGTGAGTAGTTCACCCTGCTGGAAGGATGCAATCTGTATGAGGATGTACACATATATATTTACTGCTCTTTTTTATGCACTCACATAAAGATACTATTCCAGCAGCTGTTTCAAATAAAAAAAAAGTCTCTGGAACTGGCACGTTGATAAAGAGCATTTGTAAAGAAAAAATGTTACCACGCTGCGGATCTGTGTCCTACAGAGAGCACTTGTCTCAGTCACAGGACTTCCGAATTGAAAGACAGAGAAAATAAGGTATCAAAAATGTATTTTTAGAAAAGTTTGAGGGTTTTTTTTCAGTGGAAGAACTTAGAGAAATTTTTCAGAACAGAAGAAAATCATTCTGCAAACCGGAGGCTTTTATGGGAAACTCTTGAACTTGAAGGCAGAACCGTTCGGGGTTTATCTCCCAGATGCGAACTTGGATTTGCATCTTTTGGTGCCAGAAGGGTATTTTTAGCTCAGAGGCAGGCCAAAAACCAACCACACAGCTCCACTGACATTTCCTAAAATCAATTTCTAAGCCTTCTTGAACCTCAGATTTAGTAAAATTCCGTTTGCTTTGGGCCACAAACCACACAAGTTCTTGATGTGTTTTGGTGGGCAGACAACAGTCGGCATTTGATAAAGACGTTTGTTCCACGTGCATTCTCCAAACTTCTGGCATTCCTGGTGGGTGCCTTTTCCCTCTCTTCTGGATTATTTGGAAGGAATGCTGACTCCTGTCCCACTGCTGCTGTTCTAATTGCACCAAGGCTCCCCCTGTGCACAGAGCAGAACGGGTGGAAGGGGCCAGAAAACTCCTCGTTCTGCGGTGGGGCTTTTGGCATCTTCATTCAGCCTTTCTGAGCTGAAAAGGTTCGCAGCCTTTGAATGCCATTAACCACGTGATGACCTGGAAAAATTACTCTGGAGTGTTTATTTTTCAAAGATTGTGGCAGTGAATATTCTACAAAACAAGCAGGGTTTTTTTCTCATCATCTACTTTTAAAAGGGGCTGGCAGGAGGTGACATCTGTCCAAGCTACAGCCTGTAACAGGGCTAAAATCACATGCAAAAGGGAGGCATTTTCTCTTGTATTACAAGATGTGAAATACAAGAACTAGACTGTCACAACACTGCAAATAACTTCAACTGAGTTACTCTACAGTTACCCTGGTTTAACTGGAAGCAGAAATGGGAACAGAAGTCGACTTTCCAGTTTCCATCAGAAAGTTCGTGATGACAACAGAAATATGCCGAAAATTCCCACATAAGTGTGATGAGAAAAAATCCTGCCAACTTGTGCTGCATCTGAAAGTGTAAACATGTCACGGCAGGGAGACAGAGCTGCTCTGATGAGCACAGGTCACCGCTTGTTTCTTCCAAATCCTTTCATTTTGCAGAATCCCGCTGTGCACATTGAACCCACTCTGCTGCTTCTGTGGGAGCAGAGACAGATCCTGCAGCTCTGCGAGAACTGATTTCTTTTGCAGAACTCTGGGTGTGGGTTGAGGTGATGTTTTCAAGTTTGTCAGTCTGCTTTTCTGAAAAGGATGATTGATAGAGCAGGCTCTGATTCCAGGGGCATGTTTTGCATATGGGGAATGAGGGCACCCACTGAATAATTAACTCAAAGAGTTAAAAAATCACAGGTGAGAGAGAGAAACATCAGAGAAACATCATGGCTTTGGGCTTACGAGCTAACACCTGTTTTCATCTTCCACTGAGATACAGATATGCTCAGCTAAAACCTCATTTATTTTTGTCAAGTATTGCAAATGTTGTTGCAAGCAGCAATGTGTGAGTCCACAAAGGAAGGGTAAAAGCTGAGAAAAAAGTAATCATTGTCTCGAAGAAAAGTCAGTGGCAGAGCTTGCTTTTGATGCAGCAAGAGGGAATTGCAGTTCACTGTGTTCTGAGCAGTGAAAATCCAGTGTAATCCGAACAATCTTCTCCCGAAGTCCACTGGAGCCAGAGGAAAGAACTGCTGGTTTCCACGGGCTGTTGGTCAGACAGTTCTGTTCTCAGGCAGGAACAGAGGTGACCAGGAGGAAATTTCTATCCTAAGTTTTCTGTTTGGACAGAACTTTAGAATGTCATCACTGACAATGACAAAGAAAGAGAATTTACTGAAGAGAATAAAAGTTATGAAAGTGTGGAAAATAAATAGTGGTATAAACGAATGTAGATTTTTTTTTCATAGAATTTATTCCATGATATTTTTATGCTTATGGTGAATTTCTGCACGCAAAAAAGACTTAAATTGTTGCTCCCTTGGGAGTTAAATTAGGTTTAGAGGAAACAAGCTGCAGTGAGCACTGCATGTTGGAGGGAATACAGTGAAATACAAAAAATAAAGAAAAAGAAGGGGAAAAAAAAGGAAAAAGAAAGGGAAACTTAAGGAACTGCATCAGCTCCTGCTGGCGAGCTCTCACTGTGGTTGTTTTGTTGATAGGGTGACATTAGAGGCAATCTCCCCAAACCCTGGGATAGGCTGAAGGAGAACAACTTGACAGAGAGTTCACAGATGCGTATTTGTGCCTGTCTATAAACATGTTTGATATTTGCAGTGGTCACTGACTTCAAAGAAAGGGTGCTCTATTAGCACATAAAGTTTAAAATAAGAAAATCCCTTCTGAGGCCCAGGAAAGGGCATATTATCATTTCTCTCAGAAATACATGCCATGGCTGCTTGTAGGAGCGTTTTCATTAACATAAGACCTTTAATGAACCCCTCTCAACAACGAGAAAACACGCACAGCACGTGGAAGGCTTTTCCGTGGTTCTCTGAGTTAAACATTTCCCCTCCTTTCGTGTCCTGCGTCCCCAGAGGTGTGAGCAGCCCTGGCAGGGTTCCATTGGCTTGAGAGCCACGGGAAATCTGGGCTGGAAGAGCTGCCTGCAGGCACATCCCAGCACTGCTGCCTTCCCTCTGAAACGGGGGCAGCTCCAGGTAAAAACTGCCAGGAGAGCTGATAAAGCTGGCAAATGAAAAGTGCAGTAACATCTGAGTTTCCAGCAGTGCAGCACCCTCGTGCTGGACTGCACGTGAGGAGCAGCCCCACCTGACAGGGTTCCTTTCCCTGCTCAGCTTCACAGTTACCAAAAACCAGAGCAAAAGGTTCCTTTCTGGGACAGGAACTGCCAGAAGGACATCGTAGCAATTTTCCTCCTGTTTAAAGACAGCAAAGAAAACAGGCTCAATGAAAAAACATTCAAACTCCTCCTTGCAGAGGCTGCTACACTATTCAGAAGTGAAGAAATTAAAAAAACCCCAATGATCCTATAATTAAAATACGTAACTCAAAAGAGAAAGGTAATAATGCCCCACCTAGTCCAGTCCAGCTCAGTGAAGCGCTTGGGCAGAACCTTGTACCCCTCAGCTGGTGGTTTGCAGAAATCACTGGGTTTAGCTTTACCTTCATGTCTCCTATTATTTTGCTCTCTCACTTCAGGAGCAAAACTGCTTCTCTCTGCCTGCTTTTTTGTCACAGGTCCTGTAATATCTGACTTATAGCACGTACAGCTTTTAGATCAAGCAGAACCTACTGAAAGAACGTGAAAAACCTGCAAAAAAATAATGTGAAATTAGATGAAAAGGGTTAAGATTTTAATGGAGGGCTATTTAAAATTCAGGATGAGAATGACTCTTAGGTAATGAAGACAGTGGTTGTCTGAATTCCAGTTCTGATTCTGGAGGCTCCTGAGGGACATGAGCAGCCTACAGAAGGTGGAAGAGCAAAATAAAATCGAATTTTTGGAAGAGGAACCATGACTTTATCCTCAGCAGAGATTTATTTTCCTCAGACCAGATGATAAATACTCTTTCAGCCTTTCCTAGCTGTTTCCGTAAAAAGTCACTATTTCCCTACAGGATTCTGAATTTATTTCCAGTTATAGCATCCAGATCTTCAAGGATAAAGAAGGGAGACTACCAAAATTGCCTTCAGGCTGTGTTTTGCACCAGAAAACACATTGCCTGGCTCTTTCTAGGCGCTTGGCTGCAAAAGCTGCTCCCAGCATTGCAATTTCTGCTTTCCACTGTTAAACCCCTGCCCTGACCACCTTTTTTTCTACACTTCTCCCAGTCCTTCGTTTGAATCTTCATAGTTCTGTCTTTGTGACACCTTCCTCAACACCTCTCTTGTGTGGCAGATCCAGGGAAACTTCAGCTCGTGTCCCTAAACTCATTTTTTCACCTGCTTCAGGTTCTGAAGGGGACACAACCTCAATTCCCCTTTGGACAAAAGGTATCACAGGGAAAAAAAAAAGGCATATGCAACCCAGAAAAGAGACTGTGTTTGCATCACTAAAGAGCATGAAAACAAATTTGTCTGTTGGGAAGTGATGATGACCTTGAATTGGTCATACCTGGGTTTAAACGTGTAGGTTCTGACACTGAGGACTTCGGTAAACAGCAATCAATTTAGGCTGTGATGTTCAGTGCCTGTATTCCGTGGGGACTGGGTTCTGCAGGTCTCATAGTAGGCCTATTATCTCATCCCCAAGATGATTTTTCATTAGTGCTTTTATTAATTTAAATCAGAGACGTGCTGTGGAGGAAGCTTTTATAATCCCCCTGCTCTCATAACGCCGGTTCTATTACAATCTAAAGAGAGTGCTCCGTTTACAGCCTTGTTAACATGCTAACAAGCAAGATTTGATATTCTACAAGCTCCTTATTAAAGTGCTAAATTAATTAGCTTGCCTGGACAATGAAGGTCCAAGTCCATCAGCTAAAAGGAGTTTAATTTTGCTTGTGTTTCAGACACAGCCACACCCCCCCCATAACAAAGCCTTCAGGGTCAGGTCAAGGGGTGCCAGGACTCACCCGGCCTCTCTTCACAAAAATACAATTTGTCTGCTCAGAGGGAGGAAGAGCTTTGGAAGAATGGATAAAAGATGGACCAGTGAGCTATTTCTGCTGCTGTTCTTAACAGCTCCTTAGTAGTGTTTGTTCTGTTCTTATCACACCCCCTTTTTCTTGATGATTTTTCAGCCTGTGCTCGTCCCTGTGACTGGCACTGCCATTTCCAGTTGTCCTTCACAAGCAAATGCCCATCACAACCAGGAGCCTCAGCCACCACCGGGGTCATTCTTTGCTGCTACAAAACCACTGGTAAGTGATAATTTTCTTCTGTAGGAGAGCAGGTTCCTATCAGTATTTGCCTCTCAGCAGTCAGTGATTTTATTAATCTTTTATCTACTTCCACTCTTTTTATGCCATTGGAGAGAAAGTTGCCCACATCTCATGACTGAAACACAAGACTGATTTATATGTCCTATTCCTGTCTGGAATTTCAGAAGTTTATCCTTGCTTCTGCTCTGCCTGCATCTATTTTTAAAATCTCTCCTCTGAAGCACAAGATTGTTTCCCCTGCTTTTCTGGCTGCATCCTCCCACCCATTTCCCCACCCAGTCTTTTATTTCTTTGTCTCTGCAGTTTAATTTTCTTTTCAAAATCCATCATTAAGAACATAAAACTCAGAGCTCAGCCTGACCCTCGTGCTTGCAAAGCAAGTCTGTTCATTGACTTCATGAAAACACACATTTTGTACAAGGCAGGGAGTCCAAGCAGCCACACAGCCCAAGGTTGGGAATTTGACACAGCTGGATTATTGGCAACTGGCAAACACAGAGCAAAGATTACAGAAATTCAGTCTATTCTGTGTGAAATAGAGGCAGGAAATATTATAACCTCTGAGCATTAGCATCCAAAACATCCCTAAAGCTGTTGGAATCCTGCTCATTTAAAACTTGGTGGTGTTTTCCCATCTTGCAGATATTGTACAGATAGATGAGAGTTAAACACACGAAAATTTCCTTCTCAGCCTAAAGGGTCAGCAAATAAATAAGATGACAAACACTTACTGTTTACAAATACTCTGGAGCAGGAAACACTTGCTGACAAATCCCCTTCTTTAACAGCTAAGGGCTGGTACTAAAAACTTGCTCCAGCCATTTCTTACCAAGTCTTAGAATACCCCGCAGGCCCAGCCCAGGAAATCACATCCTTCAAAAAAATATTCACTTTTCCCTCGGGTTTTCTACAAGACAGATCTGTGATATCAACAAATTCATCACTTCTCTCCACATTCCTTGAATGCTCAGAGCAGAGGGGTCAGGATTTGGTGTTACATCGTTGTGCAAACACCTTCGAGTCCAAAGCCTGGAGTTTTAATGTTCTTGTAACCCATTATTTTTAAACACTTTCTAAAAGTTAATCAAATAATCAGAGAAGACAGAAGAGCTGGGATGAAAAGCAAAATGCAATTAAATGTTGAAATAACTGCCCTGTTGTGTCTGAATTAGAAAGGATTTGTGTTGATTGTTCTATTCGTTAAACAAGGTTCAAAATAGATTTTTGCTGGATTAGAAGGAGAAAATTGTAGACTGAGTGGGTGGGAGTTGGGTGGGCTTGGAGAAAGGTGGCTTCTGTAAGGAAATAAACACATTTAAATCTTGAATAATGAAAATAAAGGGGGCAAGAGCACGTGATTGAAAGATAACACTTGTTCAGCAAATAACTGAGAGGTAGGCTGCAAAGGTTGGGAGTATATATCAACAAAATTGCCACTGTAACACCAGCAAAAGAGGCTTAACTTTAGAATTATGGGTTTTTCAGGGAAGGACAAAAATCTCACCCTTCCTTGGGGCTGGAATTCCTGCCCTCTATTCCCTCATCTTCCCCAGGCTCTCCTTACTCTTCCTGATCAACCCTTAAGGTTTATATTTTATGGAAAAAATGTGCCCCATTTTATCAGGTAAGATAAGAAGATTTATGTACAAAAATGGGAGAGATAATTGATGTTTTATCTGCAGGTAATTACCTATCATGTTGCTTCTTCCCACACAGAAGCTCAGCTGAAAACTCTGTTTTACTTTTCCATTTTATTTCTTCTGGAAGCCCTTTTTGCTTGTTAAAGCTTTTGAAAATGTGGAGCAGAATCTACGCAGTAGGTCTCATAAAAGAAGAAAAAGCTCTATTAGTCATTGTCATAAATTGTGGTCAACTGCACTACCTGTATAATCTCTCTCTCTGAAAAGATGATAAAAGATTGTATCAATCATTTAATATTCTAGTCATTGCAGTATTTGTCTTCTTTGGCACATTCTCTGAGCTGGGTATGCTGAGTAGCACAAAAAATACCCTAAAGCATCTATTTGAGAGAAAAAAGTGTGAGATTATAATATATACTCGATGGAAATCACTGCCAATAAATCTGATTTAGTTTTGGTTTTCTCTTTAATTTATATCACATTTCAACCCTATGCTAGAAAAGTAGTAAGTCCCAAATATGCCTGTTGAACTTAGAGATGTTGAGATCTTTGAAGGGGATCCTTCATTCTGGTGACCACAACTTTGACAGGCATTTGCAGAAGGACTCCCACTGCCAATGGAACATCCTTGAGGGATTTCACCAGCTTCTCACGGGGAAAAAATCCTCATCTGCATCTCTGTATCTGTATCACCTGTACCTGTATTTCCAACTGGCAAGAGGTTGACTGGTATCTGTCAGTAGGTATCTACCTGGGCAGGCTCCTGCCTAGTTAAAAGAGCCAAGGTAGCATAAATGACTCAGATTTAATTTCCAATTTCAAAGCTAAGCTCCTTTATTTTTTTTAGGAGGACTATGACTTCAGTTTTCAAAGTGGGTGCCTGTGTTCTGACTGCTCTAGAGAACTAAATAGAGCCAAAAAAACATGTTTGTTTGTTGTTTTTTTTAAAGAATTCAGGCCTACAAATGTATGAATTTATGAGGATGTATCAATTACATTCAATGTAACGTATCATCAGTTACGCTGATGTTATTGTGGACACATCTGTGTATGCACACAGTCTATTTGTTTATACTCAGGACATTTATTTCACTCTTTTTACCGGCTGACATTTTGGAATCTCCTGCTGGGATGAAGTCAGGAGACGTGGATGGATATCTCCATTACACAGTAATCTTGTCCATGAACTGCTCTCAATTCCTGATCCAGATCACCAGAGAAAAGGATGGCAGACAAATCATTCTAGTTCCCAGCACAGGGTAAAACACTCAGTGTCTCACAATATTCTCATCTATATGTAGACTACAACCAAAATCATTACTGAAGGCATTTAGTCCAGTTTGGAAAGAAGGTTGTACCTTACAGGTGTCCTAAATGCACTACACAACCTGCTTCTCTATACACTGTCCTACACACTCTTTGGAAAGAATTCGGTTTCTGCTTGGATGATTTTTTTTGGTGTGTGTGTCAAGTATCATTTTGTCCTCTTTTATTTCATGTGTACTTCACACAAAAATTGTCATACAAATGTGAGGGGATGTTTAAATCTACAATCTCTACACTCTGTAAAATGTGGGCCCTATTTATATATATTCATGCTGATAGACAGAATTCATCAGTAACGTCGCTTGCAGAACTCTTGGCCACCGGAGGTGAAAATGGGATTTTTGTCTTCCTTTTATTTACGACCTTTGCTAAACATAGGTGAGTTCTGTTCAATCCTGTCCCTTCACACATCTTAGTTATCTAAAGGTGCCTGATAATATCTGGATTTGGAGATGCTGAGAAAAACTTGCAAAGTGTTATCTTTGCAAATTAAAATAATTTCAAAGAGCTGATAATTAAGAAGGCTGGACTAATTCGTGGAGAATTATTTTCTTCAGTTAATCAAAGAGTAGAGTTAATCACAGTTTCTTAGGATTCAGATAAAAATAATCTATTTCTGACCCAGCCTCTAGGATAAGGTAAATCCTACAGAACTGTCTTTCTTACCTCTCAACCTTAAAACATTGCTGCTATAGCAATATGTAAAGACAACAACAGCCAAAGCAGCTGCAATCCTGTTTTCCTTTGGAGCCAAATTGTTCTAAAATATCCCAAATATATATCTCTGTAAACACTGATCATTTGGTATTGATTTACTTTAATTCACTCCAAGGGATTTATCAATAAAAGAAAAGTTACTCCTGCCTGGCAAGGCAGATCAGAACAGCATTGTTTCATAGTGCTTCATACAGCCATGTAATTAGATTTATACATATTACAAGCTTCACAATAAGTTACTTTGCAACTGGCAAATCATTATAGAAATTTAAGGAAAACTGCAGCTTCTGGGTTTCTCCCAAACAAAGAAAAGGACAATGCAGGGGCTGCAATTACCTTCCAAAATATTCCACTTTGAATTCCATGGTTTGTTGTGGGAGGGATTTTTTGCTGTCTTGCTCTTCTTTTCCCTGTATTATTTAAGCTAATCATTATGGAATACCCGTGGAATATCCAAACAAAATACCAAACAGGCTCTGGCGGTTCACCCCCTGCTCCAATCAGCCCCTCAAGGGGACAATACTGCCAGTTTAAAACCTGCACACTTCTTAAACTGCCCCTGCTCCTGTTCCCTCAGCACAGCCGAGAAATCTGTTCCTGCCCCTTCTCTAACACGCCCATCCGCGTGGGGATCCAGACCATGAACACGTGAGGATGACAAAGACTGATTCATCAAGCTGCAAAAGCGCCAGAAGCAGCAGTGGGGAGGTCCTTCAAAGTACCCCCTTCTCCTCCAAGGGGGGACAGATGCCCGGTCTGTCCGGGTAAAGTGTCTCCCTGGGAACCCTCTGGCACGAGGCAGAGCCCTGAGAGGCACGCTTTTCCCTCACAGAAGCCACAACTTGAACTATTGAACACTGCATGTTAGAACACCAGTACTTCTGACTTCCAAACTGGCACTCCCTGTGCATCGATTTCTGGAGTGCAGCTGCAGATTTCCTCAGCAGATCGATATTTCTCAGCGCATCACCCATTCGGGGTTTGTGCAAACCACGTGTTGGAAATTCCTTAACCTGTAGCCCCATTCATCAATTCATCTCCTGAATGACAAGTTCAGGGCTAACTGACATGTTTCTTCTATTTTGACATTGTTTTGCAGGTGTTCCAGTGGCACTTGTAAACATAAGCACAGGGAATCTCGCCCAAATCAATAAATCCTATCAAAATAGGGCTACAAACCCCCTCAATTCATCCGCTGTCCTGGATATACAGAAATAATCCAGGGAGTTAATGAGATCAGCAGGTCAGAAACCTTAAATAGAAAAGGCAGGAAAAAAACCCCATCAGTTGGGATCAAAGACATACTGCCTCCTTTTTCTCCTCGTCTGTGCTGGAGCCATTCCTAGATGCAGCCAGGTTAATTCTTAGTCTCTGAGAGCTCATCTGCTGCAGTAAGGCCATAAGGGCCTCTCCATGAGGGATCCACTAAAATTTAACTAAACATAAAGAATTCTACACAACAGAGAGGCTGGAATATGTTGTGGTCTACGTGTTGTTATAATTGTACACATAGGATTCTCTCATGGTTAGTGAAAATGAATAGTAAAGATTAATGCTGGCACCCCAAAGACATTTTGTTTCATGCTTATGTGACTTCTTATAAAGCCTCATTATGTCTTTATCCACAATGAATTATTCTTCCATGCTACCTCACCTTCCTCTTTCTGTGCACGATACAGGCAATTCTGCAAGGTCAGATGCTATCAAAATGTAGAAAATAGTATATATAAATATAACGTGTATTAAATATTCCCTCCACATCTGTCCTCAGTGCCACAAGCAGGCTGCCTGCCTGCACACTCTCTGTGGGTAACCTGCAGTCAAACTGCTCTCAGGAACTGGCTTTTGCTGATTTTTTTCCCGGCTCTTGCTCCCCAGTTGCCCAGCCCTGTCAGCAGCTGCTGTGAGGGCGAAGCCCGACACGCTCCTCTGAACGTCCCGCGGCTCCACGCGCAGGTGAAGCTGCACTGGCCTCGCCCTGGGAGCTCTGCCACTGCATTCAGAGCCTGGCTGGCGAGGGTGGCCGTGGGGTAAGAGCAAAGGGAGCAGGGGGTGGCAGCTGATTGTTTCCCCCCAGATCAGCCTTTGCAAACAGGAGCTCTGTAAGGAAGGAAGATCTTCGGTTCACCCTGGAGGAGCCAGAAATAACCACTGCAAACCAAACCAATCCATCCTTACAACTACCCCTTTTCTGACAAAACTGGGGGTTATTCCATGAGACCGACACTTACTTCAGTCCTATTTCCAGCCATTCCCTCCTAGCAAGGCTCTCATTGAAAAGCAACAAACTGAGATGCAGAAAATCTGTGGTTTTCAGGAGGCACAATGACTCTCCTGCTGAAGTCTTCCTCAGATTTCCTGCTGCCTCTGAGCTGCCGTTGCAGCCCATGGAATCTGCCTGCACAGACACTGGATGGCTATAACTAACTGATATTTCCTTGAAAGATGTTTCCTGCCTGCTTTTCTTTAGGGCATCCCAGTGTTCAACTCCGTAATATTAGAGGAGGGTCTGCAGAGAGACTGTGGGGAGACTTTGGAGACTGTGAAATACGATGGACAAGGTGATGGAAATTACCACTGCCTTAGGAACATGAGCAACATAAGATTTTCTCTTTAATGAAACATATTTGTGCAAAAAAAGCCCCAAAAAAATCTTAAAAGAGTTTTAAAGCATTCTTGTACTGAAAAATTTGAGCTGGAAATTTCAAGCTGGAAATTTCCTAAAAAACTCGGAGGAAAGTTCAGTAGCTTCAGACATTAATGGAAACATTAAGTCTAATTACCCAATATAATTAAGAAAAGATATTTCATTAGAGGGCTAACCCCTCTCTTGGGTATTTCAGGGCAACTTTGAACTTCATATTGATCCCGTCCTATCCCAGCTATTAACGTTCTGGTATTTCATTTTTATCAACTTCATGACAGTCATGGAAGAAAACTGGTGGAGCTTTCAGGGGTGGTGACAAGCCTTGCTGGGCTATTCCCAGGATCCACTGGTGGGGAAAAGAAAGAACCCCCATCTGATGGCAGAGAAAAGGCCACTGGAAGCTAGTGGTGATGAAAACCTCCTGAACTGAGTGATGAGGAGTCGAGTTAGTTTGGAATGGTTGGAGGGAATCAGACATCAGTATATCTTAGCTGCAAATTACTGACTGTCAGCTCTTCGTTTTATGGCTGTGATGTTTCAGTTGCTGCTGACAACTGCTTGTTGCTCAAAATTGCACAGAAGTGTTCACATAAAATATGATATGGCAATTTTTTCAAATGATTTCCTCTTTCTCTGGTAATAAATTTATTTGAAGTTGTATAGAGATCGCTGTATTTTTGATGACAATTTAAGAAGCCCATTTTAGCATTGACCTGTTTTCCTCTTTTAGCTAGTTTTTTTTCTCTTTTAGGAGGAGTTTAAACTTAGCAGAATAACCCTAATACATATTATTCCACTCTAAAATTTCCTTTCCCTGTCACGTTTCCAGTGGAAACAATATCCTCTGAACTCGCTGAATAATTAAATGGCTGTATAATGCAAGGTGGCAACACAACACCTGATCGGAAGGGCCTGTTTTCAGATCTCCTGTCCCCTTCATGTTACATCCTAACAGCTGCACAGTGTGGAGTGCAGGAGACGCCTCCTCCCATCCCACTGAACCAGGAGGCAGTGGGTGCAGAGCTGCCACACCCTGACAGGGGAAACAATTCGGCAGCAGGCATGGAAAGCAGTGCTTATCACAGAAAACAGGCGGCGTTTTGCTGGAACAAGTGCTCCATCAGCTCTGCTCCTCTGCCCTGCCCTCCCTGGGGACAGTGTTCGGCATCAAGCTCCAGACCAGCAGAGTGGAGCTGCTTTTATGCTGGTTTGATATCTGTCTGAGCCACCTGTGATCAGCAGTAAGTTAAACAGCACAGAAATAGAGTGAGAATCGAGAGGGTTTAGCCCTCTGACTACACAGCGTGGCGAGTGGTGTAAATGTGATGTGAGGTGCTCCTGTGACAGCCCCAGGTTCCACTGTGAAGAGCACACAGCTGCAGGGGCACACGTCAGCTTCCCTCACGCTGCCTGCCATTCCCTTGCAAACATAACAGTGAAGATGTCTGGTGGAACTGCTTCTGCCAGAAATATTGTTAGATTTCCACCCGTTTCAAGAAACTCAGGATAGAAGGGAAAAATTATTACATGCTGAATGAGCAACTGAGGAAAGTACTCCTGCTGTCAGGAGAAACACCTGAACAGACACTCAGGCAAAATTCCTCGCCAGTGATGTGAAAACTATCTTTTCTAGAAAATATATGAATGAAAACAAAATAAAAAATACGAACAATATGAGTATTAACTTGACAAGAAAGCAGGGCAGCCGAAACAGAACTGAAGTGTTACTGATACGAGAGATCTCCATCTGCTCAGACAGTTCCCCCAGGCTGGAGGTGCTGGTGTGTCCCACCACTGCCTCCCCAGTGCCCGAGGGACTGGCTGAAGGATGGGGGTTATTATTAAACTGCAGACTAGGAAAAAAATTTAAAAATTAGAGAACCAAAGATTAAGAAAGAAGAGGAAAACTGGTAATCTTTTCAGCTTGAACTACCCCAACTACCCATCATTCCACAGCTTGGTGCCCCTCTGGCCTCAGCAAAGTCCCTCTGAAGCTGAACTTGGTGTTTGAAGGATCCCCAGTTCCACCCCAGCTCTAAATTTGGGAAGTGTGTTCCCCACTCTGCTGCCCAAGTCGCTCGTGGGGATTTCAAGGCCCCCTGAGACGTGCTGGACCTGGTTTTGTGCCCCCTCCATCCTGGCAGCAAACCCCAAGGGCTCCCTCATCCTGCAATTCCAAATACACTTTTTCCTGCCTTATTCCTGTCACCCTATTCTGGGTACAAGAATGTCATCTGCAAAAGTGCCAAAAACTTTCTCAGGTTTCTGGCATCAAGTTCTTCTCCCTTTTCCAGTGAGTTATGTTTCTGTCTCCAGAGGAAATTAAGTAAGTCTCTGGTGACTTTTTCCTT
>JAYRBT010000001.1:3583306-3610287 GCA_036023395.1 Myiotriccus ornatus
GTAGCTTATAAATTTAAACTTGCTGTTAAAAAGCAGCATGATGTATGAAATGCCCCCTTAATCACAGGAACAGTGGCTAGCTAAATTTCAGTAGGTAGCACACAATCTCTTCCTATATTTGCAAGGAGAAAGAGAAGGAAGATGGGCAGTTACTTGCTTGGAAACGTTGCCAATAGCAAATATTTGAAGATGTTATCACCAAGACATGAAAAAGCAGCCATGGTTTCTTGAAAAGCACCTCTGATTTCCATGGAGCAGCCTGCAATCCCACAGTGCCACGCTGGAAAGCCAGAAAGCACCGGCACTACAGAGGGAAAACTGTCCTACTGTGAGTGCCAAGGCCTGAAGGAAGGACCACATCTCTGCTGGGAGGCAACACGAGGAAAAACACCTTTCAGGGAGCCCAAACAGCTCTTCCCCCCAACAGATTTCACGATTGGTGTTGGTTTTGTTGACGTTTCTGCTCTGTGTGCCCTCCTGAGAACCAGCAGATCTCAGCTGTTCCTTGCCGGGGCACACAAACAGCATGACCAGCAGTGGTCGTCTCCTCCTCCCCCAAAATGTCCCCTGCACATGAACATTATCATTCCTTGTACTAAACAGGAAGCCTCCACTTCTGATGAGTTAGAAGAGAGCAACAATCTGTAATTTAGCAGATTTACTTAGGCAGGAAAACACCGTGACTGTGTCTCCCTCTTCACAGGAGTAAAGAACTGTCCCTGCACTCACAAATCTCCCACCTCTGGGCCTCTCTGAAGAGCAACTCTTGGGGAAGCCATGGGAGCTTCATCCAGCTGCCACGTGAAGCAGTTTTTATCTGCCAGAGCAGTGGTTTGCAGTCTGTGGGTTGGGGAATTCTGGGCAGACATAAAGAACTGCGTGGTCTGCTGAAGGTATCGAGGAAAGCAAGGCTCGTTGTGTGCTCTCCCCTCAACTCCTGCTTAGGTTTTGGCTGCCCCAGCTCCTGCCAAGGCCTGATGAGTGCTGGGAGCAGTGGCTTTAGGTCAAAGCCACGGGGGAGGCAGGACAGGTGGCCGGGAGGAGCTGCAAGGCCTTTGTGCAGCCGTTGTCCCCTGCAAAGTGCTGCCTCCCGCAGCTGGCACCCTTTGTCTGGTGGATTCCTCAGAATTCCCTGACTTATGGAGCTGCTATAGCCCAGACTTCCAACTGGAGGGTACCCAACATCACCTGGAAAGCTTCTGCAGCAGATCCCACAGCAGCTGGACCGCTGAAGCTGCCACGGTTCCCGGTGTGTCCCAGGGATGCCCACGCCGTGACTGGGCAAGGAGGAGGAGCAGTCTCCCCACCTGCTGGGTGACCAGTTCTTCTCTCTTGCTCAGATGTGCACAATATCAAGATTCATTGGTCAAAAATTATGAAATTCTATGATCTGAATGGTGAACTACCATGATTAGACTACTCTGGGTAAAAGGGGATTGAGCCCTGTGTGTCATGGTTGTTTATTTTAATTCTTAATGAGCTCATGAAATAAAGTTTAAATCATGGAGTACACTGTCAGTTTGAGAGATCCAAATAACCCTTGACATGCTGTCAGATTTAAACATTATATAGGGCTCCTTACAGGGACTGCAGAAAAAAAGAGTAAATTTGGAACCTAGAAACTGAAAAAAGCTGAATGTTATTGCTCGAAGGTGTCCTTCTCTTCCCACAAGCAGCAGATCTTGAGCTTTGCTGAACAAAGTTCTGAGTGTATTTCTCGTCACAGTGATTGCCCTCACTGTTCAGAGAGAGCAAACATTCATTGTTACACAAGTTTCATCTAATTAACCTAACACACACAACATTTTCTAAACCAGCCTTCCAAAAAATTAAAAAGCTTCCAGCTCAGTCTTGGCATTTTTGTCCAAATAAGACCCAGCCCCTTGGTGACATTTCCTTAAAATATAAGAAAGGCATTCTTACCAGTGCCACAGATTCAGGACTGGGCTCCTTCTCTCATTAAAGGAAAGTCTACAGTTCAGAAAATGCTGTGTGTGTTTATACACGTGACAGCCCAGAGTTGTCCAGAACTGTTTGGAAACGTCACCTCAGGAAAAGAAATGTTTTCTGAACACAAATCCCTCTTTCCTCCTCGGACTTAAGCAGTGCCTTCTTCCCTACAACAGCCACACCAGGCCTTTTTGTCCCAGCATTCCTAAAAGTGCCTCAGATTTCAAGTGAGTTAATTAATATTTCTAGTGCACGAAATCAGTGTCAGAGGACAAATAGTCTGAGCATTGCAGGGATTTTCCAGAGCTCAGCTCGGCTTTTTCAGATTTCCAATGTTCAGAAAAGACTTTTCTTGTTAAGTAGAGGAGACATGTTTGATTCATTTATAACACATTCCTCCAGAATTTTGTCCACTTTGCAAAAGAAAACATCAGCAACGTGCAGGAAAAAAACAAATAACAAAGGTTTTGCAAAATTGAAACCAACGTGACTTTCCCCTTCTGCCAGGATGTAAAACACCAAAGCCAGATGCAAATCAACAAACAGATTTCCTTCAGGTTCATCATTATTTCCTTGAAAATTCCCAGATCTGCCCTTCTGCTTCCGTTTCTACAGCCAAAAATTTCAGAACGATCTTTGGTATTTGGACAAAAATGGTATTTTGACAAAGACAGTATTTTTCTTTCTGACGCTGCTGCAAATCTGCTTCCAAAATACCCACTGCACGAATTTATTTTTCTTTTAACATTTCTCCCAGCCTTACAAAACCCATCACCTCTCACACACCACCGACCCATCATCTCTCTGTGATGCTCTTCTGCCAGTTCTTCAGCAACCCTTTGGCTAACCTGCCATGTGACATCTTGAGAGAATCCACATCTTACTCTTTCTCCTGAAGCTAATCTCTCTATTCCATTATTTAAAACAAAACACCAACCAACCAAACAAACAAAAAAAAAAACAAAACAAGTGCTGCTCAGACAAATATCATTGTCAGAAGATCACCCTGTGAAGGTCCTGGTAAATCACAAATAGGGGGGGTTATGACTTTCAGTAAGTAATACATAGTTAAATGGTCTATTCACTTTGGTAAGACTATGCCTCATACGCTTACCTAAAATAAAGTACTTGAAAACAATACCGTGTTTCAAAAGCTTAAGCCAAGCTTTGAACAGGTTTGGGGGAAAAAAGTCTCTGAAAGGTTATTTCTATCATCCACTTTTTCCATTTTTTTTTTCAGTATTAATAACCACAACACAGAGAAATGAGGCAGTGCCAGTAACGGACGTGTTTTTACACCCAACAGAAAGAATGCAAAATCTGTACTTGTACCTAATCTTAACATCTTTTTCTGCTCCAAGCAGAAAAAAACACCCAAATTTTGCAGTGACAGAGTTTTACCTCTTTTATTGTCTATTTCTCCTAACAGTTGGTAGGTAGGAGAGATTTCAGACCAAGGAATTGCCCCACATAAGTTACTTTACAGAAAAAACTAAAATACTGAACTTGCCAAATCTCCTGAATTAACCATTTCCCCACGTACATACTTAAAAGCAGGAACGAAAGGCATTTCTAGAAGGATAGCAATATACTCATGTGGTTTTATTGACTTAATTTCATCATTTTCAGTTGCATTTTCAAGGGCTTAGTCAAAATTATACATTCGATGGTACGTAAAGTATGTATTCCATTCCTTCCTGCCAAAATCTGGGGGGAGGCATTGTTAAAAAAGGCCTACCAGTATTCTGATTAAGCTGATTCCTCTCTCTTTGAGCACAAAGCACTGTAATGTTAACTGATTAATGTGAAATGTTAAGGTGAGCTGCTTCTCCCAGCTCAGTCGAAGATGGCCCAAGTGACGAGAGTTCCACCATTTCTCCTTGACAGTTTAGTCTAACAAGTCTTTCTGCTGCAACATCAGGCTTTGCAATCAACCCATGCTGAAACTTCTCTAAGTTATGCAAATTCGTATTTGCTCAGCTAATGCCTGCTTACAGAAAGTACAGCCACTTATTTGCATTTCAGAGATAATAAAAAACCACCCAGTTCCAGTTCTAATGAATTGCACTTGGTCCCCACGGTAATACCAAAGGAAATCTGAGGGCAAACGGGGTGTTTTGTTCCTGTTCAAAGTATTTCATGATATATAGATAGGATAGCTGATACATAGATAGAGGTGTCACTCACAAGTGAGAAAATCAAAAGCCTCCACCATAATGGCCACACTGTTAAAGGCAAGAGTTTCAAATGGGAGATAAATTGCTGTGAGAAAAGCAGATGCATTGTCAATATATCTTCTTAGCAGTTTCTCCATCAGTGTTTTACACTGTCCCACTTGGATCGATTTCCCACCTGCAGAACTCTCTTGCTGAGAGATTTCATTACTTAAATTCGACAGTGGGGCAACAATTTCTCCATTTGGAGCAGATGGATTTACCAGCACCTGTATTTTCATCGGGGCAGGAAATAGAAACACTGAAAAGGCAAGTGCTGGGCACGTATTGGTTTTGCATGACTAATTTTGGCCTTTATTTTTCTGGATACGTTGGAAAACGACTGTCAGTATCCTCAAGTCCAGGGAAAGAGCTGGAACAAACCTACCTACTCAGAACTAATTGGTATTCAAATTAATAATTACTGCCTTTGTCAAATAGATCTATTCTGATTATTTTGCTGTATTAGTACTGTCACTCCTTTTAAAGTTTAACACTGTGTTTAAATCAATCTGTCCTTAGTAATTTATGTGAGCGACACAATTACACAGGTAGCAATTAGAGTAGCTTGGGCATCAAATGCAGCTGCTGAAAGAGCTGTGGATGTGTACATAAATTCACTAAGTGATTATCACTGAGAACATCAGAACCAAGGGACACATTATATGAGGGGTTTCTTTTCTGTATATTGATTGCTAATTTAAAAACTGTATTTAGAGGAAGAGCTATACCCATTTATGTTCTCTTTAATAAGAGAAAGACCTGCATGGAAAAATAGTTAAGTCACTTATAAATCTGTCAAATTTTCTGATTCTCATATGAATTATGCAGACAATAAATAGTTGTTTACACAGCACATATATTTTCCTCCATTGCACCATTATGAGGAATTTTATCTTCTCAAGGTGATATCTAGTTCACTGCCGTCAAGTATTCCTATAAGCAGAGATTTTCAAGTTCTTGTCTTCCATAAATGTTCCTGGAGCCTGTGGTGCAGCAAACATTAGCAAGTGGCAGACTCGTGTGACCAATAAACAAACAATAAACAAACATGTTCAGGACAGTGAGAGCCAAGAGCTCTCAGCTCTGCACTCCCAGGGCCTCCATTTCCCCCTCAGGAACGTCCCGTGCCTACTCTGACCCAGCACATACAGTGACTCCTGTGGTTGGAGCATCTTACACACCAGGGCTCTAACCAGATGTTTGTCAAGCCCCCGGGTGAGTGAAATCTATTCCCATTTTCACAGCTTTGACACACTTTACACAATATTTACAACACTAGCTTGATTTAAAATAACCCCCCACTCTCTCATCAGAAAAATACCTGATACTATCCAGAAAACTTACAGAATTTTCATGTTGATAGATCAATAATTACCAAGTAGAAAGAAGCTCAGAAGACAAAGTGATATGACAGGCCCATTTTTAGACAGCACATGCTGTTTTGTATTAACTACAAACATTTTCATACTAAGGGTGGTATTAATGAGAAACTTATCGATCTATTCAAACTCTTTTAGTTTTTCTCTAGTCCACATTGAACTGAATGTAAACCTCGCTGGCTCATCTATAAATACTTTGCATAGCAAGATGCTGATCTATAAAATATGTGGGCTTTTCTGCAAGAAATGTTGTTTTTTGTTTTGCTCGAGTGTGGAACGGATGGGTGGCGTTGAAATTGCTTTGGTTTTATTAATGCTTCAATTTGTAATAGCTGGCCCTTTCAGAGAGGATATAATTCTTCAAGCTGCCATCAATAACAATTAAACAATGACAACCGAAATCCATTGCAACTATGGAAACAATATATTTAACATCATCTAACAGAGAAGCACCTCTTCAGCTCAACACTAACAACAACTGTGCCACTACTGGTGACAATCCAGCATAGACAGAAAAATCCTGCGTAAGCCAACAGAATTAGGAGAAGTTGAAAAAGGATGGATCCAAAAGAGGTGAACAAAAAATGGGGGAGGTTGTTCTGACCTTTTATTTCTTTTTTAATTGAAAACATAAATCCAGAGCAATACCCAGAGGACTGGGAATTTAATGCATATGAGGTCACCAAAAAAAAAAAAAAAATCAACAACACAATCTATATTATCTAAATGCAGCACTTCAAATTGGCAAACATATGGAAAAATGTTCTCCTTAATATTAAACCACTCAAGTTCACACTGAATGTGATGCCAGCCCGCAGCCCATGGGTTCCACAGCACCAAACCAATCTGTTTTCCTGGCTGTGTGCAGGAACAGGCATTCAGCGTGCCTCGGGTGTGAATCAGAACGTTCCATAAATAGGACAGAGCCTTCAATTTATGATTTTCCTCTCCACTCCCCCACCACTATAATCAAGAGAAATTGGAATACTGTGGGCACAGGGCCACAAAAGCATCTCAGCTCAGGAATTTATTTCTGAAAAAAGAAAGGAAAAAAAAAAGAGTAAGAATGTGCATCCCTATTCTCCTTTGATCTGTGCTGTGTAGTTGGCACTAAATGAGTCTTCAGTTAGATCCTCGGTCACTGAAGTCTGCTCCTTGTGCAGAGGTAATTCTGAGTACTATTCGGGATTTGTTCATTCTGGGATTGTATTTTTACTTGTTTACCTGTAAATACATATTTTTAGACGTTGCTTAGTCTCCCAACCACACTTCCTTTCCTGTAGACCACTTCAAACACGATGTGCCGACAAATGCACCACCAGCGCTTTCCGGGACACAGAGCAAAGCACTGAAATCCGTGTGGGAGGCAGAACTCCACTGCCCTTACCCACAGCATCACCACAGGGGTATAAAAATGCGTATCCACAACAGGTTTAAAGAGAAGCAGGGTCGATTTTTCCTCTTCTGCAGCTCACCCAACAACTGAGACCTCACAGTGGGATCAGCACAAGGCAGCGGGAATGTTTCTACAGCCACACCGGCAGCTGCTCAGCACATCGAGCCTGTAACTTCACCAGCTCAAAGACAGTACACAAGTAATGTAAATTGGTTACTATCAAACCCTCTGCTCACACAAGAAGCCACTGATCAAAGTTTCTTGTCCAAAAGAGTCAGCAGAGTGAAGCAGTAAATCTCCTCAGCATCTGTTCCGATGGACATGGAGGAATGGTTCACAGGCAGGAGCTGGAGTTCTCAATCAGCTTGGTGCAGGTCTGGGAATAATCACTACAGACAGGAGTGTTTCAGGGAAAATAGAGCTGCAGATTAACAAATTGACTGTGAATCATTAAGGGATGGGGCATGAAATGATATTAAGCCATGGCAACAAAGGACTGCCAATTATTTATGAAAAAAGTCAACCGAGACAAACTGCTGTAGCATTCATTAAACTAATGAGGGGAAGCACCATGAACTGCAGTTTGAGGATAATACCTTGAGGTCAGGATGCAATTTGATGCAGCTCTGGTTTGATCTCTCTGCTGAGAACTATGACACTGTTCAAAAATTAAATTTTATAAAGATCTGAAGTAGTAGATGGAGTTGCCCTTCCTTCAGAGAACAAAATGGAGAAAACACACATGAAAAGTGCCTCTGTAGGGTAAGAATCCTGTAACCTGAAGGACTGCATTTGGGTTGGATATTGGAGGAAGAAAAGATGGAAAAAGGATGAAGAGGGTTAAAGAAAAAAAAAAAAAGAAATTTGAATGCCAACAGCAAGAGCCAAAACCCTGACAGAACTAACCCAGGTTTCCATCTGTCCCACAGCACAGGCACAGCAACACTCTCACACTCTTCAGCCTGACAATAATCCAGTGCTCTCAAGGACCCCACTTTCCTTGAGGCTTGATGTTCCCACCTTCCAAGAAATCAACTTGTTCCTGTCCTGTTCTAGACTGCCAAAAAACCACCTCCAAGATGTGCCCGGACCTCAGGGTGTGGCCTCTCCAGTAAGCCGTTGTTGCTGTACATTCAGCCCCCTCCACACTCCTGTTTCCATCCCTTCTCCCTGCATCCCTTCCCCACATCCCTCCACTGAAGAACAGGATCTCTCAGACCCACCAGCTGATCCTCTCCACGATACTCCCCCCATTCCGATGTCGGGGACCAAGTTAAAATTAAATTGTTTTGCCAAGAAGGTCTTTACTAGCCTGGCTAATTAAGGATTAACTGTGCAGTGGTGGCAGCATAATTAAGGAGGCAGTAAATTCCAGAAAGAGGGCAGGGATGAGCTGTGAGCCCGGCTGAGGAAGGGTTAATCTCCCCATCTTCCACAGCTGACAGGAGCCTGGAAGAGTTCACCTGCTCAACAGCCCTAGAGAATATCCTGGCTAAAATGCAGTCATGAGCAGAAGGACCTCCAAGGTCAAAACAAGAGTCATATTGGTCACAGTTCTTTGTCTTATTGCTAAGCTTAAAAAACAGATTATCAAGTCCGAACACTAAAATGGGTTTGTGTAAATGCTGGCATCAGAGATTCCAAAGCTGGGGAGGAGGGTCTCCATGTGGTGCACACTGTATGCCAAGCCTGGCAGCCCTGCTTCACACACCACATTTCATCCAAGACAGTAACAAGTAGGAAACTTCCTCCCTGTCTGCAACTGCTTATTCAGAAAGTAATTTTCTCATACCAGAAACTTGATGTGAGTGACACAATTAGACCGAATAACAAGGTCAGAGTGTGGTCTAGACAAAATTAGACAAAAAATTGAGAACAATTTTACCCAATGCCAAGACTTGTAAGCATTGGAATGAAAACGGCAGGAGGGAGACAGGCTTGGAAAAGAAAAGGTGTATTTTCCAGGGATTGCTTTCATTCTGAAAAACAATCAGAAAAAAAACCCAGAAAGAAGTATGTGTAAATTCTAATCAAAATTATGTTCTTCTTGTTGAAACCAGGAGCTTCTATTCATAGCTTATGCCATCCAGGAGATCAGATCAGGCAACCTTCAGAACCCATTTTGGATTCTAAAATCTTAACACCCACAGGACAAGGAAATTATCGTAACACCTGGCCGAGCCTGGAGCTGAACCGTTACGCATCTCAACCCTGGAATGCACAAGCCTGCTGTCTGACAATCAGCCGGGGCACTGGGACCCCAGACAAGAGGGGTTTCAGTCAGCCCCACGTCGCAATCACTTCTGATTTTCTAGAAGTAACAAAGCTGTTATTGTTTCAGACAGGAGAGATCGAGACAAGATAATTAAGTTTTAAAAGTACTGCAGAAGCAAAGCAACCCTCCTGGATTCAGGTGAGCATCTAAGAAAAATTTCATTCTAACACCAAGACATTGCAGTTCTCAAACTCCTGTGGAGCCACAGCAGTGGAGCTGCTTTAACTGGAGTTTGAAACAGATAAAAGTGCTTTATCTGCTTAGTGTGTAATACATACCTATTTGAAGCTTTAACGTTAAACCAGTAGATAAATAATATTTATTATGCACTCAAGCACTGCATAAGGAATAATTCTGCAAAGAAAATGCCATCCCAAACAATTAAAGGTTTCTGAAGTTACAAACAACTATTAAATGGCTGGAAATACAGAATAAAGAGAGAGGGGGATTTCCACAGTGGTTCATAATGTTCATCAGCCAAGTCTGGTGTCCCGTCTCTGTCCTCTCCCAAACACCTCACAGGAGCAAAGTCCTCCAGTGCACGTGGTATGCTGAAGACTTTTTCTTTAGAAAGAAACACTCCCCTCGAATGCTTAAAATGAGAAACCAGCCTTGACAAACGAGATTTGATTACTTATGTTTCAGCCTGAAAGGCAATCAAATGTCATCACAGGATTATCCACACACACACTGTCTCTTCAGAAATTATATTTGGACCAATTTTCACTACTGATGTATGTTTTATTATCTCCACATGTTGTGGTAGTTTTGGATCAGAATTGAGTTTGTCCTTTAAACCTTTAATTTTCTCCCTCATGAGCTCACAATTATAATCTGGCCATGCTGTAAATTATTCAGTTATAATTTGCAAGTAAGTCATGTTTTCTGTGCATCCACTGATATCAGTGAAAGATTAAAATAAAGTGTGCTGTGCTGCAGCTGAAATATGCTTCAGTGTGCTTGGACAGAGTTGCTTGGAAGAGCACAAAATAGCATTAAAATGAATATAACTGCTGGCTATTGATTGACAGGATCAGCACTGCAGAAGAAAACCCACAAAATTGGATCGTGCTCCAAAAACAAATGAAGGGAAGAAATCAACACCACCCAAATGGGGACGAATGGAGAACAAAAGGGAATATGACCATGCTTCCCAGAAAAGATGGTTTTGTACAAACACCACGAAGTAAGGCAAAACAACAGCCACAGCAGAACTGTTCGACCACATCCCCTGGAGCGCCCAGGGCACTGCTGCAAGTCGGGTTAGGACCTCAGACATTGCTGCCGGACCGGCTGTCCTTCACATTCCGGGCTCCCAGTCCTCAGTCATCCCGAGGAGGGGGAGCTGCTGCAAACGCAGGGAGAGGATTGGGAGTCTGGGGGCTGGATACAGTTTTGATTTCTTTGCATTTTCAGTAGTCAGAAAAGCCCTCATCCATCACTCTGATAGAAGTCCAGAGGGCATCCATTTATTCTATTCAGAACACAATCCGAGTTCACATCCTTATTTATGTTCTTTCAATGCTCAGAGGTTACATTTGCTTGGCTATTATCTGAGCATTACTATTTATTATTAGTCTGCCGTGGAGATCCTATTCTAATGAACTGTGATACACTGACATATTTCCCGTTGGCTGGTTATATTAGATTTATTGCAATTACTCTTGAAAGGGATATTGTAATTTACTGAAATCTCATTGTGGGTAAGGGAACTCCTGCAGGAGGCTCTCACTGAATTTTCTATGAGGCTGTGCTAAGACCTCATATTCCAAGAGCTTGAATGATTGCCAGTCAGCCTGAGACTCATGCTTTACATAATAGAAAATTTTAATTAAAAAATGGGCACCAAGTTCATGATAGATCTCACATCAACAGAAAGAGCACGCAGCTCTAGTATTTTTTAAAGATAAGCCATGTGTTCAAATGAACTTCCAAGAAATAAAATGAGGAAAAGGCTTTAAAACAAGACCTTTCTTACAAAACAAGGCTGTCTATTGAGGTGCTTGGTGTTTTGCTTTGAAAGGTTCAGCTGTTTATTGGATCTCCCAGATGTGGGAACTTCTGAGAAGACTTCCTTAACCTAAGCCCCAGCCTGAAAACTCAAAGGGGATGGCAGGAGCAACACCAGGAGGCAGGAGGGTTCGTGTATTTGCAGTCAGCTCAGGAACCAGGAGTCCATCTGTCCCCAAGACCTGGTGCAGTCCCACACGGTGCTCCTGGCACAGACTCCGGGCAAGGCCAAGGACAAACCAGCTTGTGGGTCAAGTTCAGAACAGAAATTCCTCCCTAAGGACCACGGGAAAGAGGCCAACCTGTTTTGGTGGCCTGAGTTCAGGTCTGTGAACACCAACCACAGTGATGAGCCAAGGGACCCATTTCCCCCTGAGCTGACTGGTAGAGTCCATCAGCAGCAGGGGACTGAAGCCCCTTGCCCAGCTCACCCATGTTCCCTGTTACCCCAGCCTATCCCACCACATCACATGAACCTCTCCCACTGGAGAAGCTCCTGGAAAAGGCCTGGCCATCTCAGGCTCACCCTTCAGCCCTAACACACAGCCCTGAGCTGGCCCCTTCCCCTGGCCAGGCAGCGCCTTCCTGGGGCCAGCAGGGCTGAGAGTCCCACAGACACCTGACACACATTCCCACGGGACTGGTCCACGGCCCGGGATGAGCTCTTGGATAAACACTGCGAGATTTCACATCGCTGAGAGAGGCGTTTGGATATTAAAAAATGTGTTTGGATATTAAAAAATGTGTTTGGATATTAAGAAACCCACACATTTTCCATCAAAATGATCATCCAGACACCTTGCAGTGAGTGGTGTAAGTTTTCTTCACTCATTACTGTGATGTTATTGATTTTGTTGATGTTACACTTGGGATGAATTTGGCTGCTTCTTGCTAAAAAAAACCATTTGAAGGCTTATTGATAGTAATCAAGTGAGCCTCTCATTATATTATCCCCTGGTTTCTTAACAATAGGAGGGAATAGCCATCAGGGAAGGAGGAAAAGGCTAATCCATAAATTTCTCATTAGATGAAACATTTGCCTGAGTAATGGAATATGTTCAGCACCACAGCCTGCAGTTAATCACATTTACTCACCCTTTCTTTTCCAATATCCACAGAATGATACTGCGTGGATTTCAGCACAACAACACTAGCCATCAATATGCAAACGGATGTTCAAAAGAACATCTAAACCCACACATTTTTAAGGTAATGAGGGAATACCTGTGTTCAGAGTGGTAATAAATGCAAACACATTTGCCTATAGCACCATTATTCTATTTAAGGATCAGCAGTAAGCAAAACTTAGAAATCAAGCTGAAGTGATTCACAACAAATAATTCACCGTATTAATTTGCTCTAATTTTTTGCTTGAGAGTGTGTGGGGTGGGTTTTTTTTCCAATCTACTGATTGATTTGAAAATATTTGTGTACTGTTAGATTTACCAAAATCTAAGTTATGTCCCTTATTTCTATTGTTTTATAAACTATTCAGAATACAAATTAAAAACTTTGATTAGGCAAATCTGGCTCATCATTGGAAATAATTTGTGGCATGATCCAAGGGTGATTACAGCACTGAAAAATTTTAGATTTATCTCTAATATCTCACCTGAATCTTCTTTGCTGCAAGTTAGGACAATCTGCTCAGCCTTTTCACCACACGCAGGGAAAACAGGCTGTTCTGCTCTTCATGGAAGAGCTTATTTCAATACTGAATTTCTCTTTTCTGTCTTGAAGATAACTTAAACTAAACCAGAGCTTATCCCTAAGCAAAACCCACCTTTCAAGAGCCATATCTTTATATGTCAAGATCACCTGAAATCCTAATCCCATCTGCAATGTTTCTTACACTTTCTCATCCACCTGAAAGCACAGGGGAAATTTAGTAATCAAATTTTCACCTAAAATTAACCAACATGCTGAACACTCCCAGATCCAAGGGAAACATAAATGCAGCTGCATTCAATACATTCTTTCATTTTCACATGTGCATGAATGAGAAGTCATTTACACTCTTCATTTTATTTTTTTAATTCAGTTCCTATTTTATCTCATACTGGACAGCTATCCTGTCATAAATTATCCTCTGAAAAAACTGGCACTGTGTGGTTGTGATGCAAAGCCTCTTGTAATCTGTGATTAGATTTGGATTTCTTGCAGTTTTTTGTTGGCAGTTCCAGCAGAAAAATCAAAGTGAAGCTTAAGTTTTGAACAGGTAAAAATGCGACTGTAGAAATATAGTTTGAGAACTTCGAATTTCTTTGGCATTTTCATTTGGCAAACAGCCTCATATTTCCTTCTAAATACTCTGATTCCTTTTAGAGCAGAGACCCACGTTTTTAAGGCACAAATCCTACTGCAAGTGAGATAAGTTGACAAAAACATCCCTTATTAGAGTCGTAAGCAAAGTATCTGGCAGCCAACGCCATTTAACCCCCAGCAGGGGCTGAGAGGCCCGGGTAATTCAGATTTATTCACCCTTCCCTGGAAACGGTGCACATGGCTTCACCAAAGCACTGGTTTTAAAGGCCCTAAAATTCCCACTACACAGCCCATCTCCAACCCAAAACACCGAGCATGTGCTCCCAACAACACAAGGGTGAGAGCAAACCAGGGTCTTCCAAAGCAGGTTCCAGAGTCCATCACTTCTGTGCACTGCAAAGGTGCTTGTTCAATTTAAATGTATTTAGGAAGTATTGACCATTACTGAAACTAGTAACTACCAGGGTGGGAACCCTGGAAACCATGCATTTTAATGTGACCCATTATTTGTACATAATTGGTGAAAACAATCCATTTTCCTTGCCATGCAGATACAGTAACCAAAATCTTCATGGCTCGTTCTGGGCCTTCAGAGCTGCATCTCAAAACAGGAAAAACTGGTGGTGGTGTAAATGAAAACTAAGCAAAGCCGAGAATCTGGTACTGGCAACTATTTTTTGTGTGGTCAAGGCTAAATTGAACTATATTATCTTTAGATTATTTTTTTTGGTTTAACTTTCACTCTAGCCTGGGCTCTGAAAGCAACAGATATGTGCCAAATGTCCACCTCTCTTGATACACATTATTGAGAGAAGATTTTTGCAAGGCAAAAGGAAAAACAAAACAGACAGAATAACTAGAAATGTATTACCTTGGAAAAAATTTAAGTAGCCTTTCAATGCTTTTCTTAACAGAGCTATTTGCTAAAGACAATCTGTTCACAAGAACAGAGCTGGGATGTGCCTCCTGCACCAGCAGTCTCCCTGCTCTGCTATTTTAGTGGCTTCACCCTTCTCACATAATCCCACTTATGGAGTTATCAAACACCATCTCAAGAAGTGTCAGGTTTCTTACCTCCTCCAGCATCCACCACGTCCACCCGGTTCTGCTGCAAAAACGTGGCCAAGATGATCCCTTGGCTCCTGCTGGAGCTGAACAGATCCGGCCCTGGATGCCTCTGTGGGTGAGGGAAGCTCCTCTGATCGTTCCCACCGCCTGTTCCCTGGAGGCAGCTCTGGAGCCGAGCTCAGAGCAGGACACAGCGCTCCACACCACATCGTGGGTCTCAAAGCCCGGCAGCAGTTCTAGTTCTGGTACATCCAACATCCCTCCCTGCTGTTTTCTGGCCTCCTCTGCTGTTCTGAAAGAAAAAGGAAGAGTTTTTTTCAGTTTGCTTCTAAAAGATGACCCAGAAATTGCTGGTAAACCTAAAAATCTCAGTTTAACCTGCTGCACAAGCAAGAACTACTATTTCAGTTGGCCAGCTGAGCTGAAAACCTTCAGAAGAGCTGAGAAACCCGTGCCCATGTGCTAAATCCTTGGCCTACATTTCTGCTGAGCAGGTGGTCACCAGACACCCATCACAGGTTTCACAAGCACACCAAGTACTTGGTGTGGGATGCATTTGTCCCTCACACTGAATTGACTTTGCTATATCCACGTCCAGGACTGCTTTTCAAGGCTGGTCTAGCAGTGCTGGAGATGTAAATGAGGTAGCAGGGACCAACAGAACATCATTCATCTAGCATTGCAGAGTAATTGCTTTTAAGACCATAAATGTTGATTAGTTTACATTTCCGTGACTTTTAACAAGCTCCCTGCTTTGAATCCTAAAGTTGGTAGAACTTCCATATTTCTTTTCCATAAAAACTGAAACAGGCTGTCCTAGAGACTGTAATTTTCTTACAGTCTGGCTTTCCACTGTAGCCTGAGCTGCCTGAAAAGAAAGCAAGCCTTTAGAGATCACAAACAACCAATTTCACAGTACAAGCAGTTGTAAATAGAGCTAAATTCCCTTTAGTAATAAACTATTCATCTTTGTGGTTCATTGAGTTCAAAGAAAAGCATTTTTCAGACTTTAAGCAATTAAGTTCACATTTTATTTTCTCCTCTAGAAAGGAACTTATCACAAAAGCCTGGGATTGAGAAGCCACTGTGGTATTGGAGGTACTCTCTGCCTATGAAATTTCAGTTTAGCAGAGCATGGGAAACCCTACAGGCAGTTAAGGCCCAATATGCTAAATCCAGTTTGTTTTCACAGTGTATTTATTTTGAATCATCACTACCCAGTTGATTAGCTGCTGAATGAGGATGTCTGAACATTAGAATCACAGAATTGTTTAGGCTGAGAAAGACCTCTAAGATCAAGTCCAGCCATCAACCCAGCACTGCCAAGTCCACCTCTAAACCACACCCTGAAGGGCCAGGTCTACACACCTTTTAAACACCTTCAGGGATGGTGACAGCAGCACTGCCCTGGGCAGCTCACAGTCTGCTCAAATCCAGCCTACAAAGCACCTCCTGCCAAACCAAGCTGACAATTAAATGGCAAATTGGCCAAAGTCGATGCTGACACAGTATCTTTGTAGTACCCTGAAAAGGGAAGCCGCTCTCGCCTTGAAAGGGCTGCTCCTGCCATTCATCACTGTCTTCCCTCCCCTCCCTCCCTCCCTCCGACCTGCAGACCAAGTTGCCAGTGAGATCACCCCAGTTTTGTTCCAGCTAGCATGCAGAGCATTTAAACAGCTCCAGAAGTCTGGTTTTTGCTAAATGAGGCTCACACTGACCAAGCCCAATTAAACCCCAGCAGGCTGAGAGAATCACAGTGCCCTGCAGAGAAAGCAGCGGGGAACCTCTGTCCTGCTGCATCTCCTTACGTGCCCAGTGCAGACACAGCCCTGGGAGCAAGGCTCAATTCTGCATCATGCCATGACTCTCAAGCTCACCCCATCTTTCAGAGGACTTGCTTTCAGTGACAAGAGCCCACTTTCACCGGCACAACTGTCCCTTTAGTCCGCTTTCCTTTCAGCACGGGGGTGGGAGTCAAGATGCTGTTCCAGTTCCCGTGGCTCTCTCTGTAAGCGAAAGATTGTTCCTCTCAGTGCCTTGGCAAGGTTCAGCTCCAGGTAATTCTGGTTTGTCAGCCTAAACTTGGCACACAGATCAGGCTGGGTTGCTGTGCAGCTGAGCAGTGCCGTGGTTTCACAGCTCCTCAGCAGTGCGTGAAATCATCTCTACACGGGATTCAGATCACAGAGGTGAAGCCATCAGTACTGCCACCACACAGTTTCATGCTAGATTGGGTGACTTCCCTTTTTTACTGGTTGCAGAGCGTTAGAACTGTATTGACAGTCTCTCTCACAGAAGATGTCTTTGCTTGTGTTGAAAAACAAGTTTCAATCACGTCCTGCAGAGGCCAGTTAAAATCCCTGCAGCCCATCTTTAGTCATGTACTGCTAATTGTTTTCTCTTAGGGCTGCAGAGATCCTGAATAGTCAAATGAAAAGAAAAAAAATAATGTAAAAGTTCTTCATCATAGAGAAGATTTTTCCAAATCTTTTATCATATCTTAGGAATAAGTAGGAGTGGATGCAGTAACAGATCTTTGGTGAGTGCTAACATATAAAATTACCACAGCCTGCATCACCTTTTAAAACAAATAAATCCATTAGAAGCTTGTGTATATTAAAATTTCATCTTTAAAAACAGAACAGAATTCCTCAGACTTCAACAGAAACAAAACAAAAAACCCAAAACCACAACACAAAACAAACAAACCAAAATTGTTCAGTCTGCTCCAGTACAGACAGTTTGCATTGCTGCACAACCTGTAATAGATAAACATCCTCACATCTTCCTAAGCAAATAATTTGCTTCCCATCTGAACACAAAAAAAATAATCAAGTCCTTGAATAATAGCCTAAAGATCAAGTTGAATCAGGGTTTGTTTTGCTATGCAACCTTTCAATAAAAGTATGTAGGGATGTATTTACAAACTCGGACAACTGAGGCTCCTTTCCTATTGCTCTGATTTTATGTGGCATTTTCTTAAATCAAACCCAACCTGGATAACATGCCTGTCCCACGTTCCTCTAAATGACAGTGGGGTATTCTGAGTTATTGCTTTGGCTTTCTACAAAATACTTCTCCTAAATCAAAGTCACCCCTCAAGGTCCAAATAAATGCTAAATTTAGTACAGTAGTTCTGCAAGCCTTAAAAATAGAAAACCAAGTTACCTCAGGAGTATCATCTTTTAATTCAGAACTCCACAAATAGATATCATTTAGACTTCCACCCCATCTTTCCCTTTCCAGGTATGATGACACATGAACAAAAGGTGATTAAATTTGTTGTTCAACTTCCATAAATCTACTCTTTACTCAAGCCAAAGCAGTTACTTGAGCCTCCAAAGCACTGACAACAAATGTGTACTGCTGATATGGTATGTTTGGATTTCAAAGACGACAACATTGAAGAAGCCAAAGCCTTATTCAAGTACTGCATGTATCCTGAAGGACAAAACACTGACATCATGGTTAAGATAATTTACTGCAGTTAAAGTGTATCACATCAGTTCTAAATGCCATTCACAGGAGATCTTTGAGGCACCACGAACACACAGAGCACCCTTTCATCAGTATTGTACCAAGCACAGGTAAGTCTGGTATCAGTCCCAGGTTAACAATGTGGGAATAGTCCCTGCTCGTTTATCTGGGAGGTGGGTAAGTACAGCACTGGTCCCTCTCTCCTTTTCCATCCCTCCCTCCTCAGCTCTGCATCTCCAGCAAAGGCCTGAGGGGAGATTCTGACGTAGCAATGGCCCTGAAACCCTCCTGCCATCGCAGCAACACTGAAATTCCCTCCTACACCAACCCCAAAAGGCTCATGAAAGCCAGTGGCTCCCATTCTCCTTTCTGCCCTTGCTGCTTCTGGAAAGGGTTTTTTCTGCCATAATGTAGCAGTTTCTTGTCACTACCCTAACACCATCTCCTTTAAGCAAAGACCAGCTGATCCCCCTACAGTGAGCTCAGTTTGCTGAAGGATTTCGACAGGGCCAGCAAAAAATACATAACTAAAACTGTATCAAGTTTTACAATTCTGAACGTACTCCGTTAAGTCTATCCTGCTTCAATTTTTAAGCCAGGGACTGCAGGGAATACCAGAAATTCATGCAGGTTCAGAGGACCAGGGGACAAGTTCTCAGAAGAAAAGTTCACAGAAATCAAGTCCATCATAAGAGAATGTCTTTTTTTCCCTCCTGGCCCAGTAAACTAGAGACAACATCCACGGGCCACTGGAAAGGGAAGATGTCCAACCTTCAGGGTAGGTATAATGTGTGTTGCTGCTCCTATGTAGGTACTTAGATACTGGGCTTAAAATCAGAACAGTGATTTAAATTTGGCATTCAAACTATCTAAAATAATCTACAGCAACCCAAGGGATCAGAAACAGTAAGGATATTTAGCTCACTGTGGCTCTTCCCATCCAAAGACTTCAAAACACTTTTCACCTATGAAGTTAAATACTGTAATTTCCACTTTCACAAAGACACAACTCAGCTTATCCAGAGTCACAGAACAGGTCATTGTGTTGACCCAGACAGGTGGATTTATGGAAATTGAAAACCACACAGTTTAGAAAGGCAGAGTGACACAAAACTCCTTTTGAGGCAGCTTTAAAAAAAAAAAAAAAAAGCTCCTCTAATCTTTACCTCTCGCTTTGTCTCCACACACACCACGGTGTGACAAAATGGAAAGATTCAGGGCAGTGCTTTGGTTGTAACTAACCTTCTAAGTAATGAGTAGTTCAGTTCTGTCAAATACATGCCAGTAAAAGCTTTATACTACAATTTCAAGTCTAACATAATTCTACAGCTGAATTAAGAGCCCTCCTTTCTGCACAGGCACACAGAAATCTGAGTTTTTTGTTCACAAGCAGGGAAATTTATACATATTCCTAGCAGATAAACACTCTGTACCTGAATATACGCACAACACTGATACAGCCTCTTGCTTTGATGTAGTTATGCCACTGTCAGATTGCTCACACTGACAAGACATTCCTAGAGCAGGTTCTATCATCCCCCAAAACAGATCCATTTGTTTCTAAAGTAGTTCTGCAGCCAGATTAACTGGATTTTTTCCTGAGGAGAGTCTGAAGGACCTGTGACATTACCTTTTCTGTTTGTCTGATCCTCCCAGAGACCTGACAGGGGTAATCTTGGGGATTCTGGTCATCCTTAATAGACTTTCAATTTGACTTTTCACTCTTTCCATTTTTCTAGGGAGGAAGGGAGATGGTGACAACGTAAATTTGTCTTTATCGTGGAAAGCCATTACAAGCTAAAAAAGTGTTATTCTATTCAGTATTCAGAGAAAAGCCTTAGGGCTTTCTGTAGGCTGGAATCACCAAAACTCTGACTACCTTCCAAAGCAAAATAATACCAATTTTTTTTTTCCTTAAGTTAAATTGTACCTTCAGATAAAAAATCCTGTGGGACTTGCACATGAATTTGAGTGCAGCCTCAGTGACAAATGCTTCCCTTTCCCAACACTTTGGGTTATCTGTTATCTCTATCTTCCCCGTCTTTTTCTAGCACACCTGCACCTTGGGGACGCTGCAGGCAGAAGTGGGGCATGTTGTGTTTGTTGCCAGCTTCATTTCTCCAGGATTCAGTCATGCTGCTCATCCCTGAGCGTCGGTGGGGCAGTGTCAGTGCTGCACCTCAGCCACATTTCTCCTCGTGCCCAAAGACAAACGTTGATGAGGCAGGCAGATGAAAATCCCAGCAGGGAATACGAGCTATCCCTACCAAGCTCAAAGTACAATGATCTCCCATAATGCTTAATAAGGCAGGAACATCTCAGAAGCCAAAGTAATTACACAACAACACTCCATCCTCTTACACACACACAAATATTGTAAGTCTCAGGGCCCAGCTCTCCTCCTCCCACTCCAGATGATTCAATATTTCTCCTCGGGAACCACTAAAAATAAAAAAATAATAAACCCCCCAATATTAAATCAGTGAGCAGATTTTTTTCCCACCCAACCACAGCCAAAATCTCTGTGTGTTCCAGACTTTCAAAGTAAAAAAAAAAAAAATATTGGAGTGGAGACCATGTGTTCCAACACCAGCATCCTTTATTTTCTCCTTCGTCCATTATGTCATCAGCTCCACACTGCCAGGCTGGCACTGACCACAGACACACACCTTTAAGCTACTGAGTTTAAGCAGAGTGAATCTATGTTCAAACCTGAAAGTTTTGACTTAAGATCATTCAGATGGGAGGTGATGGTCTAATATTTCTCTCCTAACACCCAGATTCAAACTGATTTTAAGTGTCTGGCAAACTCAGTAACAGAACTGTTATCCTTGCCATCAGAACTCTGCTTTGCAGTCTCAGACTCCAGTTTCACTTCTCTGCTTTCCATGAGATGGTAACAGTATTCAATACATCAGTTGCTCTGCAATAAACTACATTTTGGATTTATTAGGTAATGGTTGACAAGTGGTATTGCATAATGCTTGTTAATGATTATTTCTATTGACTACCACTGATCCTAAAGGCAGTGGGTTCGAGCTGGCTACATAGAGGAATCAAGAACTTCCTACTTTATGGACTCTTTCTCTGGATATTTAATAATGATTCTGTGAAATCCGTACCATCCTTAAGGAACACAACAGCGTCCTCCAAAGTTGTCTTGCCCTGAAAAACTTTCTTCTTTTAATACCTTGAATAAAGGACAGCTCAAAACCTGACAGCATTGCTAAGGATTTTTAAGAAGCTCAAGCCATCTAACCAAACACTCCTGTAGGAAAGAAAATCCCTGCATAAAGTCAATAAGAAAAATAACAAACAAACGAAAAGGAAAAAAGGAATTTTATGTGTAATATTTGCCTCAGATTCAACAGACTTCAACCCATCTAAACTTGTATATCCTGGTGTCCTATTTGTAATGCAAAATCAGAGACTGGACACACCTACAATAACAGAGGAGGCTGGTTTTGAGGGTGAATTTACCAGGCTCCTTTATCTGAGTGTTTAATATACTTGCTTTGAGTTGTCTTTTTTTTTTTTTCCTCTCCTGCCGTTTTTGTTTTTTTAATAAAAGGTAAAATCCTTTTAGCAAGTTATTTACCTTCAGTGAACTGTCCATGACCAGACCACCACCACCACCACAGCTTAAGCTCTTCAATGAACTAGATTAGCACAGTTTTTTCTGTGTTGTGTTTTTCTTCACACACATATCATATCATCCAAATCCAAGTTCTCTATTTCCAGACCATTTCAAACTATTACAGCTTTGAATCACCATAGTGTTATTAGTGGCCCAGCTGCCAGTCACATATTGCTGTCCCACCCTGTTTGAAAGGCATAAGAAATCTAGTTAGCTTTCTGAAAACACCATTTTTTTCCTTTGAAGGAAGTTTCTCAAACAACTGTGGGTAGTTGCAGTGTAAAAATAAACACAAGGAGCTGCTGGGAATAAATTGCTGTAAAACACTGACAGTGAACAGGGCCTTTTGAAAAGAAGAAAAGAAATGTGGATATGGTAGTTTCTGTCAGCATTATCCTTCCTGTAGCAGAGGAATTCCAAAGCAGCCACTGACACAGTCACACCATTTACAGCAAAACCTGCTAGTCCATGAAATCAGGAGCTGTGAGAAAGGAATGGCTTTTTATTGTGCTAAGCCAGCAGAGAATAGAGCTTGGCTTAAGTACAAACAGGAAGGCGAAAAACCTCTTTGAATTGGTTTGGAATTCCTTGATGATGCAAGAGGCTGAGCAACCTCCACCTGTGGCAGCTGCAAGCAACCTGCTTGCAACACATTTAGGCCTGCCTCTATTTTCCATCTTCTGCTAAAGGGGAAAATCAACCTTAAGTAGGAATTAAATGAATGAAAGTCTATGACATGCAGGAAAAAAGTCACATCTACCTTTTAATTTTACCTGCTTTAATTTTTTATACTCCACTCATTGTCACTGATTGAGAACAGGGAAATGATAGAACCAAGCCATAGGAAATTCAAACCTCTCCTCTCACCCATTACAAACTAACTAAAACCCCACTGCACTTTATTTCTTTTTAATCAAAAAAATAACAAGCAAAACTTAGTGTAAGATCCAGTCCTTGGGAATCACAATTTGAGGCAGAAATAGAGGCCTCGTACCTTAAAGGTTTTGTTCAATATTTAGTTCCATGAGATTCAGTTTCTGAAGTGGGAAGAAACAAATAAGTTGTTCTGAAGTTAAAAGTACTGTCAATATTTTCTTAGGCTCTTAAACAAATATGATATGCTTATATTTAGATATGGAACAACACCTTATCTCAGGAATATTTGCCCAGTGACTGGAGAAGGACTACAGCAAACATTTAGAAAACTACCTGTTTGTAAATGGAAGACTACATGGAATCTGAGCTTTTTTGTTTCTCTCATCCCTGTGGAAATGAATTTTAACTAGACTGAAAAAAAAAAACGAGGAAAAAAGGAATCTAAAGCCCATGTTAAAAAGCAGCTTCACTGAATCCATTAATAACACATAGTACTCAAAACTTGCAGGCAAAGACTAATTTAACAGGACTCTAAATGAACCACTGGTCTTGGCAAGCTGTATTGTTCCCAAATTTCACAAGAGCAAGCTTTGGAACAGTAAAACAAGAGCTATTTGAAATGCTTTTACCCAATTTGAGGTAGTGAATAGAATCACATGAAAAACGCATAAGATGATCTATTCCAGCAGCTCTCAGCTCCAGTTGCTGTATTCTGCCTCCTCTAGAAATAAATTCTGGCTCTGTGGTAGAGAAGATACTCAAGGTAGGAAGAAACACTTCTAATAATCACTGCCTGTCAAAACCAGACTTCAACCTCACACAAAGCTTTCCTTATATTCACACATTAGTAAAGCCCCATGGTGTGGGAAGTGCACACTGTCACATGTCCTTCACTTGAGAGTTGGCTCAGTTTTCACACAGTTTAAAGAAATGCGGAGTTACACACAGATTTCCCCGATACAGTCACCTGGAAGACTGTTTGCTGATACTTCACAAGCTGCAAAAATCCTCTTTATCATCTGAGTTGTATCACCTAACACATTTTTTTAATGCAGATACTTTTCAGTGGCTTTGTAAGACACAAGGATGACCTATCTTAGAAAGAGAGATAATGAAATAAAAGTTTTCTTAGCAGTAGAGGGGCAGATTCTTTTTAAAACAGGGCATGTTAAAAGTTATTCTGCAACAAGAGGCAAAATAAATATGTTTTCCTCTTCTTGTTGTAAATGGTGAACACCAAAGAGGCCCAGAAATCTGTTTTTACTCATTAAAAGCTCACTGTATTTTACCAGCGCTGCTTATGGAGCTCTGAGATCTGCACGAGACCCACGAGAATAAATCTCAGCTCACAGAAATGGCTTGAAGCTGGGAGAACACTCTCAAGGACTGAGAATGTTTATCAAATTTTGATGACATATCAAGACTCAGAAGATTTGTTTGTGATCCATTAAGCCTCACTTAGTTTACAGAACATTTTACAGGAATACAGTTTGCGTATTGAAAGCTTTCTGTAAATATAAGCATTTATAATCATTAAAATTAATTACTATTTGTAAAAACAAATTTATAATGGGTGATCAAATGCCTGTTCACAGACAAGAAAAACCTGGAGACCTGTCTTCAAATTGCATATTTAGTGCATATTCGAGTTTTCTAGACTTACGGTTTAAAAGCTCGTCGTTTTAATTAGAATGCTTTGTATAACTTTCGAACAGGAAAAAACCAAATCTGTTCTCTGGTGGAAATACTCTGCAGTGGGTTCTCTGCATGTTTTCTGTCCTTCTAGAACTACAGCCTGAAGTATTGCTTCACACACCCATAGCCATAACAAAAGTGATGTGTAAAAACACACAAACACTTCGAAGAATATGTTTTAGAGAACTATTATCCTCATCTAGCCTGGTGGGTTTAGGAAGAGTGGCTTATGTTACCTTAAAAGAGCAGCTGTTAATCAAGGTGATCTTTTCTGTAGGAATAGTCCCTTTTTTTTTGCCCCCTGAAGGTGGGATTGAAGACCAGGATGAGAAATAGGATGTTCATGACACAGCCAATAACCCCACTCAGGAAAAAAACCTCTCCTTGTCCCTTGGTTAAAACTCTCATCCCCTCGGCATTAACACTGACAGCTGGGGGGGTTTGCCACTTAAATAGCGGGGTGTTTTCTAGATGTGTGTGCTGAGGGGTTTTTTGTTAGACTGATGTGGGATGGTGTTCATTTTCTTCCCAGTAGCTGGTACAGGGCTGTGTTTGGGATTTGTGCTGCAAACAGATTTGTTTCTGCAGAGCCAAGGCCTCTTCTGCTTCTCACTCCACCCCACCAGGCTGGGGGCACGAGAAGCTGGCAGGGGACACAGCCAGGGCAGATGATCCCATCTGGCTCTGAGATATTCCAGACCATAGGGAACTGTGCTCAGTATATAAGGCTGGGGAAGGAGGAGGCAGGAGGAGGATGCTCAGAGTGATGGTGTTTGTCTTCTCAAGCCCCCGTTATGTGGGATGGATCCCGGCTGTCCTGCGGATGGAACACCTGCCTGCCCAGGGGAAGTGGGAAATAAAATCCTTGGTTTATTTTGCTTTTGTTATATCTCAACCCACAGGTTTTCTCACTTGTACCCTTCCAGTTTTCTCCCCCATCCCAACTGGGGGAAAGGAGTGAACCTCCACGTGGGGCTAAACCCCAGCCATGAGTCAGCAAATGCAGCTCTGTTCTGGGGTGACTTATAAAAACAAATAGTTCCTGTTTTTGAGACAGTGAGTAGATGTGACATCTCGAGCAGCTCCGTCCCCAGGCAGAGTTTAAACAAAGTTCTGCACCAAAGACTGGGTTTTGCTCCCATTGTATCCCAAGGCACAGTCCCAGTCCCCCTGGAGCAACAGCTGTCTTTTAGGCTGGAAGATTCTGACTTAGGTGCAGAAACAAATTTAAATCTGACATTTACATAAATTACTGAACACACATCCTGCTGCATTCAACCTTCTCCCCACAGACTCTGCCCCCTCCACAGCAGCTGCTGCTGCTCTGGGGTGATGCCTGGTACTTCTGGAAGGAGATACAGGAATCTCAGGAACAAAGGAGAGGAAAAAACCAAACAGGGGAGTGACTTTTAATGTGCTAACATTTGCAAAAAAGAATTCCGGTTGATCTGAAGGTAAAATAGAAACAAGACCTTTAAGATGGACTTTGCATTTTTCAGCACATGGCATTTTATGTGCAGGAAACTGTAAACCTTTTATGCTGACACAGATTTGATTAATGAGAAGTTGGATGGGTTTGCTATTAGGCTGATTGCTGAGTTCTGTACACACCAGTGCTAAGGAAGACACTTTGGTCCTTCTCCATTTAGTGGGACATCGACATTTTGACCCCCAGGCAGCTCCAGAAGTCTCTGTTTTAATGGTCGTGTCCAGCACACACTTCAGGAATGCATTTCAACCTCTGAACTTGCTTTGCACTACGATGCTAAGTAACCACGAAAATAAAAGACTATGAATGTATTTCTCTATAGAACTTACTGAGTCACAGGGAAAACAAACCAGCAGATATTGGTACAATCCAACATGAAAGGTTTTTACAGCACACTGGCAGGTTGGGCAGACAAAGGAAGACAGTGGGAATATAATTTATCCGGATTTTAGCAGTATCTTTATCCCAGAACCACACAGAATTCTCAGAGAAACTGGCAAAGAAAGAGCACACTATAAATAAGGGGTAGATGGTGATGGAAAGCAACACCAATTACTACAAATGATGTCACATAAGAAGACAGAAAGCTATCCTATGAAAGTATATTCTCCTTGCTACCTAGGCCAGTATTATTCAATATGCCAACACAAGACCTGGGGGAATATTTCATCTCAGTAGCATTTTCAAGGCAGCAGGAGATAGCTATAAAGTTGAGCACGGATTTATTTTCCTAATCTTATGTTTTCACTCAGAATGTTGTGAAATGTTTGCCAAATAAAGATGGGGGAAAAAAATAAGGTATCAGTTCAGAGCAAAGAGAGGAATTCAAAGACGCCCACCAGGTGTCATTTTCTTTAGCATAGGACTGCTGGGATCCTTTGAAATACAGGAAACACAGTCCAGGTAGTGTTTCTTTGGCTTATTCTGCATAACAAAAACATTTTTAAAAAATGACATTGGACTAATTCAGCTTTCTTGTATCACCTCTGCTGCATCAATAGATGCCTTTTGATCAGCCACATGCCTGGTTTTAATCAAAACTGGGTGTGTGATGAGTCTAAACCTCCTCATACTGAACCAAGTGTAGCAACATTACTATCTCCTTCAGGGTTCCCTTTTTTCACAAATTATTATTGCATTTAACCACAAATAGCAAAAGACTTTTGATCTTCACACCACAGGAAGGAAGGCAGAAGACTAACAGGACCTAGAGAAAACACAACAGTTTACTAACCTTCTGACAGCTCA
>JAYRBT010000001.1:3610387-3652464 GCA_036023395.1 Myiotriccus ornatus
CACACCACAGGAAGGAAGGCAGAAGACTAACAGGACCTAGAGAAAACACAACAGTTTACTAACCTTCTGACAGCTCAGCTGGTACTTTGCAAACTCACAGAATTCTCCGATTTACTTTTTAAACCACTTACTCCACTGGGATCTCTGAGAAAATTAAAAGAAAGTCTTCCTAGTGATGACTTGTCCACACCATGATAAGGAAAAGCATAGCAATACAAAAAAAATTCCATTTAAGGGGAGCTCAGGGTGTTTTTTTTCTCCTCTCTCCCATTGATTTCATATGGAAAAATGCCTGATTATTTCAGAGAAATTGTACAAGAATTGAATTCAACACTTATTTTAATTCTGCTCCAGGCTAACCCTGTCAAAATTCTAAGTGATTATGCATTATGCCCAGAACTGAAAAGTTCTGCTTTCAGTCTACAAATTAGGGCTCTTTTCAGCACACACAGCAGTTTTTTAAGAACCAGGAACAGTCATGCAGTGCTTTTGTGCTCCCTGGAATATGATTAGTGAAATGATGGAATAGGGACTTGCAATGAATATTGGTATATTTATATGAACTGTTCTTGATTTTCCCCAAAACACCTCTCAGCACATAGCACAAAAACAAAGAATGAGAGCAATACCCTCAGTTTTTGCTGTACCTTTGAATTCTTTTCCTGCAGGAACACATTTTTGAGGCTTGAACAGGAGGCCTGCCCACAGCTTGCTCCCCTTTCCACTTTTAACATGTGATTCCACATGCACAGAACTCACCCCCAATGCTGAGGTTACTTGCTTCTTGTTAATGCTAACACAGAAAAAACAGTTCCAAGAACTTAGGAGAGATATCCGTAGTGTTGTGTGCAACTTCCATAACCAGAACAAAACTCATTTTGCATTCGGTATTTCTCTTTCTGGACTATTGACTGACTTAAATTGAATAAGATCCCATTTTAAAACTTCTTTTAAAGTATTTTTTCTGACTTTGGTTTGTTTTTAAAAGCATTTTCCTCCAGTCCAAGGTACAATGGGCACAACCATCTCTGGTTCTCCATTATTATGCAGAAATGCAGGCTGCAGTCTGACCTGAAGCTAATGAAATTCTGCAAAGGCAAAAAAAATATGTGTCCATGTAGGCTTGGGGTGCAGGGGTACAACCAATTTGGAGAACATCTGAAAACTCCTATACATCATCTGTAAGCAGTAGAGATCTCAGTAAAAGCTTGTGTTTCCCTTATGGTGATCAGCTCGTGCCATAAAGCACAGAGTACCTGCATCTTACCACCAGGAAGATGGAAATAATAAAACAATAATTTGATCAAAACTACCGGTCAGATAAGTGACAAACACTCAGGAACCAGTGCTGCTTCCAGGAAGAATTCCATCCCTCACAGAGGGTTCTCCTTTGATTCACTGCCACCGAGTTCCCCCTGCAAAGCAGCCCTTCCCTGCCCTGCAGCCAGAGCTGCAGCCACCACAGCCTTTGAACAACCTTAGCCTGCTGTGCTCTCCCCGCCGACTGTTAGAGTGAGCTCAGAGATGAGGACTATGCAGGAAGTAGCTTAGGAGCATCTTCTACTTTTATACCATTAGAACTTGGCCTTAAACCCCTGCAGTGACCTCACTTGGGGCAGCAGCGCAAAAATGAGGTCATGGAGAGAGGACTGAAACCTGCCATTCCTTCAGGAGGATAAATCTATAGAGGGAAGAGTTTATATAACACAAAATAATCAAGCCAAACAGTAGTTGGGTCTCAGCCTCCAAACACCCACCATGCCACTTCTTCACTACCAAGAGTGCCATATCTTGCAGCTTCACTGAGCATCATGTGCTAATGTTCACTGTCAAAGTTTCCCCACTCAGAGCTATTCTAAAATCTAAATCAGAATAGAATTGTCCTTAAAAACATTACAGGGCTGAAATAAGAGCAGTAATTATAGTTTTTAAAAAAATATAATCAGAGATAAAGACCAAATTTTATAGTCCCGTTACATTTAAACTTAGTATTTAGGACTAGCAGCGCTGGAACTCATTTCAAATGGACTTCCGTGCAAAATGATTTGTATTGGTTTTGATTGAGGTGGCAGGAAGTTTTATTCGAGCTGAACCGGCAGAAACAGTGTTAAAAGTCATTTTCCAACCAGCAATTAACTAGCAGGGATGGGTGGATTGTCAGGTCATCCATGGATCCATGCTCATGAGCCTCATTGCCAGCAAATACAGCAGCCCAGGGAGGCAGCAGGGACACAAATACTGCCTGGAAGGGAGTGTGGAGTGGACAGCATCTCTCCAGAGAAAAGCTATTTGCATTCTAGATGTCAGCAATCTCTTTCATGGCATTTATCTGGCTGAAAAAAGTCATATTTTAATCTGTATTGATGTGCCCAGAGCAAGCCTTGCTTTATCCTGAATCGATCCCAGCTCAGAGCAACATTATCATTTATCAAGCTATAGACAGATGAAACCTGTTTATGGACCCAAAGCCTGCTCACAGGCAACAGAAGGACTTTTCCCCACTGGTTCAGCACTCAGTAAAATTCTTATGATCCAAGATTTGTTATAAACACATACAGAGGGAGATCTGATTTATAAAATAAATCACTGTAATGGAAGTCTGAAGTAACTGCAGAATGTTATGTACACAAAACCTTACCAGCCACTTTCCATTCTTTATCTTTCATACATAAAAACCAACGAAAATATGTATTTTCAGAGGAAAACAAAGTCCTTTCCTCTGTTTTTCTGTAAATAAGGTAAAGAATGTCTTTTTGCTAACATCTTTCAACCAAGCTTCTCAAAGTCTTCTCTAGAACAGCAAACTATTAGAGTCCTCAAAAATGGAGAAACTGGGCTTTCAAGTGCTGGAGATCTGGGGACTCCAAGTACAATTTAGGGCAGGTCAGACAAGTTTTCTTAGCTATGATCATAGGGAGAGAACATTTGAACACCATTTCCCCCTCTCTTCTCCTGTTATCTGCCAAGTGATTTCAAAGGCTCAAGCTATATAGTGTTTCAGAAGGGAAAAAACAAACCCAAACATCTCCACTCCTCATAAATTGCCCCAAAAGCGAGACAGAGGCTTTAATTGTTAAACAAACAGGAGCAGAAGAGGCTGGAGCAAGAACAGGACAGGCTGGAAAGGCAGGAGGGAAATGCTGTTGGCTTGTCTGAAGCATTAAAACTTGCTAAAGATTAGCTGGGAAGACCAAGAAACTATGGGAACTACCAGTAAGGTTTTGCCACGTGTGTTTTCTGTCTGAAAAAGCTTGGCTAAGCTGTGTGAGAACATGCAGTTTATTCACACTGTAGCTCTCAGAAGATCCAGAGAACTTTGGTACCAGTTCATACGGACTCCAGCTGCCTCTAGAGGAAATCCAGTCCAGCTAATAAAGCTTTCTCAACAAACAAATATTGGTCAGACCAAACCTCTCTAAGCTGTCCTCGGTCCCTGGATGCAGCCAGAGTGCCTGGCAAATCTAAAGCAGTGCTCAGTCCCAGTTTCACTGCCCAGTCACTGGTGGGCAGCCCCTGCAAACTCGGGGGAAGTGTTCGTGGAGGGATCTGCCCCCAGCAGCGGCAGCCGAAGGGAGAGGAGCCGGGATTTTGGGCAGTGTCCCTCCCGTGGCAGTGGAACCCACCGAGCTCCTTCCCAGGGAAATGTGTTTGAGGGGGGCGATGAAACCTCCGCAGGGGAACTGTCGGGACAGCAGTACTCAAACACTTCTCCCTTGCAAGTGAAGGAGAAGTTTCCCTCCTACTTGTCAGCTTATAAGTGAGGAAGAATTTTCCCTCCCTCTTGTCAGCTTCAAGTGTTCCTTCCCACTCCCAGCAGTCACTTGGATCAGCACACACCACACAGCTCCTGTTTCAGAGTTCTCACCAAGAGCTAATGGAAATAAAGGCGTTTTTAACACAGTTCTTCTCAGTTTCAGCTTAATTTTGTTGTCTACGCAACACTTCCAGTAAGTAAATAACTTCAAATGGAAAATCCGGGATGGATTAGCTTAAACTTATTGATTTGTCAAGGTAATACTTCTGAGACACAGAAATCTGAGACCTCTTGACCAGAAAGGAAATAGAAAACATGCCTTGGAGAAGCAGGTTTTTATGAAAAGATAATTTAGAGGCTTCAGGGCAATAAAGACAAGTTTGAGAGCAGTTACAATCCATTTTTGGATTATATTACCTCTCAGTCCTTTTTCCTGAAATAACCCGCTTCTCCACCTCCCTCTACTGCAATCTTCCTTCTTTCCCTGCCTTTCTTCAGAGCAGCAAGAGAATGAACACTGAATTATTGATGTGAGAAATACAGAAATCTCATCAGGAGACTTCTTTTTTCCCTGCAAAAGCTCCGGAGAAAGTTTGGACAGGAGCAGAAAACCTGCTCATCAGAGGAAGGCATGTGCATAACCATCTGTAGCAGCTCCACACTTCCCACTGCCTTTCAGAAAAACCAGAGACAAGTGGCATAAGCAGTCTTCTAGAACAGACAAACTGTACCAGGAAAAAACCAACAAACAAACGCCATAAACCCCCCAAAATATATCACTACCCTCCCACCCCCAAAAAAACCCTCAAACAATGAAAAAAACCCGACTCAGCACCGTACACAGAATATTCCTGACAGGCGTTTGACTGAATGTTACCCTGATCTCTTTGGGACCCAGGCAGACCCAGCTGAGAGTGGCAGTGAAACAACCTCCATTCCTTCAAGTTACATATCAGCATCAGAAATATTCTTACCCCTTTCTTTTTACATTAACAGGGGAACTTGCTCCTTGTATCTTACATGAGGACAGAGTTTTTGTTCGCCTTTTTTCCCTTCAGTGGCCCAGCCTGCATCAAACACTCCAGGCTCAGCGCCTCAGGGCTTTCACATTTCTGTCTCACGAAGTGACAGCTGCAAATGGCCCTGGACGTGAGCTGAGGCCACAGCTGTGTCCAGAAGGACCTTCACAAGGCCAGGATACTCAAGGATGCAATGTGGGAGAGTTGTGACACTAATATATGTGCCTGTCAAACACCTGTAAACCTTGGTTAGAAACTGGTTACTGGCCTGCGCTGGGAGACCCCCCATCCATACTTTGCCTTTGATACTCCTGGGCAAGTGCCTGAAAACAGACAAACAGGTTTGCTGTCGTCTCTATCCCAGAATTCCCGCGCAGAGAATAAGAACAAGATCCACTAAATATTTGGAGGCATAGGGCCAAAAGGTGTTTTCTGAGTCCTCTGAGCACCACGTTTCCTCTTTTGGATATACATTTCTGGGACAGCATTTTGGGGATTACCAGAAAAATGCATCTCTTCAGTCTTTCTTAACGTTCCCCTTGCTCCACTGAAGGACCAGTCATGCCAAAGGTTCACTGCCAAAGCAGGCATCAGTAACCTGGATCTAACTTCACATCTACCCTTGACAGGAAAGAGAAAAAAAGCAAGAAGGGATCAAATATGCAAATCAAAGCCTGCAGACTGACTGCTCAAGCTGATTTGTTGTTATGGTTCCAATACCACTCAGTTTTCCCTCTCACTGTTCCAGACATGTCTGCCTTCACCAAATGTCTTTGCTTCCTTTCCCTGAACTCGTGAAAAAAGCATCCTTGTTTCTTACTTTTCTCTGCCTTTCTCCCACATCTCCCATTGATGTTTTTATGCAGGTTTTGATGTCAGGCTTAGTCTTCTTATCCTCAAGAGCTGTTTGCTCTCAAATTCTACTTTCATGAACTATGTGTAGAAACCCCTGGCTCTCGTCTTGAAGATCCACTGGTGGTTTCAATCCTAATTTTTACATGTTCTGCTCACGATGGTTATTTCTTCTCCATAACTGTTCTCTCACCTCAGCGAGAAATCTTCTCCTCACCATCTCCTGTTCTCCTTTACTACACAGTTTTCTATTCCAAGACTATGTCTGGGTTTTGTTCTTTAGTTTCAGAGCAACTCCTCCTTTCTCTTTGTGAAGTGCTATGTAACTTGACAGCCATATCAGTTATTTTTAGTGCTAAAAGCAAGTATTAGGGTGCTCCATTTTACAAGGCTATAAACTGGTTTTCACTTAAAATGGAAATGAGTAAAATCTTCAACATATATCAATAGAACTTGTTTGTAAAGTTTCATGCTCTAGTGATTTCCATCTTTATTTAGGCTGGAGAAGTCAGTCCCATGTGTCACATTTAGAGAAACACTGGCAGAACTGGCCCTGAAGACATAATAACCCACTAGCCCAAATAATTTGCACTTTAAATGTAAATTTCTATCTTTCAAACTCCTGAAGTTTCATCTCCCAAAAACACCTCTACAGGTTTGCCATCTGTATTCAAACAGAAATATTTTTCATAGCTATTCTATTTGTGTATTGTCATTTTTTTAATGACAAACTAACTTTTACTAACTGATTACTTGACTTTTTAGCCCTGTAGAGTTACTGTAGGAGCTCAGGTGAAGTTATTTTTATAATCCCTATATATTGTATATTTAAAAGGGTTTTCTATATATTTAATAGAACATTGTATATTTAGAAGACAGTATTCTATGTAGCCTGTAAAATTCTACATGTTAGAAGTGCAAAGCAGTATTGCACATGCAGTTCAGAGTCAGAAAGAGTAATAGAGAGATCATTTGCATAATTAAGCAAATTCCTAAAAACTGCTACAAAAATTTCCTGAACACTTGACTTTGACAGTCAAGTATATTAAAACACAGCTTACAAAGATTTCATGACTTGGGAGCTGCGAGAGAACAGTTTGTTTTAAATAAATCAGAGGAGATGACACTTCCTCTATAAAAACCCAGTTTACTTTTTTAAACAGTATAATGAGCAGACAGACCGTGCACAGCTTACAAATGTAGCCTCAGTTGAAAAGGAGTCCTTCCCCCAGTTTCAGACTAGATTTGCAGAGATACATGAAGACATCAGGGCACCTGAAGAGAAGTGTTGATCTACCACGTTTCCACTGCACATTTCGTCAGAGGCATGATTTAATCACCCTCCTCACCTGCCGCTCAACAAGAGAGCACTTGATTTGTGGCTCAAAATCGACTATTAATTGAAGATGTGCTGTTGTGACTCACTCCATGCAAGGCACAGAACAAGCTGACACGGCTGTACATGTACCAGTGGCTGCTGGAATGCAGTGATCAAAAAGCTCCTCCTTATGAAAGGAGGTTAAAAACGCTGCTTCCCGCTGGATCACACGAAGCTGGAACTCTCTTTAGACACCATACTGTTACTGAGCAACTACAAAGCATTTCAAGCAGTGATTATTTCACCTGAGCCTCCAGAGCAGATATCTAAATTATTCCAACCTCCTTCATGCCACCTCGACTCCGGGACTGAAGAAGAACATCTAAATGTTGCTGATATTAAAGCCTGTGGGGCTGTAGCTGTAACACAGGGGAACTTCCCACTGGGAAAAAAACCCAACAAGTCAGATGCTAAGCAAGGAAGTTGGGGAAATTAAGGAACTCCATAAAAGATGTTGAGAAGCAAATTGCATTGGGAGAGTTTGAAATTATGAGTGAATTGAAACAGTACAGATCTGCACAGCCTTGATTACTTGAATTAATTAACAACTCAGAGGAATGAGCAAACAAAAGGATTGTCTATATCTACACACACTATATATGTAGTTTTTAAAGGAAAAACCTTTAGCTGTTCCATTATGTACTCCCACATACTGCTATTAAAGTTAAGGGAAAATTAATGAAATTTTCAATAAAAGATGATCTAGTGCAAAGACATTAAGAGTCTGACTTAGAATGTGAAACTTCCTATTCTCACATCTGCACAATTTTCCCACTTAATTTACATAACAAATGAATTCTACTCACAGATTAAAATATTTCATGCTCTCTGCTCTGACTGTATTTGATCATGAAGAATTACCTAGCACACTGACATTTCAGGGGAAAATCAGGTTTTTGTACTTTTCATAGGCTATTTCCTTTCATAATCTTTTAAAGCAAGAAATATTAGCAACATAACTATATATGCTCACAATGACTCACGGTGTGGAACTCAGGATCATCTACAGTTTTATGTGACTTAAAACATTAAGGCAGGTGATATTTCCAGAGCAGAGGTCTCAGTATGCAAAATGCCCAAAGGTGCTGTAATTAAGTATTACAAATAGCTCGGTGACACTCTGAGTAGCATCTGTCTGCTCCAGATTATGCTCGAGCATGCAAAGAAATCAAATTCAAAGCCCAATCCAAACACTGCTTTACACCACACAGGGAGTGCCTAATGAGAGTTTAATTCAGAGCAGCTCTCCCTGCAAGCAGAGTACATCACAAATGAGGGAAACTGTCTGCTGAATACATGTAAGCCAGGCAGGCCTCTCTCAACACCTCCCTCCCAAGATGAAACCCTGACAGATAAACTGTGCAAGTTCTTTCAAGGGCCAAGTTCTGACAAAATCCTGTCCATGTTATGCAGCAGCACTGAGGGAAGGCAGCCAAAAAAGTAAAACACACCTGTTAGCACCAGGGTTTTGGAAAAAAAAAAAAAAAAAAGGTTTTAATCAGGTGGAATATGTGGATCCAACAATCTTAGATATCGAGTCAAGCCATTTCCCTGGAACAAAAAAAAAAAAAAAGAGTTTACACAAGGGGCTGTAGAAGAGCAACTGCTGGCATCCTGCAGCAGGGCTGGCAATGCAGCTTTGGGGCTTTGGGGTTGTTCCTCTCTACTGCACGGGCATTTTTGCTTTTATTTTTAAGGAAGAGTTCAAGAAAGACCTGGTTTTACCAAAAAAGTACATAGAAGAGCTGAAGCCATGGAAGAATAGAAAGAAAAGAAGTCTTTCAAATAGAAAGGGAGTCTTGCTCTACTGAAACAAAGCAAGTGCTGGAAAAGAAATACAAGGCACTAACCTAAGCTGATTTGCTGGTGTAAAACAGCAAGAAACAAGTGTAGTAGCAGCTTTCTGGAATCTGAGCGAGTATTACAGCAACAGTTGTATTTCTAAAGCAAGCTGAACCAATAGAGCCAGACTACTAAAACTGAGAAGCATCCTCTGCTTCAGACATCATCTGTTTCAAGACTGGCTCTTATCTCTGCCCTGCTAAAGGCTTGGTCGCTGTGTTTGCCATGGGCAATGCAACAAGCACACGGAAAAGCAGATGGTGTGGATCTGTGTCACAGCAGGTGAATAACTCTCTCGTCTCCTAACCAGTACTAGGTGTCTTCCAGATGAACCAGAAAAGGTATCTGGAACCAAAGTTCCAAGGAGAGCCTGCAGTCTGATTCCAGATCTCACCGGGTGTAACCAAGAGGTCATTTTTCTTGTAGGATCAGTCTAAACGAAGCATCTTCCTAAACAAACTTGCAACTCTTTTCTTTTGGGATTATTTCACATTATTCCACAGGAGGAGCTTAACACAGTCCTTATTCAGGCCTCTCTGTATTGTTTTATTGTCAACCACAGCCTGATCATGAGCCTTGAAGGCTCCATCAGATCACAGGCTCTTCTATCATCACCTCGAGTTGTCAGGTACATTAAATGTTAAGTATCTTTATCAGGCTTGCAGTTTCAATAAGGAAAAAACCACCATCATCTTCAGAAAAATAATTTATTAAAACCCTCTGTAAGAGCAGGGAAATGAGACAAAAACACTAAAATAAGCTCTTAAGGAGTTATATTGGGACACATTTCCACAGAACAGAAAAAAAAAAAAAGAAAAAATAGACTGCCAATATAAAAGGTTCCACAGCAGGAAAACAATAAAAGAGTACTTAGGCACAGAAAGTAAGGAACAAGTAATTAACTAAAAAAAAAATAAATAAAAATAGCTGCTTCAAAAGCATTAAGTCATAAATACACAAGTACAAAGTTTCTGATGCATTTTTTCATGCCTGTCTTTGTAGATGCTGTTGTTACAATGGGTTCTCAGACTGAATGGGTAAATTTACAGGGACATCTGTAAATACAGAAGGCTGCAATGACAGGCTTATGCCAGCATTTGTATCCAAATGCTCTTCTGAGGAGCTAGGCCACAGCTACATTTCACAGAAAACATCCTGTCTGCTCATACTGAGAGCAAGTTGAAAATTCCAAGTCATCAGGAGGCTCACTGCAATCCAGAATCCATCTCGAGCCAGTCTTCTTCTGTCAAAGCCCATTGTGATCCACAAAAAAAAGCAAGGAAAAGTTTAAGGGGCTAATCTTTTTCTTTCTCTTTAGATTAACTGTATTGCATTTCCCTGAAAAGATGCAGATTTCATGCTCTGACCCCTGTTTTGAAAGGCAAGAGCTGACACTCCTATTGAAGTCCCAGGGGTGGGTTGGTGGCAGAATTATGCACATTCTATTCCTCCTGCAGGAAGGTGGACAAAGAGTTCTGGCATACATGTTTATGGTGTATTAACAGCAAGGGCAAAGCAAACTAGAGGGGAAGTGCATCCAGTTTGGTGTTCAGTGCTTCACATTCACGTATTCCCAGGAGAAGTCACAATTTGCAAGAGTCTACCCAGAAGATTTATATTTTAATACCACGCCCAGGTTTAACCCTGACATTCAAGCAATCAAGAATAAGTCAAACATTTGTATGGTAAGCTGGGTAAGCTAAATTGTCACGTGGAGAAAACTCCAGATATGTACAAGTTTATCAAGCCTGTCAAGTGTCAGCCAGCGGGAACATTTTTATGCACAGCAGGGAAAATGCACGTTACATAAGCAAGGATGGCAATCAGAATGTTAGGGGTGAAAAAAAAGGAAAGCACATGATTTTCACAAAAAAAAAAAAAAAATCAGCAGCATCTCAGCAGAGTTTCGCAACCAAATCAGTTGTGTGCTGTTCATGCCTTGCTTTCCAAAATAGCTACCTGAAGATGAAAGTCATGCTAAGCTGAAATGCATTTTTCCACACTCTTATTTTAGGGAAACAGTCATCACTGAATCACCACAGAGATATTCCAGAACGAAAACATGACTGACCAGACACTTTCCACAGTCCTGAAGTTCTGTTGCACAAGAATTGTATTTGAAGAGGGGGAGTTGTGGAGTGGAACTATTGCATTTATAAGAATTTAGAGCATAAATACAGCAGAAGGTGTCTTCAGTCATGTCATTAAGCTGCATTATGTGCTTATGATTTCAGGATGATGACTGAGGGAAATAACAGAAACCTCTGAAGACCACCCTGGAATTATCAGTACATTCAGTGCTTCTTGCCACAGTCCGTATCCTCTCACTCAGAGAGACTCTCTGGGAATTTTAGCTGTTAGCCATATTGCTGTACCAAGTCAGAATGAGGCAGCAAGTGCTGGACACCATTTCATAGAAAAAAGAAATGAAAGACACTTAAATCAGAGCTCAGACTTTAACTAAGCAGTCTTCCCATCCAGAGTCTGCCAGACAAAGATATTTTTTTTAAACAAGATTCCAAGTGTGATCCTCCTAGTTAGTTTTAACAGTTTTAAGTCGAGAACATGACATTTAAAATAGGAGGTATACTGATATTCTCTAATTTATGTCAAATCTTTAATGTGTTTTGCATGGAAATGCTAGTACATAATTACCTGGCCCAGAGCCCAAGGTAATAACACTCCTTATCCTGCTGCCTTGACTCGCTGCCAAACCCAGCAGAGTAGGCATTTCCCTCAGACAACGCTGCTAATGAAAACTGTCAAAGTCCTTTCAACACTCCTTATTTTGTTACACTTAAAGTTGTCATCTCAATTGTGTGGCTTGCTAGACTTGTGCTCTCAACAATGTATTTCTCAGCAATATGCTCGTGCCTTAACAACAACACGCTGGGTCGTTCTTCCTTCATCGAAAACAGAGCTCTGAATAAAAGGACCTCCCTGTCCTTGGTTTTGGAAAAATCCTATGGAAACAACCAACAAAACCCCACCACTGAAACTTGCCACCAAGATGACAATGAAAACCAATTCTTCCACTAGCTTCAGAAGATGCAGGCAGATGAAATACCATCTCTTAGCCAGAAAAAATACAGGTTGGGAAGGCTGTAGCAAAGGAGATCTGACACATCTGACCCTTCTGACACAGCACTGTCAGTCTTCTCCAGCCAGCACAAGATTAAAGTATCCCCTCTCTCATCTCCTTATCAGAAATGGAGGGACACAAAGGGAAGGTAAACCAAAGGAACACCCCAAAAATCAAGCTCACCAGCACACAGGTGTGCTCTGCTGAGGTACTGATAGAAACAAACACAGGGATGAGGCTGCACACCCTGCTCCAGCCGTGCAGGATCACAGGACATAGGGATCTCTGACTAGTCCTCTCTGTGGACTCTGCTTAACACAAAACACAGCCCTCCCTTTCCAGGGAAAAGGGCAAATTTCTCAGTTAATAACTTCTACACTTGCCCCTCTTACCAGTGAGAGCTGCAGCTCTGGCACAGAACCCCTGGAAATAGATCTGTGCGGTGATGATGAGGAGGCATGGTCAGCAACCACAGGGGAGCACTGCTCAGAGGATCCAAACCCTTTTGCTTCACTCCCTGTCAGTTCTGCAGTCCTGCCTCTTTTAGAAGCTGCAGTTTGCATTCCTCCCTGTGCTGCTGCACAGCTGTGGGGCTGAAAACAGCTCACCTCAGGGGGGAGCGTGTCCCGAGGACCCCACAACATGAAGGCTGTAAAAGCTGCTCTCATTCAAGGAACTACCTACAGCTTTTCCATGACAAGGAAGCATTGGGCCTTAGCCTGATTGCAAGTATTTCTGAATGAGCTAAAAGAAATATCAGATGACATCTGTAGCCTCTGCTTCCCTGGAGGAATGAGATACGGCACAACTCAGGTGCACTGTGAGGAAGTCATCACTTCTCCTGCCATCTGGAGAAAGAGACAACTCTGTTTACCAGAGCAACCAAGTGCACCACTCACACAAAGAGCATTTGTCAGATTGTCTCGTGGAGAAAAAGCATTGCTGTGCTCATATTCAATCAAATTGGAGGCATGGAAGCCACGGGAGGATGGTGGCTAGAGGCTGAGCATCTGTCTCACACGTAATCTGAACACCACAGAAAAGAGGAAGGGGGGAAAGAGGAGCAAACCAAAAGAAAAACATCCTTCTGACTTGAAAGCTGTGTCAGAAACAGAGCACTACAATAATTTCCTCCCAATCCATCCTGTCACCAGCAAAAATTATCATCCTGCCTTTTTCTGTGTCTGCAGAGACAATCAAGTACAGCTATTTCATGCCACTCTTGGTGCCCAAGGTTTTTACAAGCTCACATCTGCTAATACACACCCAAAAAGAGGGGAAGCATCAATCCGAGACACAATATACAAGAGCCACCCTTCCAGACGGCAACTTCTGACTGCAGAGGTGGATTGTATTGATTCATCAAAAAAGGTTCATTTTTTTAAGTAATCCAGCTGATTTCAGAGCTACCCACTACATGAGAGAGGCCATGGCTGCTGGCGAGATTTTTCACTAAAAATATATTTGGAAGAGAACATTTCAAAAGAATAGTGAAATTCCTGGGGCACATTCGGATCAGTTTTGGGTTAGATTCTGGTTTACATTTCATGTAAAACAGCACAGGAAATAATAGAAATTAAGCATGCTGATGAATAAACTTTCCTTCCTATGGCCACACAGACTCTCACTGGAATATGACTTGAGAACATTTTATGTGCTTAAACCATAGAGAGAGATAAAGAGTGAATTGGGATAAGACAGGAACCACACGATCTAATTTCTTCTTTTTTATCCCATTAGAAAAATCCATACAGAGCAGGAACAGGCAGCATTAAGAAGCCCCACAAATTTTAGGAAGGTGCTGCACAGAGAACTAGATCCCATCAAGTTAATTTATACAGACCACCCAGTGGAACATAAATGTCCTCCAACCCTCATCATATATGAGGAGTACGTTTTCAGAAGAAGACAGTTAACTCCTTTCTCCATCAAAATAAACTCAGCATTGGGAAAAAGCTTATTTTGTCTCCAGTGAGTGAAAGCAAGCAAGGTGATGTAACCAAGGCGATGACTGGCATGTTGCAGTGCAGCAGGTGGTATCATCACCTCAGCCTACTCACCACATTTCAGCACTTCCCTCCCAAATCTGAGGTCTCAAAAAGAAATAACTATTATATATCACCATTCCTGTTTTTACACCAGTGAAGAAACACTGAAATACGGATCGATTCTTGCAGTATTTTTCTCAGGGGTGTCAAGGGGCATTGAGTTTTCCTGTTAATTTATACTTTCTGTTTCTCTCTTCAGATGCACTCGAACACTGGTGGGTGCAGCTGGCCAGCCTAAAAGTGGTTTTTGCATAGCCTGACGCTGCTACAAGTCTGGGATGCCACAGACTGATTGGAAGAAGGTAAAGGCTCTCCAAGCACCCCAGAGCTGAGAGAGAAAAGGGATTCTGGACTGGTCCATCTACTGCTTTTATCATCTTGTCAAAACCAAAAGGAAAATAAGAGAAGCAGAGACTGCAATTTCCTGCCTCTCAATTTATGTGTTCCTTTGCTTGTCACCCTCTGTCTGAAGAAAGGAGACAATTAAACTAATCTGAAAAATAAACAGAAGTACTGAGAGAGTATCTGTGTGAAGGACACTCAGAGAAATTTAATCAAGCAAGTGCAATATCCCTCCTTCCTTTAAAAATATTCTACATGAAGAAAGATGCAAGTTCACAAAAATCAGTACTTAGGAGAGTTGAAAAAATGACTTAGGCAACCCAAGCAACCTGATAGTTTACCAATACCAACTATTTTTTATGAACAAAGTGCTGGCATAGCATAAAAAATGTAGGGATCCTAACATTAACTCAGCTTTGGAAAATGCTTCTTTTAATAGCAAAAAAATACCCCAAAGCAATTTACTTCCCTTTTTAGGCCTAATTGTATCAAGATCTTATCAAAACTCCCTTCCTTCTCTGTGTTATGCTGGCAAGATATTTGAACATTAAGAGAATATATTCCTACTCGTGTTGCCAAGCTGGTTATCAGCACTCAGCCCTTGTGTAGTCCAAACCTACATAACCAGCAAGAGTTAACAATAACATCTTTAAACATGCTTTAAATTGTTTGTAGTGTACACATTTACACTCTCAAATATCGGCGTATTTAGTTTTCCAGAAGGCACCCTAGGGAGAATCCTACATTCCCTTGGTTCACATTTAGAAGGCTTTTATTTTCAATTCCGTAATTCAATAAACTGAACTTCAGACTTGCACTTGAAAAAAAAATCACTTAAAAAAAAAAAAAAGTGTAGTTATGGAATACTCACTGTGCCATGCAAAAAGTCATCTTCCTTTTAATGTCCTCACTTCATTCCCAACTTCCTTCATTGAGTAATTATATATTTTTTGCAAATTCTTTGTTTAAAACCACCCCTGACAGACACCTTCACTTCCAAACTCAGAGTTCTTTCTGCAGCTTTGTTGGGTACAGGTTTTGTCTCATCACAGAGATCAAATCCACCCGGGAAGTCCAAAGCTTCAGAGGAGTCACCTGGGGTTGGGGGTGTTCTGCCGGTGTGTTCCCATGAGTCAGCTGTCTCAGCTAATTGCCTTGTTTGAGCAGTTATCCTGAGTGGCCCATAATTACCTGGGGGTAAAATGTCTGGAGAGAAGGAGGAGTGAAGTGCTGATTGTGATCTGCAATTGGAACCTTTCTCTGGACGAATAAAGTGAATTCCTATTGCAAGCAGCTTTCCCCCTCCCGTGCTTGCTTTCCCCCAGTTATTTACTTGAGGATCTGTCTCAATGAGGTGATTTATTGTCACAAAGCTTGGGGGTGTTTCATGCTCTAATACAGACCAACTGCTTCTAGTTGAGGCCTGTTTTAGTCATGCAGGGTGTTACAGTGCAAGCTGGATTTCCTAATAACAGCATTGCCTCCTGTAGCACCATCCTCTGGATACTGCGTGGCGAGAGACTGTCAGTGGAGGGAAGAAGGAACAACAAGTTCCCAAGAAGTTATTCCACTACCACATCAAAGTGCATTTTCGTGGTAAACTCAAGCACATGTGGGAGAAATGCTCTGGAGATCAGACCTCCACCATAAACATCAGAGAAGTTTACAGGAGGTTTTTTTAATCAATAGTAACATTTGTAGAGAGATCCTGGATTTGGGCTGTTCCAAGGCTGTTGTGTATCAAAATGTCCTATTGTAGACAGAAATGGAGAGCTGTTCTACAGAATAGGATGACATTAATATGTCAGTTTAACTGGAAAGTTCTCTCTTTTAAAAGAGAGAACTTTTTAAATTAAAATACACTTTGAATGTTTTGCAGTCACTCTAAACCTGTACTTGCTGCTTTCTTCTGGATGGGCAACCTACCAAGAACTTACTGGAGCTTTGCAATGAGCTTTACATTCATGAGGAAATCATAACCCCCTTTTTTTTTAAATTGAAGAGCTTTCCGTGCCCAAACCTACTCCCAGCTTTTTCAAGGATACAGAAATATTCCTGTAATACTTTAAAAAATTCAGATGCTTCTTACAGAAATCAACTAGAAAAAAGTTGTGAAATCTGTAACTTTCAATGTTATACCTGAAAATTGAGAAAAATCTAAGGAATGTTTGAGCCAAGTTCATACAGCTTTCTGAATGTCTCAGATATCAAAAGATTTAGTGATTTATACAGCTGAGCACTGAAGTGAAATTTGAAGAATTAGTCAGGGTTGATGGGGGAAAAAAAAAATCTGTCATATAATTGTTTTAAAAGTGTCATTCTGATGGAATTACATCATCACATGGACTATTATCTCAAGAAACAGTAAATAACTTCCAGAACCTTCTCATGTGCGTTCTTTGTAATTTTTTTTACTCAGTTGCCAGGAGTTAACTTGGGAGTGGTGCCGTGACTGCTCAGTGCTGGGTGTGGGGTGAGGGGGCACACACTAATTGTTGTTTTTGGGGGGGTTATGACACTCCTTAATGCAAGTTTGATGTTCAGCTTGCAGAACTGAAAACAGCAGCCTTCTCAGTGCAGCCAAAGTGAACACAAGGGTCTCTCCAGGGAGTTTAGAGCAATGGAAAAGGAAGATACGACTTGACCTCGTTGTTTAAGCTTAACAACAGCAAGATCACGGGCTGCCACTGCCCAGCAAAGCATAGGAATGGTGCCCCTGAATGGCTCCTGGGTTTAATGTGATCTTCCCTGCACTTGGGGCACATGGCAGTGCGGGGTGAGCCGTGGTGTGCTCTCCCAGGCAGCACCGCTGGTCCTTTCCTGCACAGCAGCTCACACCAGCCAGCACAGTCGACCCCTGTGCTGCAGATTAATGCCTGCCCACCAAAAAGAGCAGTCTGCTTCGTTAAGTAATCAAAGCAGTACGTTAAACTGCGGCATTTTGATGCTTTATCTCATTCTGAAGCAATTTACTCCAAAGAATGAATCACCAACACTTGACTGTTCCTCCCCATTACACTTTTCTAAAGTAACAAAATGATTAAATACTTGTACAAGGGCCACCAAACTCAACCTCCAGCATAATGCCACAGTTCATGAGGTTCACAATAAAGGACTTTCATTTTCAGGTTCTACAAACCATGCCAAGGGGTACTTAAATATACGGCTTCATTTTGGCTTTAGCTGTCTGTAATGCGTTGTTTTTAACAGCAAACTAATTGAAATTAAGCAAATTAATAGCCAGGAAAAGTCCAGCCACTCTTAAAGGTGAGATAACTGAAAAAACTACCTTTCTTATTGGATTTACCCACAAGCCCTGAAAAATGCAGAGGCAAAAAACTGAACAGTGCAAATTCCTTAAGATGCATCTTGGTATCAAGAAACATATAACGAAAAATGAGATAGTATAAGCCCTTTGTAACTTCAAATGAGGCACTATTAGTTTAGGAATGTAAGCCAGTAGGAGAGAAGGTGGGTTTTGGTTTTGGGGTCACTTTTAGACTAGAACAATCAAGACTAAAAATTTTATCCCAACTTTATTTAGCTGTATTTATGTCTATCAGCTGTAAAGTAGAAGTGCAGGGTATCGATACCCTAGACATGAAAAGCTCTTAGCCCATTAGCAGTCCCCTCAGTATTTTAAATTACTCAGCACAGTAGTAATTTCAGATTCTGACATGGCTAAAAACCTTAAAGAATTGTTTAGGTAATTCAGTACTAGTTCACCAGGCCAGTCTCAGGCTCGTTGGAAACACAGAGAGGAAGAAAGAGCTCCTTGATACTGGAAACACTTTTCATCCATCTGTCTCCCCGTCCTTTAAATCAGTGCACAAAGTCAACTACTGAAACAGCACATACAAGTTTTAGGGTTTATGGCATTGTATTTTCATAACTAACTGTAAATCTGATAAAACATTACTTTTGAGCTATCTTAGTTTAATCCAGTCAGCACAAATATTCTCTCTCCTGCTTTTAGACTGTTCCCATAGCAGATTCCATCCTTCTTGCTTTTCCCTTACTGGTTGAACTGTTTAAAAAGGAAATATAACAAATAGAGAACATCATACAGCAGCTTCTGTGGGATTCTTCACCAAAATAAGTACGATGGCCCACTCTCTAGTACTCTCTATACTAAAATGCAATTAGCTAAGTCATTATATATAGCTCATAAAATTATGTCCAAGATTGTGTAGTCCTGACATCCAATTTACCAAAAAGTAGAATAGAATAATATTGAATAGAGGCAAAAAGTTCAGGTATGGTGTTTTTTGCATGCTTAGATCCTGGACATTTAGAATCTAAAAGGATTTTTTTGGGCAAAAACAGCCTTGCTACCTTTCCATCCACACCTTCCAAAAAGCTAAACACAAAGCCCCTGAAAAAACTGAAACACAATATATTTATTTTTGTTATCAAATAAAGGCATAAAACTAAAACTTCAGGAAAACAAAACAGATTAGCTAAGGAATTTAAGACCCTGTTTTCCAGTCAAACTTTTATGACCAAAATTACAGAGAAATTTAAGGCTATTGGGAGCGTTTGCAAAGAGAACAAAAGGTCTTTCAGACTCTCAATGTCAGCTCTCTGTGACTTGTATCTATCCAGGTCTGTCCAAAGTCATTTTCAGAAACAAGGAACCTGTTTCCCAGCTCAGATCTGCCTCAAAGTGTTGTCTCACAATGCTGCTTCCAAAATAACTCAAAGTTCACGTGTGACAACTGTAAATATGACAAGTTCAAGCTCTCATAAGACACAAGATCACAAGTTCTCCTTCCTGATTTCCCAAATCAACCAATTGTTTTTGCAAATTCAGTTCAGAACTCAGCACTTCAAAGCCCATCCTAGACAGAGAAGTACCAATGAATGATTAAAGGAAATACAAATAAAAAGGTGATCCCTACAGAGCAGTTTAGTCTAGTAAAACTCAAGGGTTTTAACTCAATGAACTTCACCTTTTTGGAGGTCACATGAAGCCAGTGCTTCATTCTCAGGCAGAAGGTTAAAGCTGCACATAAAAACCAGTCAGTGTGGTGCTGTTTGTAGATTCCTGCTTTCCACTGTTGTGGTTTGGCTGAAATGCCCAATCTGTATTTCAGTGAAAGAGCAGGCAAGGCATTCCTGCCAGCTGAGAACTATCTACCACTGTCTCTTCAGGTGGAGAAATCAACTGGAACAATTATTTCGGAAGAGTTTTATTTTTCAAATCAAGCTCATGTGAACTTTAACCAATAATAATAATAATAAAAAATCCTTAATTTGTTCTTTCTGTGATTTTAAAAGAGGCTGAAGCTTTCCACAGTATGTTTTCTGAGGGGCATGATGTTGATGTATGGCTGGAGTGCCAGGCTGCTCAGATAAAAGCAGGGAATGAGATGAGCCTCTGATTTATGCTTGCACAGTGCTCCAGTTCAACACTTGTGGAGAGAAAGAACACTCTGTGTTTTGAGAACCCCAGGCTTACACCGGGAGAGTACAAACTAGATATTCCTCCACATTCGTTTTCCAACGCATCACCCAAAAAGAAAAGTGCTGAATGGATCAAGAACTTGGTACGTGGCACCAGGGACTGAGCGGAAGACAAAAGGGCTCAAATCCAGGCTGTCAGTCCTGCATCAGATTCTTCCACAAAGTTCTTGGCGGACTTTTCAGAATGTCATGAGAACAGAGCAGTCCCAGGAAGGTGCCATTTGGTACCACAGAGCACTCCCCTCCTGTCTGCAGAGAGATGTCACAGGAACAGCCTGTTCTCATGGTGGGCTGGGAGCTGAACCTCTCCAGAACATTTGCAGTGCCAAGCAGCCAGTCCCCATCTGTCTGCCAGCAGGAGAGACAGAAAACAAATGAAAGATGGAAATGAGAGGCAACCAGAATTTGGGCATAGGAGGGAAACATCTGCTAAAGGGACAAAAAAAAAGAGGTGAAGATAATCAGGAAAAGAATCGTGAAAGCAGGTAACACAACAAACCCATATTTCCAAAAAAAAGAGAAAGTGTGGGGGAAGAAAGGTGGTGGGCATAAAAATAAAGGGAATTTTCAGGGAAACATAATGCCAGATGTACTGTAGATACTTACCTGTGTTAATAACAAGAGATTTGATGAACAGAATGGCTGAATAACAATGAGCTTTGATTTCTCTCATGTATGGGTTTATTCACTGGGTTTGATCTTAGTTTTTCACCTTTTGAAATCCATGCCATAAAAAAAAACAAGTTAAAGATCATTGTATGAAAGTTATTTTTGACTTTGTGGGAGAAAAAAGAATCAGCCACTTAAATGCAAACTTCCTGAGTTTTCTGATTATTCCAGTACAAGCAGATGTGCATTGTTGTGTGCCTGGGTGAGAAATGTGAGTAAAATTTAGAAAAAGAGTAAAAAACCCCAATGAAATGGATTTAAGTACAAAATCCTTGATCTTATTGTAGATACACACAAGTGTGGGATGACCAAGTAAGAAGACATAATGAGAGTGGTATGATGTCATTCCTGAACAATTCAGGATCAGAAAAGGGGCTTTTTAAAATTAGGAAATTGCCTTTAAAACAGTCAGACATTAAAAATGTAAATAATATCTGATTTTTTTTTTTTTTTTTTTTTTGAGACATCTACCCTTTGAGCACCTTTGGAGTTGTCTCTGATTTTTAACTATTTTTTTTTTTTTAATGTAACAAATATAAGGCTTTTCTTCTGTGTTCAGAGCCAGTAGATGGAAGTTCCATCAAAATCCTATGTGTAGTAAGGTGGGAAAGGACTGTGACACACCAGTTTGGTGAGCAGGAGAGCAAGGAAGCTCTGGGAGCTGCTGTATGTCTGAAACCTGGTGTTGTCTCCCCTTTGAAGTGTGACTGGCACAGGAAGGATGTGCTTTCACAAGCAGTTTGGAGCTGCACATTGCAGGAACAGGGGCTTCACTGCTCCTTGTCCTGGGAAAAACAGGGACAGTCACGGCCCTCAGCACTCAGGATGCTCTCACTTGTCACCCAAAACACAAGGCAGCTCTTCAGGTGTCTGAAGATTTTAAACCATCACTCAGCAATGAGAAAAATGGCCAGAAGAGCTGTCTGGACACACCTGACTCAAGAGAAAACTCATGTCTGAATTTAATTGCTTCCATGTCGCTGCTGTGCCCGCTGCTGCCCTTCAGTGCTGCTGTAAATAGAGTCCATCACCTATGCCAGCCAGGAAAATGGGGGTTTGGAACAGCTTTGCTGGCACTTAAACCGCATCTTTTTTTTTGACTTTCTATCTTAGTCCTACCAGAAGCGAAGCCACACAGCACAGCACTGCAGGGTCACCTCCTGCCGGCCGTCACGGGAACCACAAACCTGGTGCTCCCCCAAGGCCTGGCGAAGGAAAAGCACCATCCAGCTGCTGCAGGTTCTCATCACTGACACACAAGCCTGACATAACAGCCAGGAAACTGCATTCTCATGTGGTATGTTCCTACTGGTGCTCCTTATTCTGGGTGACTCACCTGCTGACTGTGTCAGTCTCGCTCCTGGGAAATGCTTATCTCAGCTGCTGCAGCGTTATTTTTTTGATTGTTTCTATATTACTGAAATCCTAAACTCTTATTAATAAACCCCTAAGATGCCAAGGCAGCTCCTAGTGCTCTTAGCAGCTCCTGGTACTTCTTAGCAACTTCTCACAGCTGCTCATTTTAATATTAAAAGTGCTCCCAGTTTTTCATCAGTCTTGGATGAGCGTAAATGGATCAAGTGTTTAGGAAAGGAGAAGGAAATAAATTAGATAGAGATTTCCTTCTACACCTTGATCTTTCATGTTTTGTTGTCTCATGCAAATTATTTTACCTCTCAGTGATGCTTTCCTGGGGGTTTATCAGAGATAATTCACAGAAGGAAAATATTCTTGTCTCAAAATATAGCAAGAGCATTTCAAAAAAGATTTCTATACATGTATAGCCTTTGATGTTTGTTAGTCTCACTGTGTATTTAAAATTCAAATCAGGGGATCAGAAAACTCTTGAGACAAATGCATAATTCATATTTTCTATTTAGTATACTCATGGTATGTATTACTTTAATTTTTCTTGATTTCTGTTCGTTAAATATTTGCCAAAATAATAACATCCTCAATATTATTATATATTCTAACCTTTTATCTCATGACTTTCTTCAGAGCTGCCCTCTAAAAAGATGACATTAATGTCATTATTTATTCACTTAATTTGTGATATAGTAGTTATTTTGCAGATCAGTAGAATACATAGGATTGTGGAGCATTTAAAAACACAAAATATTTTAATACAAACCCACCATTTTAGGAGGGCTGATGGAATTAGAATTGGGGTGTCAACCAAAACCTTCCTGCTCTTCCACTGGAAAGCACATGAGAATCTGTTTTCAGACAAAATTGGGAGTAAGATTTTCATATGATTTCAGCAATCCCCAATAAAACCCCCCAGCCTTCTGTAACATCAGTTCTCAAACATGGTCACTGCAAGAAAATTTTAGGGGGAATCTAAGGAAAAAAATCTCTTTGAACTGCACTTTTATACTTTTGACTTTATACATTTATACATTTTATACTTTGACCTTACAACATCTGTTCTTTTAAGATACAACCATGCATTAGAGTAATCGATGATTTTAGCATTTCATGTTTAAAGAAAGAAGTGTCCAGTGAAGTGCTGCAGCTCAGTCTTACCTTGCACACCGAAAATTCAGATGGGGTTTCTTCTTGGTCTCTGCAAAGCAGCTGAACTGGGACTGTTTTTGCAGCTGCACCTGTCCGAAACCAGCCGTGACTCAACGGGCCCAGCTCTGAGATCCAGCAGGGCAAACTGAGAGTCTTTTTGCTGGAAGTCCCTGCCATGGTAAAGAGGAACATCAGTAAATTTTGTGCAGTTATCTCTATATACTGTGTTTCCTGAGAGGCATGAGGAGGTTATTTCCCCCATAAAATCCCTTATTACTAATTGTTTACTTGTCTTCTGCAAGCCATTCCCATCAATTTCCATACAAGCAACTGCAGAATTGTAGAAGACTCTAATTTTGTAATCTTACCAATTTTTAAAGAAGAGTATTTTCAGCGGACATGGATAAATTGGCAGTATCTGTATTGACATAAATTTAGTCTTAAAAAAAAAAAAAGCTCGTTTCAAGTCTCAGCCAGCTTATTTATCACACTCGAGCTGCCAAGAATTGCTGTGCAAAATCTGTCAGTTTTTAAGTTCTAGCTGTTGCATATTCAAAGCCTCTTCAAAGGATATTTCCTTGAGTTACATCACATTTAACCACCCACAGCTCCCCACGTCCTGCCTACACATTCAGATAATTCAGATAGCAGGGTGACAGAAGGACATTAACCTATCACATCTGAAGGGTTATTTAGGGGTTTATTTTGATTGTGGGTTGTTTTTTGGGCTTTTTTTCCCTAAGACTAAATTAGAACAAAAGACCTTTTCCTTTTTCGACATTAGCTTTCGAAATATCTATATACTCTCTTGGAGACGCCTTCCACTAATAATGAGTGCTGGCTGCCAGGGGCCCTTTAGGTAATGACTCCTGCAGGAAGTCTTGTGGAACAAAAATTTCCCTGAAATAAGTTAACAGTCTCACCCACCAGAAGTCCACGTGGTGAATATTTGTACAGCACAGTTCCAGCAAGGATTTCGGTCTGCCACTTCGGCTCCCTGCAGTAGGACTGGGCTCAGGAGGAGCAGCTCGCTGGAGTTGAAGGGATTTAGGTTAGGCAGGGAAGGATTATCCACCCCGAGTCAGAATGGCAGAACTTGGGCAGAGGAGCCAGGACAGCCTTTGCAATGTCAAGCCACAGCCAGGAAATGGGTATTTCCTGAAAAGAGAGAACAAACAGGGTCTTAATTCAAGCAGGGATGCTGGTTTTAATTCATCTAATTGTGCTAAACTGCTAATAGGCTAATTTGAAGAGCGCAGCACACTGAAGAAGCTGGTATTTAATTAACAAAACCACGCTTCACAGGATGCCAGACAAGGGGTCAGTCCTTGACTGAGGAGTTCCCTTGAGGGGGAAAAGCACGATTAAGGCTGCAGAAACTCCTGGTTCATTCTGCTGCTGGGTGCCACTGACTGGGAAGGAGGCTTTTGTTTCCTGGTTACTTTGTTTGGCACAGCTTTCTTTCCCTCTTTTCCTGTGCCAGCTGGGCTCTTTATCCCCCCTCTAGAAGTGGACCTGGAGCTGGCTCTGTGCACTTGTGGTTGTATTCATAAACTCGAGTGGGGCTGGCCCCTGATAGTGTTATTCATGCAGACTTCATGTGGTACAGACTTCTCCTTGAGCCAGAAATTTTACTGTATACACAATATTATAACTTTCAGGACCTTCATTCTTCTGCTTCTCTTGCCACTGGACCGATCAGGAGGATTGAATGTCCCTTAAGTCTCTTTCTCAGCTTGCAGAGAAGCTTCTCAGCTGACACAGTCCCTGCTAATGAGGCTGACAGAGAACTTCCAGCGCTCCAGGTCAGTGCAGGAGAGCTGCACCGGCTTTTCCAACTCAGCATCCTCATCCTGAGCCTACTAATGACCAATTTCATGGTTTCCATGCCAGGCTGGGAGTATAAGACAGCAGCCTCCAGTATTTAAAACCTAAGGGATAGCTCACTATTTTTTCTTTAAGGAAGACAGAAGGAATATGTTTGTAAGCACTTTGCTGGCAAAGTCCTGCATTTTCTTGTTACAAAAACCTAGTGCCAGAATCTGTTGTAAAGCTCGACCCTAGATTTTATAAATCCATGGAAAATAAATACACTGGTCATAACAATAACCTGGAAGATCTCTATTTCTTTAAGTCAGAGTGGTAACACCTCATGAACAGCGTAATGAAATGCTCTCACTCTTATCATGCACCACTTCTCTAAGTGGTCTTATATAAGACCACTGTTATAGAAGAAGTTATAGAGCATTTAGCTGAATTATATGTCTGTTTTCACTATTTCATGAAAACCTACTATTAGAATGGCCAGTTTATCACAAATTGGCATTTTTGGGTCATAAATGTATTTTCCCCATAGGTAGGAGTAGTTGTTTTCATGTGGTCACAGCACCCTGTGCACACCACTTGGCAGGCTGTGTGAAAAGAGGAAAAAAAAAAGGTTCAGTGGATTTTTGTGAGAACCAGTGCTTTCCTAATTCTTGATGGAGTGTGAAAGTGGGGATCGGGGTAATAAACAAGGTTCCTTAATTCAGCCTGAAATGAATGTATCCTGCATCCCTGCACCACCTCTCTGGAATATGTATGAATAGCTGTCATCCCAAAGGCACCATTTGTTCCAGTTCTGTAAATTCTGTATAACACACACACAAATTAGTTCCTTGATGCATGCCACAGAATTGCATTTTTACCTCTGATTTTTTATATGCTTTAGGTTTTTTTCACTGTTAACAGAACCAGAGACATAAAAGAGGTAGGTTTATGCTTTAAATAGATATTATATATATATATAGTTTCCTAAAAATCCTGATGCACACTGTTAAAAATTACCATTTCACATAATTTCAGAGGCTTTCATTTTTTCCCTTCTTTAGATGCTAGAACATCCTAAGCAAGAAGATGCATAGAAGTTGTTAAAAACTGAATTCAAATTAATTGCCTTTTACTTTGAGGGCAAGGGGTGAAAAGAGACTTTTCATACATGTACTTTTTCCCTGAGAAACACTGAGTATTGGGATACAAATTTGTGCATAAAAAGACTTACTGTCTTTTTAACTCTCTTTATCCAAGACAGAAAGTAGATTGAGAAAACTGGATGCAGCCAAGAAGGGCTGGAAGCTGGAACTGTGTTAGCAAAGCTTTAACTTTGAAAAAAATATGTTTTCTTGTCAAGAACAATGAGCTGTGTGGGTACATGTTCAAGCAGGAGCATTCCCCAGAAAATAGTGTCACCCAGAGAAGATGAAATATCTTAATGCACCACCTAACCAGTGACAGTGAGTATTTTTTTTCTTTTTACTCCTTTTGGATAAATCTCTCACTTTGTTGTTTTCTCCAAAACATTATCATTATTCATAGTTATTCAAGCAGAGAGAAAAATCAGTGACCCTGGATATCCAACTTCAAGTCACTGACTTTTGGTCTGTATTCAGCAGGAACCCCATCACGAACAATTTTTTCAGTCCTGTAGGCGAAGAGAAGAGTTTAGGATTAACAATTCACAGCTTTTAATGCCTTTCATGAGAAGCAATTTCATGGACTGACCTTTTTGGAGACACTCACGACAGAGTGATGAGAAAGAAAACAGCTTAGAAATTTCTCTGTGAACCCAAGGCTTCCACGAGGCTTGTGCAATACTGACAGCACTGAAATTGCCTTCAATACCATAAATGAATTTGTTTTCACTCTTCAAAAAGTGAATGTCACGAGGAAAAGTGCGTGCAAACCGTACAAGCTACACATAAAGGACAAATCTTAAAATACACAAACAGGGGCTGACTCAGAGTTTTCCAGCTCGGGTTACATAAATAAACATTGGCCAGTGCTGGTAGGACAGTGAATTAGAGCTCTTCTGTTCTAACACGAGAAGCAGCTTCCCCGCCAGCGAGCTGTAAGGAAAACAAGCAAACCAGCACAAGATTTTTCCCTCTGATCAGGTTTACAAACCAGCAGTTGCTTGCAAGTGCCACACCAGGCAGAGGGAAAAGGGCAGCGTTATTGCTGCCAGCAAATGCAGTTCCAAGGGGTGTGCAGGTTCAGCACCCACGAGATGACTGTGTGTGGCTGCTTCTGATCAGGCCTGGAACACTCAACGAGCAGAGTGAAAACTTGTTCTTTAACAAGGCTTTCCAGCTCTGCTCCTGCCTGGGAAGCTCTTCAGAGAAGCCCCAAATCACCTCTTCTCCCTACAGAGGTTTCTTTCTTGGAATCTTCCTTTACATTTGATGAGTCCCAAGAAAACTGCTCACTAAAGTTTTGTGAGTTTCTTCTCTTCCTTTCTGCAAGTTTTGGGTTTTTTTGTGTTTTTTTTTGTTTTACCTAAACTATCTGTCTTTTAGAGATACCAAATATGGTTTTGGATTATCAAAAATTACACTATCATACTTGTATTGCTTATAAATACACAATTACACCTACACACACTGTGTACATTGCAGGACTGAAGCCAAAAAGCACACGTTGGAAATAGTGAGGCATAAACATTTCTTTAAATAATATATTTATCCTCAAGCCACTTTCCCTCTGTTTTAAAGTAATACATACAGGAGGAGCCAATATTGTACTAAAATCTTGGTACTTTTTGTTGCAGTGAGTTCTTAGAACTGTTATTTGAAAGTCAACTGCTGAAATCTGGTACTGAGAGCTGTCATCTGCTGCCTGCCAACAAGCTGCCAAGAGATTTCCATTCCTATTGCCATGGAAACACAGGTTGGCGTGAGTCAGAGAAAAAGAGGGGGAAAAAAAAGGTGTTTTAAACAGTCAGAGTTTCCAAACTTTGACCCAAGACAGACTTTGCCTTTCTCAGCCAGGAAGCTCACACTGAGAGGGCCAGGCAGGAACAGTGTGTGGCACTGCCCTTTGCTGCCATCTCCCAGCTGTCACAAGTGTGAGCCTGGCTGGATTTTGCCATGGACACCTTCCCAGCAAGGCAGCTGCCTGCCCACGGCAGTCAGGAGTGGGAAGGGACTCGGAATATCCGAGATCTGTCTGCCCTGGTGGCAGCACAGAGCTGGTGAACAGGCCACGTGTGGGAACCTGTACAGGGCTTGACGAGCATCACAATCACTTCAGGAACTGCCTAAACGCTCACATATTTCACCCAGAAAATACACTGAACTGTGTGAGCTGCATTTCACATAAAGCATTTCTGAACTGGCAGATGAAGAAGCCCTTTCAGTGTCTGTTATATATCTTTACGCAATCCTTCCATTACAGTATTGTAATAAAAGAATCATAGGATAGGAGTAAAAATTTACCCAGCTTTAAGGTGGAACATCCCCCAGCCCAGATTTAACAGCCATTTCCTAAGTCTGTCAGGTACTGAAAGCCTCAAGTAGCTGCTTTTGCTATAGCTGACGGTGACAGCCTAGAAATGGAGCTGCTGTAAACATTTGCCAGCTTTCTTTCAGCCACTTTTTCTCTCTGGTATTTTGACTTCATTTGTCACCAGGCTTGTCATTAACTGTAGAAGTTATCCCAACTCTTACACTTTTTTTTTTCCAATTATCATTCATGGTTTTGAGGAAGCATTTAACTTCTAAAATTATCACAAACAAAACTACACTTTAATTACCTGATTCATGTTTCAAAGGATTCAAGGACTAAAATCACAGATATTATAGTTTAACACGTTGTTTCCAGATCAATATGGTGGAGCAGCAATCAAGGGCCCCCACTGTTATTATTTCAGGTTTTTAGTAGCAGCTTTTCATAATAGTAGACATCTCTCTTCCCTCCATGCTACCTTTTATTTTATTTTCTTTTTAAAAGAAGTTCACTCTAGCCTGTATCACAGCTGGATGAAAAGTCATGGTACTTAAAATCAAGTCTGATCCTAATTTGGTTTTTTGGTATTAGAAACTTTTTCTGTTCTTCCAATTATACATGTAAATGTAGCAGTGGCTTTCTGGAAATGAATGACAACGAGTGGTCACATAATCATGTCATCACTTGCAATGGGAAATGAAAAGCAAAACAAGAAACAGAACATGACTCCCAAGGAAGTACAACAGGTGACAGTGTCACTACTCTGCCAGCTCCCAGGACCTGGGGAAGCAATTCGGATCTGATGACCTGCAGACACTTACCCTGTCTCTGTATCTCCTTTCAAAATGAGCCTAAGAAAGGTTCTCTGAGATGGAACAGCTCCATTCTGCTTTGGCAGCGTTCCTGAGCACCTCCTGGGACCAGAAGAACGATCTCAAGGTGATTCAGGCACTCTGAGAGGACAAGAAAATTAAGTAAGGGAGGTCAGGAATGATGAAGGTGGAGAGAGCAAATGGAGGCAGAGGCAGAAGTGACATTCAGAGAATTAATTGACAGAAAAAAGCGTTCAGGGTGAATAGAGGTGAAGAAAGACATGCTATCTTTTGCCCGGTGGAAGCAACTGTGTTTAAAAGAATGTCAAGATGCTGCTGAAAAGTGGGAACAAGGACACAAAAAGGAAGTTTAAGGAAAAGAATGGATTCATGAAGCTGCCACACCCTCATAAATTACAGGGTAAAATTTTGTCTTTGCACAGCTACTGCAGTGATTGACCTCCAAAACCACTGGCCCTTGCACTTTCATCACATTATTTACTTGCAGTGCTTGTCAGGGCATCCTAAAGCCTGAGCCTTCCTTCTCCCCCAGATCTAGTAAGCCATGTTTAGGGCTATTTCTTTCAAAGACTATAATCTCAGGTTTCTTTGGCAACACCAGTGTCTCTTGAAATACTAAGCATTAGCCAGTTTCCAGTTTCTCAAGTTATTACTTCCTATACTTGGACATTTACAGCACTTCTGAAAGTTTAACTCTTCTTAAAAACAAAAACAAACAAACAAAAAACCCCAACAAAATCTCACTTTAATTCCTACTTTATTATTATTATTATTATTATTTTTCAATGGGTTAGTCAAATATCAAGCTACAGGGTGTTTTTTTATTACAGTTATATTACAAAAGCGGCTTGTTTGTAGGTGAGTGGGTTTTGAGCTGGACTGACTAGAGCAGCAGAGAGGGGCATCCCTAAAGGCATCATGACTGACACAACATAAGACAAGACACACACACACAGGGCAGGAATGGAATGGAGCACCCTTTGACGCTCCTGATTCATTTCTCAAGAGCCAGTTATATGAAGTGACAATTAGACAGAAGAGTCATCTTTGGCAAGGGTTGCTGGAGCCACTTTGGCACGTGACATACTTGCAGGGAGATCACTCCATGTGCAGTTGTCCTCCCAGAACCTGACAGTTATTGACGTTCTGTGCTCCTGCACAAAATGTGTCTGACTTCATTTACTGCAGGCACCGCTTATCCCAGAGAATGTTGTCCCTGAGCAGCACCACAGGCACAAAACCTTTCTCAAAAGGTTTTTCACAGACTGCTCTGGTGCCAGCGTGGTCACACCATACTGTGTATTGAGGGGCTGCTGAAGCAGGAGTGGTTTGTGCTCCTCGGAGATGCAGCAGCATCTGTTCTCCAGTGAGCATCTCTGGGAGTGCCAGTGCCAGTTCCCCCAGCAGTGCTTTGTCTCAGAAGAAACGTGGAACTAAACTTGACACACGTTAGGAATTTCTTTTTTTGCCACAGTGAAAAGTGGGACAGAATTCTCCGTTTAAAAGAAAACGCAATTATTTTCTAAAGAGGAGTTAATTGAAAGAAAGGGGAATATTTTGCTCTAGCAAAGGGTTCAAACTAAATGGACTTGAGGAGAGTGTCACTGTGGAGAAGTAAAGATGTTTCCACAGTCATGAGTTCTGGAGTAGAGGTAATGAAAGCCAAGGCTGATCCCAAAAGTATTGCTGAAAGGTAGTATTGAGGCTTCCTTTTTGTATATTTGTGTATTTATCATTGGTGGTCTGCAAAACCGCCCTAATTCTAGCCGTGCATTTTTTATAAACTGGACTGCCAATCAAGTTAAAAGCTTTCCAAAGGTAGGTTTTGTTTTTCACTTAATTTCTAAAATGTTAAAGGAAGTTGCTTGTCCTTGCAATTCCTGAACTCAACTGAGGGACGACGTTCAAGCCGTGAGCGTTTAAATTGGAGTTTATGGCACAGGTCAAATTTGTGTGCCCACAGTACTTTTGGAAAGATGCTCAAAAGTCTCACTAATATTATAAAAGATGGGGGGAAATACAGATGAAAGCAAAAATAAAAATCACTCAGCTACAGGAAAGAAAAGAAATTGGAACATATTGTTCCCGCTCTCTTTGAAGAGCCTCGATCACCGGTATAATCATTTTCTCATTCACATCTCAAATAGGAGCAACTTCTGAGCAGCCATTTCATGCCATATATTTGATGATCTGATGAAAGTAATGCTACATTTCTGGAGAAAGCTTATCTTCCTCTCTCACACTGTTTTCAAAATAAGCATAAAGTTTGCTTCTGCAAAAGTCAGGCACAAGTGTTCTCTGTTGCCTTGCCAAATCCAGCATATTGTTTGATTAAATTAATAAACAAGTTATCTTATTGGCATAACACTCTCTCAGGATTCTTGATAAACACTTTGGTTGGGTGTCTATTAAATCTTCTGACTGCTTACAATTATTTTCTATTATGGTAATGTGTGTCAAGCATCAAAAATAAAATATTACTTGTTTATTTCCCACATCAGTCTGGCCAGATGTGGAAATTGTGATTTTCTGTTTACCTTCCTAAAGATGAAAATACAGAGTAAGAGTGGTAGAGAAATTGAGCCCTAATTGGTAGCAAAAACAGCACCATCATTTAAAATCACACCACGTCATTAAACTTTGTTATAATAAACCACTGGTTTCATTTAGCTTGTAAATCATTTAGACCTTTCACATTTGATGAAGAAATGACAAAGGTAGAGTTCATGCAATCAGGTAGTAATACATAAAATTAACCAGTCACCAGCTGCTCCACCATAATTAATGGCAATGTGGAATACAGACTTCTTGTGGAGCAGAATGAGATTGTACACTTGGGAATATGTTTAATCTCCCTTGGACAAGGTGGTGCAATTACAACAATAAAGTGTAAAGTGATTGGAAAATCCCAAAGGTACTTAGAGACAAGCACGGACATACACAATTTTCGAAAGACTGCATTTCTTCCATCACCATTAGCATGTTTTATTGGATTTTCCTACATTAATTGAGAAATTCTCCAGGTTTCTTGCTGGGGACTTCTCTTCACAAAGGAGAGGAATGAAAATTCAGTCCAAATCCCTATTCAGTTACCAGCTGCAATCAAACTCCCTCCAAGCCATCACACCTCACCAAGGAGATAGAGCACCTGACTGAACTTCTGATGGCTGCTGACAGACCACGCAATGAGAGCTCAGAAAGCAATGGCTTCTTATAACTGGGCATGTAGAATCACCTCAGGAAAAAAGAACTATTCAAAATTCACCATTCCATAAACCAACAGCTCCTACCACCCTCTTGCTCCCCCGTTTCCCTTGGAGCAGTTCAGTACGTGCACAGGCCGTGGTCTGTAGCATTTACTGATGTTCCATTGAGGTATCTCTGCAAACGAACAGCTTTTTCAGCAGCTTTAACAAGCAGGTACAGATGCTTCACTACGGCTTTCTCATTATGACAAATGATTTTGCAGGGCTTCCTTTAGCACTCCACAGATGTCCCAGTCACTGTGTGAGGGAATAAACACTTTGTTTTTAAATGCACCCGAAAGGAAGCCAGCCCAAGAAAACCAGAAGAATAATCCTAGGGAACTACCTACAGTGATACTCTCTAATGGGTCAAAAAAAGGACATATTCTGTAATAATGCTAGCACAGTGAATTTAGTTCAGTGACCATTTCACTGCTTTTACCACAAGCACATTGAAATCTGCTGTGGGATCTCAGAACCATAACTGACTATAAACTTTGGTAAGAACCCTCATCAGGTTCTGAAAACTACTGATGATTTCACAAAAGCAAGCCTCCACTTTCATAAAAGATCTGACAGAGGGTTATCATGTCCAGTGAGAGTCAACAGTTCAGCTGAACTTCACGTAACAGCGTTCCAGGTGAAACCAGAGCTCTGTGCCAGAAGTGTCAGGGCCCTGCTGACACCAGTTGGCTTTACTCTGCTCCCCAAGCCTGATCCTGGCCCAGCACAGGCTCAGAGCTGCCCAGTGCCCGGGGCTGGAGCTGTCCCCTGCCTTGCTCCCCGTCTGGGGGCAGGGGAACAGGCCCTGGTTCTCTCCATGGGGGCTCCCACCACCACTCCTGGCCCACATGGATCTGCTGAACCTCCCTGCACACCAACAAGAAAATATCTTGTTCCCCAGCCTTCCCCTCTTCTCCTGCCTGCACACAGGGAACATGCAAGTTCCAGTGCATGCTTTCTCCAGCTTGATTTCTTGTTGCTAAAAGGACTGATCTATCAGATCCTGCAATCAGTGTAATCAGCAATACACTTTTTACTTTCTAAGCACGTCTTGCAGTTGCAATTGTTAGGATAACAAATGGAAAAAAAGGAACAGCAAACCCCTCTGCTTGTTGTTTTCGGTATTCATCCATTTCACTGCAGTATTTTTAGCTTGCTGCTTACTATTATTCCTTTATTCCTTGTCAAAGCCTTCAAGAACTATGGGTGAAAAATTACTTTCAAGACCTTCAGCTGGGTACAACGACAACTATGGCTTTGCAAAACACCTCTCAGGACAAGCACAATGCATTTGTGGCAGTTCAAACTGTTCTGTGCCACGCGGTAACTTGTTTTATTATCGTATGAAACATCATTGTCTGGACCCTACAAAAAGACCTCAAAAATACAGTTCTCTGCAATAATATTATTCACAATGTATCCATTCTTCTTTTTCATTTATATCTGAAAGCCCTGCTCCTACATTTCACTGCAGAAGAGTATTCAGGAGATAAGTACTTCTGTCCATTGAAAGGATACCTTTGGGAAAGCGAAAACTTTGGTTCTAATTGAAGAGAACTTAATTTCTTCAACATGCCCTGTTATCTACCTTTCTAAACCCTTCCCAACAGCCCTGATTAGTTACCTTTTTTATCTGCATCTTCTTTACTGAGTGATTACAAGACAAGTCACTCAGAGGCCACATCATGTAGGAAAAAACCCCAAACGTTTAGGCTTGGGAATAAGCCTAGCTGTACGAGGTGGAGATAAAAAAGAGTGACAAACCCACGATGTCTAGAGACAAAAGAATGATGTGTGGAAGTTGGTAAATCAATAAGTAATTGTTAAGCATGCAGCCAATCCTAGGCTTGATCCAATAATTGAAATCTGTTCTGGTCACCTGAGTCCTGTTTAGCAGGGTCAGCTCATAATTCAGGTGACTTTTGCACTTCTCATTGATTTTATTTAGCAGCAGATTTGTGGGTCAGATAAGACTATTCATCTCCCAGCACTGATTCAGACTCAATGAGAGCAATTACACATGATTAAATATGCTTGTATTTAATCTTTTAAAACTTGCCAATAAAAATCTTTTTTTTTTATTGACAAAAAATCAAACATTTGTGCATATAAAACCTGCTAGTTTTGGTTTTGTCTGTAAGCTCACAACATTCATTTAAATTGTATTAGAATCATAGAACATCCTGAATTGGAATATCCTAGTTATGAGACAATTGGAGCATTAAGAGATGCACGTAAAAAGAGAGAAAATCTCTAGAAATTAGAGATAAGTTGTTTCAATTACAGAATTCAATTACTATAAACTTGCTGTTTGTTTGGGTTTTTTTAATCCTGAAAACAGTCCTGTGTTTCTCTAAATCAGAGCAGGAAACTTTTCCGCAGCGGTTCTGAATCTTCAGATTCTCTAGTTCATCCCTGTTCCCCATGCAGCACAAAAAGCAGGAGACAGCTGGAATGACCCTGTCACATCTGTGGCTCAACCACATTTGGTCAACAGGCCTAAGTCCAACTACGTGTCAGCTTAAGATAAACCTCAACAAGCTGTGATCTCCCAGGGTCAGCCTCTCTAGGCAAGTGTAGTCCCAGGATCATGCACAGTAGCAAACCAGAAGTGTTATTTCTGCAGTTTGTCATGCTGTTTGCTCACTGCAAAGAAATATGTTTACTCTTTTTTTAGCAAACTTTGACAATTCTATTTTATATTACATGAACTGAAGGGACAAAATAGTAAGGGAGACACTGTGTTCAGGAGTCATCCTCACTGAACAGCAGTGGGATGGTAGATGTCTGCAGTGCTTCACTGCGTCTGAAACAGAGACTGTGGGGAAAATATTAACAGGATTTACAGGCACTTTTTGTACAAAGAATATATTTCACTTTTCATTCATGTGATGGGAATGTATTTCAGTCTTCACTCGTGAGATAGTTCAGTGGTGTCACCTGACGCTCCCTTTCTCTGTCCCTGTACTTTCCATTTCCACACCCTCAACTGTTAAAGCTTTCATTTATTTCCTTTGGATTTCAATTTTGTTTGTCTGCACACACATGGCTTAGTTTTGCATAGTCTGGTGTTGGACTTGGCTGCTGTTTCCAGTTGTGCATCCCAGGAAAGGACAGTGTCCCGCCTGGGAATTCAGGTACCACTGTTCAGTTTTGCACAGGGGCTCATGACACAGTCCCAGTTACCTTTGCCATTTGAGCTGACCTAGGAAAATAAATTCAGCTCACAGAGGTTTTCTGGTTGGCGTGAGTCTGTGGAAGAACCAGGATGCTGAGGCACAGACAGCAAAGATCAGAGACAGAAACAAAACACTGGGTTCCAAGCCTTGGGCTGCCAGAACTTCTCCTCGTGAGTCCCGGCAGTCCAACACAAGAAATAAACCCCAAAGTGGCAATAAAGTTGTAGTCTGAGACAGAACCGAGGCAATCTCCAGGAGAGACAACTCCAACACCAAACTCCACACACCTTTCAGCCCTGTGGCATGTGCAGTTCAGGGAAATGGAAACATCTGAACCAAGGGTTGTTTTGGGTTTTTATTACCCTGCTCTAAAACCCTGCATAATGTTCTGCTGGTGTTTGCTACAGGAGCTTTTTTGGTTTGCTCTCGCCTCCATCACTCCAGGTTGAAGGTTTCTGTGATGCTCTGGTGCAGCTGCTCATTCACCACATGGAATGAGCAACAGCGAGAAACCAAGAGGAATATCTACCAGTTCTGCTTGGTTTCGACTTAGAGCAGCTGGCGGTGCCATTGTAAATGTTGTGGGTGATGGGTTCTAAGTAAATGATACCAAATTGGTGAGATTGCGGTTTAGAAGTAAAACTAAGCTGTCTGTCATCCAAAAGAGTTGCCTAGCAAATGCTGTTTTAACCACTTCACTATTTAATTTCTAGCATGAATTCACAGCCAACTTGATAAGCTGATAAACTCAATCAACTTTTAAAATAAAAACCCTCAAGTATCAGACTCTCCAAGTGTATTAAAAATACCAGAAGGAACTGAGAAAAATTTTGTTTTACAAGAACTTAGAGTTTGCAAATTCAGCAAATTATTTATGAGGAGATGCTTAAAGTGATATTTACCCTCCCAGTTCTCCCCTGTAAGTCAAGAATACTTCCATTAAACCTTTTTTCCATAGTCCTCCATTTCTGGGACAAGAAACAGGGGATTTAAAAGACATATTTAGCAGGTTATCTGCTATTAAGCAGAAGTAAGCTGCAAAATACAGACCACTTCTTCACCATGTACTCTTTTTTTAAACTTGGTTTTGGTTTGGTTTGAAGTCTTTCTTCCAGTCCCCTCCATCCTAAATAACTTGGACCTTCCTGCTATTTTTTTGTCTAGTTCTAACACAGATGAGATATTTTTCCCATTTTTAAATGGTAGGAATTTAGACAATTTATTTACAGAAGCCTCTTCTGTAATGAATCTGGAACAAAAAAAACACTACAGTAATCACATATTAAGTAACTTTTTTCTTCACCTGAGCACGTTCTCATAGAGAGCCCATGGCAGGGAACTCCAAGAACATCATCCTTGATATCCTGTTTCAGCTGAACCAAAGAGAAAAGTCCATCCCTAGGCCTAAAGAAAAGCAGCTTCCTAATTAACACAGAGAGCAGATTATGAAACCTAGTCCTATGTCCTGACTAGAAGCTGCTGAACAGGGAAAAAAAAAACCAAAAAAAAGCCCAGATCTGTAATTCTCAAGTAAGTAGAACATTAAAAACTAAAATAAATCCTATTTCTGTTGCGTGTAGCAGTTCTAACACAATTTCTACTCACACCATCTGGGAAGTGCCCTTTGACTCCTGCCTAACAGGGAGCACGGGAATTCTGTTGGCAAAATTGCACTGTAACAGGTGAATTCCAGGGAGCAGTTCAGAATTATGCTGATCTGAAAGAAAAAATAAGAGAGAGACAAAATTAAAAAAAAAAAGAAAGAAAGAAAGAAAGCGCTCAGCAAGCCTTAGCATATTGCAGGCCTGTTGCCAGACCTCTGAGCTCTGCAAATGTGAGAGGCTGGAGGCATTACTGTAGGAAGCACAAATGTTCCCTTGTCTCCACATAATTTGCAGAAAGTGTTGCATCTATGGAATCAAAACTTGTGGTTAAATATGCCACTTTCCATGAATGCAAGATCTTTATTAAACTGCATTCTGAGCTAAACAAACTGGGTTAATACCCTAGAATTGCTTTGCTTCAGGACTTTTAGGTCAAATTCTCTCACAGTAATTGGTGCCAATAACAAATGACATTACAGCTGTATCTGTATAAACAACTTTACTTACTCTAAACCCCCAATAGATGTTTCAGAATGGTTTGTTCCCATGAAGGAAGGCTCTTAGTTTACATAAAACTTAATTTCAGTGCTTAGAAATGAACACCCTCTGGGCCATCACACTGTGCAGCTGTGAAAACACCCAGGTCTCAAATCCTGGGCTGGGGAGCCTTTAGACCCTGCTTTTCTACACCAAAAATCAATTGTGTCACTTCTGCAGTGACCTTCTGTTTCTTCAAAACAGTTATTTTAAATGCTTTTAATTTTCACCTTCCCCAGTCTGTACCTGAGGTGGCACTTTCACAGACTATCATTTTACAAGTGAAAAACCCTCCCGGTTTTGAATAGTGCTTTGGAATAACATTGGGTTTTTTTCCTAAGGAGTGTTATTTTAAAATCATTTTTTTCATTTATGGTCTCCTCTACTTCTGAAAGCATTTGAAAAGACCAGTAAAAAGACTTATCAGCAATTTACTGTGGATATAGAAAGAACAGAAGAAGGTGATTGCTAATTTAGAAAATCCCCTGACATCTGGGCTTGCTTGATGAAACCAGAGATGTAAGGCTTGGATGCAAATCTTGATTTCAAGAGCTTAGACTTGGAATACCAGCAATGGAATACCCTGGTAATATTTGCTATCTGTCAAAATACTGTAAAGAATTAACCATTATATATATTTTAAGTAAAACACTGCCCCCTGAGAATATTTAACTGTCAGGCATTCAAACTCACTCTGCACATTCATTCTAAGTAAATCCAGTGTATCTCTATCACCAAATTATACCCCAACTTACACCGAAGAGATCTGATGTGTGAAAATGGTCTGTAGGCAAAAAGTGGTGATGCATCCATACCATGCTCTTAACAGTCACATGGGGAAAAGGAATCAGCCATGCTTTGGTTTTAGCTTGTCTTATTAAGGATAAAAATCCTAAAAACAAGTCATGAAAGAAAACCTTATGTGTTTCTAAAAGCCTGACAAAAAAATCTCTTCTGACCAGACAAAAAACTGGTATAGAATTACATTTAAGAACCCAACCGGACGCTTTTCACATTGCTTTGTGCTGCTGTAGTTCAGGCTCTTGAAATTATTATGCCACAATTTGATGCTTTTCATTGTTAATCCTGAAGATCTTATATGGAAGTTTTAATTAATGTTCTCAAGTGTCAAACCTGGGTATAGACGGCTTTCTGATTAACCTGCAAGTCAGACTCTACAGAATGTATCAAATGATGGCTCTGCATTAACTATTTTCTACTTATCAATGGAATTACTTTCCCAAATTTCCAGGCTGCAATATACTTTCCTTAATATATTAAGACCATGCAGGCTGTTTTCTCTTCCCTTTGATTTCCAAGAGTACAAATGCTAAAACTTAAACCAGAGGAGAATTCTGTACAACTTCCACAGCATTTGAGGCAGCTGAGATGGTCAGAGAAGGAAAAGCATTGCAATGACTAATCCTGGGGATCCCTGAAGAACAAAGGAATGGAAATTTGCTCTTTGCTGCGTGGACTAATTTTTCTACCAGCTTTGAGAGGTTTCCTTTCTAGGGCTGTTTATGTTGCAAGTGGGTTTGTCGAGGAGTGATATAATTAAAAACGAAGTGTTAGTTAAATTGCACTGCAAACATCTGCAGTTTTCACCACATAGTCTTCATTAGCACAGCAACAGCCTTGGAAATACAGCTTAAACTAAAAGCTCTTCTAAATTTTCTGTGACCTTTGAGTCTTTTCCTGTCCTGCAGTCTAATAGCTCTGATAGCTCCCCGAACTTAGTCCTGAGCAACTGAGTACTGAGAAACACTGCTCATACTGCAGTGAGGAAACAAAATAATCAAATATTAGAGGGAAAAAACGACCTTATATGAATTAAAGGCTATTTGTTTCAATTCCCAGCTAAGAATAAAAGATAATGATGTGTTTAGGGCACTGCTGTGTTAATCCCCCTAGTTAAATGACAATTTTACATACCTTGGGAAGCGATGAAAACGAGGTGGCATGTGACTTTCGGTTCACATTAGATGCTTCATTTAATAGCTCTAATCAACTCCTATGCAAGAGTCATCTACAGAATAAAGCAGAGGTATTTAAACAGTTTATTAAGATGTTAAAGCATTAATGCAAAGTTCAATAAAAAGCTTTAACATACAGAAATAATGTAGGCATGAAGCAGTCAGATAATTAAAAATTACATATAAAATGCAAGAGAAATAGAAACAAATGTGCATATAGTCAGATAATGATAGCAACGTTTTATCTCGTTGGTGAAACAACGAACAATAATTATTACTAATACAATGTTATTTTAATTCATACCCTAAGGTTACAAAAAAGAATCTTCTTGGCTCATCTTTTGAAAAATCACTGTAGAATTTGCAGCAACAGTCAGAAGTCATGCTGCCAAGTATGGGACACGTTAGATGTAAATCTGTGACCCTTTTTTAAAGTGGTGCACAAGGCCAAAGGTGGTGATGTTTGTAATCTGGTAGCTGTGAAGTAGCAGCTTTAGAAAACAGTTTAATATATCACGCATCACCGCTGAGTTGTTTGCTTGCTCTAAACAAAATAAATTCCTCTAATAATTTATGTATGTCGGTGTATTGCTGATTCACAGCTTCTCTCATTTCAACTGCGCTTGGCATTTTGCCTTGGACTCGCTTCAGATCTCTATCATTTGTCTCTGCTGGGCAGTAATAGTTTCCTTGGCAAAAGATGTGACACTTTATTGTGAGATACTAAGTAGCCAAGCAGTTGTTTCTTTAAAGACAGTTGGAAAATATGTTTTGAATAGAGAAGCTTTTAAACTAAATAGAGTAAGTGTCAGGAGTTGAAGATGTATATTCCATTTCACTGAGGGCTGATATTGCACCATTTGTTTTCTGTGAATATGAAGCAGTCCAAGAAGTTGGGTTTTTTCCCACAGTACAATAATGAATGCTTGTAGGGATTTAATCTAGTAGATGACAGCAAGTCTGACAAGGAGACTAAACAAAAGAAAAGGGAAGAAAGAGTCTCAAAATCAAATGAAGCTTTTAAAATAAAGGCCAGTGGGACAGCTTAATTAGGGCCATCACAGATGATTATCAGTTCCTGGTATTCTGAATTCAAGGCTGGCTGCCATTTCTGAGAATATTCTCTTCCTAAAGCAGAAGTCCTGCTGCATGGAAAACCCACTGCTGACTGGTAACTGGATGAAATTCTACAGCTGTGGTGGTAAATCGTGTTTTCATCAAAGAAAAAACAATCAGGTGTGAGTAAGTGTGAAAATTCTGCACAGGTGTCTAGGGCATGTAGTAATGTATATAACAGTAATGTGTATAATGTAATGTATATAATTTAATGTATACATCAACATGTAGTAATGTATATAATGGTAACGTATACAATGTAATGTATACATCAACATATACTTTCCAGTGTTGCCTAAACACTATGCTAGCCCAGTTGTTTTAGATTCTTTGCTCTGATCTACTAGAAGTTTGAGGTTGTTGTAGCTGAGCTCTGTTCCATGCACTTTTGCTATTTTAATTTGCCCACAACAGCCTTTTTTAAGCAAGCATTTAAAAAGCGAGGTGTTCCATGCATTATTCTTGATGCATGTCAGAGACAAACCCTAGAACTGCTGTGAACAATGGAAAAAACCCAAACAAACCAGCTTGCTTTCTAATGCATTGCCCAAGACGGGGGTTTGGAGGCCAGAATAAACGCGTGAACACAGAAATGGCAGGCCAAACCTCACATACTGAAAGCTGTGGAGCCTGTGTGACTCTGCACAAACTGTTACAAGAACTGATAGCCAGTCAGTTTAAAAAACAAACAAAAAACCAAACCAACAAACAAACCCCCAAAACAAAACAAAAAACTAGCATATTGTGTAGTACGCTCCTTATTTCTAGTGCTTATCAAAGTATTCAGTGAGGAAGCTGTTTGTTAGGGAAACATCTTGGCCCTGTCTGTGGCCTTCTCCTGAGAACAATGAGAGAAAAAGGGTAATAATTTCTCTGACATTCATTATAATTTATAAGTCATTGTAATATAAACAGCCAGTACTAATTTAATAAATAATTTCAAAGTCATTATGCTGTTATGAGCAACAAAATACCACCACACGTTTAAATATTTATTTGCCTTTCTTTCCTCTTTCTTGCCCCTTCCCTGCGGTGGCCAGAGGTTCCCTGAGGCCGCGGCTGATGATGAGCAGCAGGGTGGGTGACAGGCACCCAGGGGTGGCCTTTCCAGGGCTGGGGTTAGTCCAGGGCCCCGTGTCAGCCCCTGGGGACTGTCAGCCCCTCTCCCGGTGCTGCCCCAGAAGGGCTGGGCTCTGGGTCCCCTCACGCCGGGCTCTGGGTTCCCTCATTCTGGGCTCTGGGTCCCCTCACGCCGGGCTCTGGGTTCCCTCATTCTGGGCTCTGGGTTCCCTCATTCTGGGCTCTGGGTTCCCTCATACCGGGCTCTGGTTCCCTCATTCCAGGCTCTGG
>JAYRBT010000001.1:3659734-3685037 GCA_036023395.1 Myiotriccus ornatus
CGGGCGCAGCGGGCCGGCCCCGCGGCCGCCCCGCAGGAGGAGGAGGAGAGTGGGGGGAAGGCGACGAGAGCGCTCCCGCGGGCGGCAGAGGAGCGGCGGCACCAAAAAACTGCGGCACGCAAATCGGGAGGGAGCGGCGAGCATCACACCGGAGCCGCCCGGTTTCTGATCGCTCCGCGGCAGGAGCGGCGAGAGACGCGCACGCCGAGAGACAGAGGGGCGAGCGGCGGAGGCGGAGGGGACCGCGGCGGGAGGAGGTTTCGGCGATGCCGCCCTGCAAGTTTTGCTTGATGCGCTCGGGAGCGTGAAGAAGGTCCGCCGGCGCTTCTCGCCCTCCTGCCCCGGGAGCCCGGCGGGGCCGGGGCGAGACCCTCCAACCCTGGGAAGCTGAAGCCCCCCGGCGCTGCCTCCGGCCGGGCATGCGGGGCACCGCGAGGCGCGGCCGGGCGAGGAGGCTGCGCCCGCCGGCGAGGCTGCTGAGGCTGCCAGCGGCGCTCCGGAGGGGCTGAAGGTGCCACCGGGCAGAACCGGCAGAGGGAGCGGGGCGCGACCGCCCCTCTCCTCGCCGCCCCGCCTCGAAGTTGCCGGAGCTCTCCCCGCGCCCAGGGCGGCTGCCGTGCCCCGGGACACCGCCGGTGGATGCGCCCGCCCCGGCCCGGGCAGCCCCCGGCGGCACCGCGGGCAGTGAAGGCAGCGCATCCCGCGTCCCCCCCGCGCCGGCCTGAAGGAGGACGGGCAGCCCCGGCGGGCCGAGGGCCCGGGGGGCACCAGCCATGGGCTGTCGTGAGGTGAAGGGATTATTGCTCTGGAGAGTCGGCATTTTCCTGCCCCTGCTGACAGTGCGCCCCGCCGCCGCCGGGCACGTCGCCAGCAACCACGGTAAGTGCGGGCAGCCGAGGGGAGAGTGCGGGTCCGGGATGGCCGCAACTTCGCGGCGGGGTGCGGGGATGGAGGGAGCGGGTCCGCCTCGGCTCGGTGCCCATCCTCTCCCGGGGGCACAGGGATGAGGGACCGGGCGCCGCCCGGAGGCCACGGCTCCCTGCCGCCTGCGCCCCGCACAAGCTGGGTGTTCGGGGACAGAGGGGCAGCGGGGCTCCGCTGCCCACCGTGCCCCGCCAGGGCGAGGGGCTGTCCCCGCTCCGCGGGAGAACGCCCCGGAGCTGTCCGCGGTCAGCCCGGTCATCCCCGGCCGTCGGGGCTCGGGAGGAGCAGCGCGTCACCCAAAGTTGCCTCCCGGTGTGGCGGAGCCGTAGCATCCTTTCACTCGAAATGCGGTTTTAAGGTTTACCTTAAAAAGGTTTACCTTAAAAAGGTTTACCCTGGAAAGGTTTACCTTGGAAAGCTTTACCTTGGCCCAACGCAGAGCACCTTCAGCACGGGTTTGGGAGAGCTCAGCGCGCCTGAAGGGAAATCGCTGCTCGTCCGCGAACTGCCCGAGGGTTCCTGGCTGTCCTTAACAACCAGTTTTTAACATCTGAGTGTCTGGGAAAAAATCCCGTTTAAAATCCCTGTAAGAGGTGCGTGCTCACCAGGTCTTGCCGAAGACGATGTTTTAATTCGTGTTGTAAGGTGTGTGCGTGTAAGAAGAATGACTCTGGATTAAGAAGGGACTCGTTCTGTTTGTAAGAATGAAAATGCATAGCACACCTAGAGGATATAAAGCATGATTGGGAAGGACTGAGAAAGAGGAGCCCAGACCTGATTGTGAAACGTTACATGTTATCAAACACCTGGTAGAGCAGAGTGGTTCCTTAACTGCTTGGTTTCTGTACATCTCTCTGTCTAAGTTACAGAGGATACATCTATTCCTAAATTATGGGAGTCTTACATACTTTTAATATTATTTTCATACAGTTTTGCTTTTTTGAGGTTTTGGTGTGATGTGACTGAAATGTGGGAATTGAAGGGTAGCTCTGAATGTTGCTTCTGCCAGAAATTAATTTACCTGCTGTACTGAAAGGAGTACTGAGAAGGGTTGTGGTGGAAATGATGGTGAGAAAAAACAAACTGGGCTTAGCCTTGGAGTGCTATCAAATATATGGTTCATATATTTTCACATTTTTGTTCTACGGTCTATTTTCAGTGTTCATTTTATCCACCTGAGTAAGAGTGAAAACAGAGAATAAAATACCTCGAAAACAGGAAAGTACGACAGTGTGGCCACAAATACCCCGTGCTGTGGCAGGGACATTCCAAGTTACTGTTATTCCTTTCCCTCTTCTAGGCTGAATGGGAAGAATAATTCCAGTTTATAATTGTATAGGATGCAGTCATATCAATGCTATATTGGATTTTGCCCTTTCTCATGGCTTGGCACACATCAGACCCTCACAGTAGCACAGGACAGTTTTCCTTTTATGTCCCAGGCATTCCCATATCTGTGCATTCCCATATCTGCTGCATTACCACAAGGCCTTACAAGACACACGAATGCAGTTTGAAAAATAATCTATTCGAAGTATTATAGGCGTCAAAGGCAAAGGATTTTTAGCAAGTTAAGCTAGGTTTTTAAACTAGTATTTGATATTCTAGGATTAAATTATTAATTAGTGTTTTAAAAGGCAAGTGAAAAGGGGAAAATAGTTGCCAAAACAATTCAGCCCAGAGGAAAGTGTGCCAAGGACGAAGTGGGTTTTTGATGTTGACATAACTTTTCCCAGCAAGTTCTGCATAGAGTACTGATGAGTTACTTGACTTCTGAATAACTTCTCTTTCTTGCTTCAAAACTTCAGATAGAAGGAGTAACCTCTTCTCTCTGGTACGGTTGTTGTACCATACAAGTCAAATAATAAGTCTAACTCAAAACCCAGCTGAACTGAAAACCGACTGAATTAATGCAGGTGCTTTAATGTGCACAACCCCACCTGATTAACGAAATTCTAGCAAGAAGAGTCTCCTTTTAATGAAGGCTTTCCCCAAATCTAGGAATTGAATGAAAGAAAACTACTACAATAAAAATGTTGCCTCACTGTGGAAGCACTTCAGTGTGCAAGTTTAAAATGCCATTTACTAGTGTTTGGAATCCCAGCTGTAGAGGATCTTTTAAAATCTTGTGAGGAAACATAATCTCTTAAATTTTCATAAAGGGATATTTTCATCACGCACCTCTTGGAAACGTGTTTGCAATAATTACTGTTGGGCTTTCACAAGTAATTATAATATAAAACTTGGGTTTACTATCTGGTATATTTGGTCTTCTAGTTTGTATTTAGAAACATATCAACACTGATAATAAATTGAAAAGGAATGTTTTGTTTGGGTTTCTTGATTGTTTGAGGTGAAAGGATGGAAGGGGAATAAGTTTATTAATCTGACTTGGTAAACAGACAGCCCTTCCACTTCACTCTTACTGGTTTATTTCCTATTATTAAAGAGGGATTTTTAAAACATTAATATAATCCCGTTTTATAAATTGGTATTATAACTATGCTGGGATTAACCTTTTTGATCCCATCAAACAGAAAGAAATACATCCTTTTTTTTTTTTTTTTTTTTTTGTACAGTTCCAAGGCTCTTAGGTTGCCTTTCTTCAGCCAGTAAATCAATGTGTGGTGCCTTACAGTATCTGTAACAATACTGTTGACAGCAAAGCAAACTTACTCATTCATCTTAATGGAGGGGTAAGTTCAAACCCAAATGATGACCATGCCAAGAACAAGTTTTTAGTGCTAAGGAAAAGCCTGTAGGGGTTCTGGGTAACCAAAGTGCCTGAAACAGCTCCATCAGTGGAGCAGGTTGAGCGCTTGCACGACCGGGTTCCATTTCCAGCAGCTGTCCCCGACATCCAGCACGAACCAGCTGCATTCCTAGGCAAGATCTCTGCCTGTGCTGGAGCTTTGCTCTTTGATTGCCGGAGCACCATGAAGTGACAATTGCTCTAAACCCTAAATTTACAGACAAGAGGCTCTGCAGAGCTGTGCAGTTCTTTGTGCAGGACGCGGAGGGGCTTTTCAGATGAGGGTCAACCCAGGTGACAGTTGACTGGTCCCCTGTGCTGTCTGTGCACATGTTTGGAACTAGATAAACCAGAAGGAATTTTTGCACCGTGGCTTCTTTCAGGTTCTGTCTGCCATTATGTGTCACCACACAATTAATTTCTGAAGTAAACTGTAGGCCTTGCAGAGTTCATAACATGTTGTGTCCAACTGTAAAAGGAAGCTGTTGCTTTTTCAGTTACCAGGTACCACTACCATAATCTTGTCAGGTTATGCAAGGTTGGTTTTTTCAGACATACCTCTAAAAGGCATCTGCATTCATCTTCTTCCTCTTACAAAGAAATTGAGGTAAGAAATAATGCCATCAAGCATCAGTTCTCAAATTCACATCGCCTTTATTTTCACAGTAATTACACTTGATGCAAATTGGGCAGCTCAAAGTAAAGTCATTTTATTCTGGCATTAAAATATCAGACATCAGATTAATAATGACAAGTTATTCAGCAGTTGAAAGGTGTTGGCTCATTTTGACTCACATATTTATTTTTATAGAAGTGCAATTCCCCACAGATAAGTGCTCTTTCTGAATACAGCACTCAGAATTTTTCTGTAGCGATGGGGAGACCAAGGACAAAGTGCTTGGAGTGACTGAACTTTTCTCTGAATGAAGCGGATGTTTTTCTGCTAGACGATATCTCTCATTTTGAGGACTTAAAGCACTGTAAAGGCTGTGCTGCTGCCTGTGTCGTGTTCATCCTGCTGTTCAGTTGTCCAGCTAACATTTTTTATAAGCAACCTCGCAGAAAACTTAGCAAATTAAATCAGCAAAGCTTTCGGATGTCCCCCGTCCTTACAGAGTTGAGTGCTGGTGAAGACTTTGGAACCTCTGCAGCTGTAGATATGCACGAAGTGACTTGTTGCCCAAAAGCCTTGATCTGTGTGCCACGAGATGAACAGATTTCAGATTTGTGTTTCTTGATCCATTCCTGGTGCGTTTGGCAGTCCTGAGGGCTGTTTGGGTACTTTGCTAATTTGTTTTGGACAGATGAGAATGATTGGTATGGAAGTATTAAATACTAAAAAAAATTCATAGCTTCAGCAGCTACAGTTTAAAACTGAATCAGTACAGTAGTTTTGCAGGTGTGAAAACACCACAGAGGAAATGAAGGGTCTCCTAAAGCCTACAACTTGACCTTGTTGAGAAAGGAGGAAAGTCAAAATTTAAGCGAAATGGTTTTAGGTTTGATACAGAATGACCATTCTTATCCTTCTACAAATTTAACTCCTTGGTCAGATATCGTTTTTTTCCCAAATGGTTTACAAAGGAAAAAGAGGGAAGGAAAGAGCATGTAGTAAATTAATTTTTTTCCTAAGAAAATCTCCTCTTTGTTTCCAGATATATGTTTTTAGATCTGAACCCTACTTAAGGGTTTGTTTAGGATATCTGAGGTTGGACTTTTCACTTGAGAGTTTTAGAAAAGTCTAAAAGTTCAGTAAACTGTTTGTCAGTGAGACGTAGAGCAAGTCTATATCCATTTAGTTGGCTATTTTTTTTTTTTAAATTAAGGGTGTGACAGGTTTAAAATCTCTTTTAACTGATTAGGGATAGTTAGAAAATTATAAATATGTGCAATAGGAGAAGCATTTTATTGTTATTTTATCAAAATACAACATAGCTATGTTAGGATATATTCTATTCCAGTTGTGCATATTTCCATTAGGATCCCTGGATTTCTCTACCTTGGCACTGACACAAAGAAGAGAGTTGGCCTTTTGCTTTATAAGCCTGTTAACATCTGACCTCTGTGACAGAGAGAATGGGAAATACTATGGGAATAGAGAAGTAGGGAAATAAATAATTTGCCAAAAATCTATCCTGACCTCTGGGAACCACATTATCATGAAGAAGAAGCCAACAAAAAACTACCTGTTGTGAATAAGTACATCTTCAAAAGCTGTTTTTGAACCTGCAAATGATATGTCAATCTTTAGGCTAAGGTGCTGCAACTGAGAATTGCTGCTGGAAAGGTTTCTCTTACATGATAAAAACATGAAACTCTTTGCAGGATTTCTTTCTGGACCTTATAAAAGCAGGAAAAATTTAAGAGACATGATCTTTAGGTGATTCCTTTCCATTCTAATCCCCTTAGTTAGTCTTCCAGTCTAACACTTATTCCAGTGGCAGGGATGCTTCCATTGTCAGTCTTGCAACACCTTTTGTGTAGGTAGGCTATTGATCATTCCCACATCTAAGAACAAGTCTGTTCAAAATAATCATTCCAGAAAAGTCACTTCCATTAATCTGGCAGCCCTTTTTAACCTGAGCACTAATTTTAATGTGTTACAGCACATTAAGCTTCGAGGCCAGTCTTGGCTTTAAATCAACTGTGTGCTGTGGATGGATATCTGAAACCAGCTAATCCATTTAGTCAAAAACACCCAAACCAAACCAACACTGTCCCAACAAAACCCAAAACAAAACCCCCTAAAGATTTTCCCAGTCTGTAGGGAAGTTTTGCTGATTCAGTTGCCTCACCCACACAACAGAATATTCCTTTCTGTTGGGATTTCCATCACTAATTGTCTTGGATTTCTGCACAAGCAATACCTGTGTGAGAAGCACTAACATAAGCAAAGCAGAGTGAACATTTCAATATACATTTTAATAGCTCAGCTGCATTGGTAATGCAGCATTCCTTCATGCCGAGGTGGTTTTGAAATGGCACAGATTTTAGCTTAGAATCAAGTCCATGCTGTGTCACTTGTGCACCAAAGGAAAGGTGGGGAGGAGGCACCATCCATACCAAAGCGCTGTGGAGGAACACCCAGCAGGAGGACCCGGTTAAAAGGTGTATTTCTTGGGAGCTCTCCTTCCTCAATCCATTTAATGGCTTCTGCACCCAGAACAAAAGGGGAAAAGTCACATCCAGCAAACAGCAGCACTGATGCATGTAATGAGGGATTTGTTTTGGCCGGGGACCCTTGGTTAGAGAGCACTTGCTGCTGTCCTTTGTATTCTCTGACTGCTGCTTGCTTCTTAGCTTAAAATAAAGGAATGAAAGAATGAGTTAGAAAGCATTCCATAAAATAATGCAGTAGCATCTTAATCTTGTTATAAGTGGTTATCTTTCTGAATTTCCCCAGGCTAGTTTTCTCTTTGGGTTCCAGCTGCTGGTTTAAAATCAAATTCTACAGAAAAAAATCTGTTAACATTTAGAATTGTTCAAATATATTTTTGGGCATATTAAAAAAAATAAATCAAGGGAGACCTTGCCATTTTTTTCCATAGTGCTTCCAGTATTTGTGGCTCGAAATTGATTGCATGAAAAGCGTTTGGATGAGGGATTCATATTTCAAAATGTGGTTGGAATCCTGCAATTTCTGCTAAACCAGGTGGGACCATATAAAACTGCGGAATCCTTCCCACTCTGTTGTGTGTGGTTGCTGAAGACCTTTGGAAAGGAAGGTGAAGAAATGTAAAACCTCTGTCTCTGTTAGATTGCCTTTGTTTGTATTGCAGTTTGCTAAACACTTCCGTGCCAGAATGCTACAGTAGAAACACTCACTTAGAGGGTTATTTTAGATTTAATCATTGAGTTTAGTGGACTTTATTTCTTAGAGGGACATTTAATTTAGGTAAATATGAATACTGTTAGCATTTAGGAATGAAGAAACATGATGGGAGAGTTGTGGCAAACAGGAGCTTCTCAGCCAAACTCTCATTCAGATGCAAAGGAAACCCAAACCTTTGCTGCTGAGACAACAGGCAGAATGTTTACCCTCTGATTTTGGTATATGTACGTGTTGACTTGGAAGGAACAGGATAAAATGAAAGGACTATCTTGTGCAAATTGATACACAGAGTCTGTTTGTGCCAAAATTTCCAGTCGCTGTAGAGAACACCTTGTGCAGCTTGGGTAAATGCAAGCTTGTAGCAAAAGACATCAGCAAATGGCTGTCGAGATGCTTCAGATCACGGAAATGCTGGTGTTCTTTAAGATGCAAAACACATTTTCCCTTCTCCCCCTCTTGGAAATGTTGGAATTTTTTGTAGACGTTCACTTCAAACACAGTATTTGAAATAGAATATTTTGGTTTGAAAAATATTGAAAAGGCAAAAAACTATGTTGTAAATTCACAGTTAAGTAATAAGAGCCAACCCTAGAGGAGATCACACGACCATACGGGAGGTCACTTGCAGCTACTTTCCCATTTTACTCCTTTCTCGTGGCATACCTGTTGTTGTCACAATACATTAGAAGTTCCACTAATGCTTGGCCTATTCACTTTACTACCCATCATTTTCCTTACCAATTTTGTAATAAGTAGTTTTGATCTTAAGTGATGTACTGAGGTCTTAGCTAGAGTGGATTTCCATGATATTAGAGCAAATTAGGATGCTATTTTTATTAGCTATAGTCCAATAGATGTATTTTATACTTGAGAGATGTGCCTCCAGAAATACAAGCTGATGGATGTCACAGATGAATATTTTGCAAACAAAAAGGAAGATCAGTAATAGATTAGGCTTGATTAGTTGCTGACATTTAGAGCTGCACATAGCTTATGTTCAATCCAGTGCCAACAGGCAGTCTTCTTCCTGGTTTGCATCTGTCCCTCCATTTCTGGTGCAGCTGGACCCTGGCACACTGCAAAGGTTGATGGGCACATCACCACACAGCTCATCCCATGGTTCAGGCTTCAGCCTGCAGGGCTGAATGGTTCATAATCTAGTTTGCCTTCTGGACAATATCATTGTTTGGTTTTTTTTTTCTATGAAATCCTGAATTGCTTCAGTGTTTGGATGAGTCCAGAATAATTTAAGGACTCATTTTACACCCTGCCTTCCTCCATACACTTGTTTTACTCCACTGAAATTTAAGCATAGTTGCACCTGACTTGCATTCTTTTTAAGGGAGAAGAGAGTGAAAATTATGGTCTTTAGTTACTTCCTGTCCATTTAGTAAATACATCAAAAAGTGATCCTAAAAGAAAGTATTGCTTCATCCTGCCATGTAGTTGTTGCCAAAAACATCTAGCTGTTCATCCTTGCTTCATTTTTCCTCCTGGTCAGTTTTTAATGCACAACAATACTTTTCCCTCCCTCAGCAGGATTACCAAATGGATCTTTTCACCCAATTGCCCTTTGCAAAAGTGGGAGCTTTTCCCAGCTCACAAGTAAAAGCGACTGAAGACTCCCAAGAGGTTTGTTAACGTTGCGTTTCTGCCTTTCAATTCCAATGAACAGCCTTTTTTTTTTACAAATAGTAGTTCAATAGTAGGTGGGAGCTGCAGGATGAGCTCTGGGGGCAAAAGACCTTGAACTGCTGATCCTTTGCATGAATCAAAGCCAGGAAAAGGGGTTCCTGTGTTCGGCTTCCTTGCTCTGAGGCACCCCCTTGAGCTGTTACTGCGCTGGGAATGAATGGCTTTATGGCACGAGGCGTCTGAGGCTCTGCCAAGGGAAAACCGGGATCAAACTGCTGAGGAAACCTGGTCTGACTGTGACTGGGGTGTGCAGGGAGTCACACAGGGCACCCGTCGGGTCACCGGAGCCGCCGCCGGGGAGGACTTTGGTCCCAGTAGAGAAGGTCTCTGGCACTGGGAATAGGAATGGTCACTTTGGGAAGTGTCCTTAGCCCTAGTTAATAGCCCACTCCAGCTTTTGAGTTTTGAGAAAAATCGCTGAATCCCGGCGTGGTTGCACTGATATGGATCCAGGTCTGGTGTGTGCTCTCTCTGGCTGTCAGCATTGTTTCTGTGGCATTTGAATAAAAGTGCAAGGTGACCCTTTGACGAGAGAGGTAATTCTGAGAACCCTGCTGAGGTGTCTGGCCTGAGTAGCTTCACTTGGACACGTACCTCAGAGCAGGAATTTCCAGTGTGTTCTGTTACATTCATGTTTTACAGCCCGTGCAGCTTTCCCTACCAGCTCCCAGTGTGGTTGGTGACCACTGTGTCAGTGTTGGTGGAATCCCATCATTTCATTTATGTAAAACACTCACCCTATGATACTGGAAGGTTCCAGTAATTCACTTGACATTCCAGAAATAGGAGTGAGTGAAAAAATCCCCAAATAGCCAGATACTTTCACTGCACAAAGATGATGTACTCTATGCCCATTTGCAAGCAAGGGTGGCTGAAGGGAGTCATCTGCAACTACACTGCATTGTGTAAACAAAAGTAAGGATGCCCTGGAATTCCAAGGTGCAGTGCCTGGTTTATATAAAGGCCATGGGTAGAAGTGGAGTTGCTGCATCACAGAAGTCAGGTCCAAGTACCAGCCATTTCCCAGGCCATGCTGATGCTCCTGAGTGTGAATGATACCAGTGCCAACACGTGGCCAAGCTGGGAATGCAAGAGAAAGACAGCAGAGCAGAACTGTCTGTGTGGAGTTATTGCTGTTAAGCAGAAGCTTGTTAGTTCTTTTTCTGTTTCTGTTGTGGAAATTTTACCTTGCCTTTGAAACACTGGATAGAATGAACATTGGGGTTTGGTAAAGTGTTGTGATGTGTTGTGTAAGGAGAAACCTCTTTGCAGGTGATAGGTTTGTGTGTCTTGCTCGTACTCCTGGAGTAAAACCAATTGCCACCATCTGAGCAGACAAGAATTTTCTGCCTCTCCAGGACAGCTGAGGCTGCCGAAGCCATTTGTGGGTTGAGACTTTTTTCTTTGCTGTAGCATGTAATAAAATTAGCAGGTCACAAGGGCTGTACCTTAAGAAAAGAAGCCCTGCTGTGGGCAGGCTCTTAATGATACTCTTCACTTAAGCATCTGCTTAGTTAATAGTCTTTTTTTATAGTGTGTGTAGGAAAGCAAAACGTTGGTGAGCTGGTGTTCAGTCCGTGCAGAGAGCGACCGAAGAACTGTTAAATCTTTTGCACAAAGGTACTTTATTTAATTGTGATCGTGGGCACTTGAGCCTCTGACCTAAGTGGTTCTTTTCTGGTCTCTGCTGTTCTTCTGTCCAGGTGAGATGGGATTGCCCCAGTGGAGGGAATAAATGACCTGGTTATTTGAGCTGCTGGGTAGTAGCTCAGGTTGACTTCACAGTTATTCAGCAAGCACAGAAAAAATTGCTTTGAATGCTCAGGATTTGGGGCTTTTGTTGCATAAGAACGTGTGTCAAAAGGTTTTTGATCTGGTTCAAACTAAGAGAAAACTATGGAAAGAAATTAAGAAATAGTCTTGATATGAAATGCTTTATGAATAAAGGAAAATTCTTGTTAGTGAGCTTCCTGGAGGTAGCATTTTTGAGCAGATAAGCAGTTATGCAGCAGTAAGGAACATCAGTATGATTTTCATTACAGTAAAGGGATAAAATTTATGACTAAAGCTCCTAAAATAGCACTGAGCTATCCTTTTTTTCAGATAGTGAGGTGAAACAGTAGGGTTTTGATAAGGAAGAGGAGAAGAAAATAGGAACAAGGAAGAGAAGATAAAAAAATCTGGTTCTCCTGACTCTCTCATGTAAACATTCTAACTTACAAAATGTTGGGTCGAGTCTGGTGGCAAAAAAGTGTTTATTCAATTCTATGTCATCTCTAGCTGTAAGCATAGAGATCTGTAGACTCAAAGCAGGTTCTACTGCTTTTTAAAAAGTCCATAATTTGCAAAAATATAAAAAATAAATTAATTCCAAAGTAGAGTAGGGAAGAAATGTTATCAGCTCGAGTCCATTGATTCTGGTTTTATTGCTCCAAACTGCTGCAGTTCATAAAATGCAGTTTTACAGGCTATTAGCCCACAACGTGGATTATGTCCTTTGGAGACTTATGTTAAAGATAAATGCAGTACTTCAGAGAGATCTATATTGAAATGCTGTGAAGAGGGTTAAGAATTATTTAAGTTCTTTTTACTGTGATCCAAAAGCAAATGGGTTGGAGGGGAGAGGTCACCGCCAGATTCCAATACAGGAAATGAAATTAGCAGTGGAAGGGTCAGTTTATCATTCAGCGAGCGGCTTAATTTCCTTGAAGGTGAGGAAAATATGTTCCTGTAGTATTACTGGCATTGACAGTGGGTTTTAATTGTCCTTGAGAGAAAGAAGAGTATTTGCATTTCAGTGGTACCTGCCAAGGCTGTTGATGATGCATTGAGGGCCCCTGTAACACAGGGTGGGGAAAGAGCTTTGTTACCACAATCAAAGGCCTCCTCTGATGCTGGACAAAAGGTGATTAATTCCCATCCTAAACCTAGTGAAGCCATGTTCCCTCACTGCTCCTGCTGGAAGGTTGTTCTGAACTCCAGTGCTATGAACTTCAAATGCATTTCTGGGCTGCATTTATTAGTGAATGGTGCTGATTCACTCATGCTTGTGCTGGCGTTGTCCCAAAGCTTCAGAACATGTTTCCATTCTCCTTTTTTCCTCCATCTCACTGTTGTAGGAGGAGTCATATCTCTTTTTTGGGGGTTTCTTGTGTGGTTTTCATCTTTCATTCAAGAGATTCCTGATCACTATGACAGTTACAGTTGCCTTTGCTTGTTCTTCATCCTGTTTAATTGTTGAACAAAGGTGGCCAGAACCGTGAGGAGCTTTGCTGGTGAGATTTTACTGCTACTGTGTGCAACAGTAGTGCTTTTATTAGAAATACTGGCCACTTTCTGTGATGACATTTGTCTCCATGTTGTTCCAGTGATCCTTAGCTGGCTTGCCATGAGTTAATACTCAGGCATCTTCTCTCTGCTGCCAGACTCCCACTTCATAAAAGAAATTCTCCTTGGCTCTCATTGGGTTGTTTGATGGTTTATATTTAATGCCCTTCTTTCTTTATTATCCCAGATATGAAGGATCATCCCTTCTCTCCTCACATCTCCCACATACTGTTTCAGCCTCTAGTTGAGTTGGCAAGGCCTCCCCACTTCTCCATGAAAACAAGTCTCACTACAACAAGCCTATTTTGGCCAAGAACATTACCTAAATAACAAATAAGACAGTCTCAGGACTCATCTTTGAGGAACTGCACTATGAGTTGCGCAGTTAAATACTGCCTGTCTCAAAAGCATGCCTTTTATGAACCTGCTCACCTCTTCTGCTGCCTATATAAAGCAGCTTAAAACTCTTTTACAGCTGGTTTTAGTTTCCTAACCTATTTTTATTTCTGGCATTTATACAATGAAATGTACATTTTAAGCTAGAATGTTCACTACCAGTGTGCTATTGCCAAACAAATAAGAATTGAATGATATTTTAACAAGAAAACACAAATAATTTTTGTGGGTTCCAAACACTTTTCTGTTTGCATCATTCTGAAATAAGGCTGAAAGAAGCACTGCTTTCTTGAACTCAAGTTGAATGAAATTATCCTCAAATTCAGCTGTAATTTTACCTTAATGCATTATAATTCAGATGTCAGCTTTTTCTTCCATAATTTGATTCTGCTTGGCTATTAGGATTGCTCAGTGCTTACTCTGTTTTATTGCTCTTAGATGAAATAAATTAAACTGTATAGCAATATAAAAGATAATATGCATTGTTATAAATTTGGCATTTACATGAATGAAACATCTTAAATTCCCCCTTCATCTGTTTTAAATTAAGTATGAGATTTAAATAACTCGATCTGATTGAGAGCAAGCACTGGAAATGAAGAGACTGTGGACAATCAGAAAAGCACCCTGAGATTCTGATCAAGGCATTCATTATTGTTGATGGGAAACAGTGTTAAACAATAACTGATTGCATTCTGGAGAGGGTAGAGAAACCTGCCATGAGAGAGTATTATATTCATAGTCTGAGAATGATTTTGAACAGGTGGGAAAGTGTGAGGAGTAAGTAGTTCAAATTGCTCAAGTATGGTGGTGTAGTAAACGAGACTTTACAGCAGTGTATTCAATTTTAGATACTATCTCCCTTTATAGTTGCTTTTTTAAGTAGGGATGTACTTGTGTACTTAATTTGAACCACAAAATATTTCCTTTTAACACTGACTTGCTTTATCTCACTCCTTATTTAACTCTCATTATAATCTCACTAATCCTTTTTATAGGCAAAGGGAAAAAAAATACATGCAATTAAAAAAAAAAACAGTTTGGCCTGAAACTCCTCCTAGACTCAACAGCCTTAATGTAATGTATGTTCTCAAGGATATTGTTTCCTGCAGAAGAACTCATTAATGAAAAGCAGACAGGCTTCTGTCACGCAGCCTGAAGGAGAAGGGCAGACAGCTTCACTTGCTGTAGTTTTAGTATGTCTCCTAAATGACTGCATTTTGAAAGACTGGGATGTAGAATTTTAGAAGAATCGGTTACTGATGATATATTTTGAATCCTGGCTACAACTGTGGTGACAAGTTGTTCTCCTGAAAGCAGGTCTGTGCCAAACCTGTCAGCTGCCTCTGCGCTCTGACTTGTGCATCGTTCCTGACGTGTGGAGGATAATAACGTTTCTTTTGTACAGAGTCGGTGTTCACTGTGTTCCTGCACAGCCCCTAAATACCTCACCATTTCCAGTACCTGTCCTGACTGTGTAGTGTTCTCCAGTCTGTGTTTTCCTGCTGCCCCAGTTCTGTTTTCTGTTGGGAATTTTTTTGCTTCTCAACAGAACATCTCTCTTCCTCTGTCTCTTCATCTGCCTTCTCCTCTTTGTTCCTCTTTCCCTTCCCTCTGTTGTGATGTTCCCACCCTTAAGGGGAAGGGAGCACCCGAGATCCGTAAATCCTTATGGTCAAAGGAAACAACGGAGTCAGAGAGTACCTAAAAACTCAATTTTATCGGTAAATTCCACACTTGGCATGGAAATTGGTACGTCAGTCTCTGCCCTACTGTATGAGCACATGGCAGTGGGATTTGGATAAAGGGGTAAGGGGGAAAGGAAGAAAGAAAGAAAGACATGAATTAGTGGAAGGGAGGGAGGAAAGAGGAAGGAACGAAGGAAAAGAGGTATTTGACTTCTCTGAAGCTCTACTCCTATCTCCATAAGACTGTGTTTCCTCTTAGCCTCATCAATTCACATTATGCTCTTGAAAATTCATTTTCTGACTGCTCTGGTTCACCCACTCAGCCCACCCTCTGCTCTGCAGGCCCTGTCAGCCTGCTGGTCCTTCACCAAACTGCTGTCCTTCATCACAGTGCTGTTCCCACAGCATTCCACTTCCATTGGGTTTTCCTTTGACTGTCAAATCCACTCCTTCAGTCTCTGGGTTAAACCACCTCTCCTTAACCAGCTGAGCTTTGGGCTTGGAGTCTGCTGGTCTCAGTGGCTCCTGGCCTTGCCCCAAAACAACTGATTTGCTGCCCCTCCACAGGGCTGCTTCCTTCGTGCCAACAGCAAAGTAGCCTCTCCTACAGCTCTCTCCTCCTGTGCTCTATTTCTCCAGCTTTGCTTCCAAATCCTTTATAGTCCCAACAAGACTCTATTGTCCCAAAAAGACTGACCCTGCAGTTGGAGAACCCACCCCTTAAAATCAGGGCAGAACCATTTTCAGGCAAGGCAAAGCCATTGAATCATCTGCCATGTAAAACTTGCATGAGACCTGCAGTGAAGCAAACCTGGGAGTGGGTGGATTAGCCAGTTCTTCTCCCATCTGTCTTGTTTGGGACATTTAGGGCAGCTGGTCCCATAGAGGCACTCCAGCAAACCAGCCTAGGACTCCAAGGGCTCCTATTCCACAGGAGGAGCTAGAAGATGAGCAAGCTGGGTCAGGGCTCTCCCCTTACCCACACAGTGAGCAGGCACGTAGCCATGCTATGGCAGATTCCTTTCAAATGAAACTAGACCAGAAAATCAGGCAGATTTGGAAGGCTTCATTAGCAGAATTCAGGTCACTCTGCAACCCAGTTTTCACTGTGCTTTAATTACATCTGGTAAAATCCTCAATGAAAGGGGAAAAGAAAAGATTTCTATGGAACTGTGTATGTTGGGGCTTTAAAAGAAGTCATCTGTATGAACTACAGAGTTTGCTAAATGAGGAGCACAAAATGCATTCTTCCTATGCTTTTCAAAGTACTTATGTATGACAGACTTTCTTGGCAACAAGTGCTGGGGCAGCAGTAATTTTTCAGGCTTGGTCTTCGTTGTGTTGGTAGAAACTGTTTCACACTAGATCATGGGTGTATGTACTGAATACAGAGATATGCAGATAGATGTAAACCTCATGGAAGTCAGCAAGGCCAAGTGCAAGGTCCTGCACCTGTGTCAGGACAGTCCTCAGTGTCAGTATGGACTGGGGACAAGGGTAGATTTAGGCTGAGTAGAAGGAAGGAATTCTGCCTTGGGAGGGTGCTGAGGCCCTGGCACAGGTTGCCCAGAGAGGCTGTGAATGCCCCATCCCTGGAAGTGTTTCTGGCCAGGTTGGATGGGGGCCCTGAGCAACCTGGGCTAGTGATAGATGTCCCTGCCCGTGGATTAGATAATCTATGGAGGACTCCTCTAACTCGAACTATTCCGTAACTCTGTGATATACTGGAAAGCCTTCCCACACAAACTGAGCATTTTCATTATGCTGTAGTCTTCAGATAGGAGGAAAGAATATTTTTTTAAATTAATGCCTATTTTTCCTTTAATAGAGTAATTCATCTCCACAGTTGTGGTGCTATTTGTCCCCTTCTCGTGTTTGCTGTACTCAGACGTTTCAGGCAGGAAAAAAAGCTTTGAAGAAAAATGGTACAAAGCACATTTTAATTCAAACATTTCCTTGTGGCAACCATTGAGATCTAAAGGTTCCTGTATCCTGCAGTAACGGTGTGCACGGATTATTCTGTTGTCTGTATTTGGGCAGCGCTGCAGCGATGCTCGGTGACGTCCCTCTTGACTCTCTGCCTTGTGGAACAGGCACTGCAGTCTCCAGCAGCCCTCGGCAGCGGTGTTTGAACTGAGGCAGGCACTGCTCTGCCTTTCCAGGAGCTGTCTTTGCTGATGCAATGCTGTACCTGCCACAGCACTGTTCATTCAGGTCACCTAAAGTCTCACAAATACCAGGACAACCCCTTCTTTCCAAGAAGACTCTTTTCCATCATATCAGGAGTGACTGTTTTTACTTTCCACAGTTTTAGCAGAAAGGTTTTTTTGTTGTTTAGTTATTTTAGAAAGTGTGTTGGTACTATGCTGTGTCTTCTGTGGACCAGGAAGAGAGGATATTCAGAAATGTTCCCTGCAGCATATCCAAATCACCCCTTGCACTACATAAAATTTGAAAAAAATTCTAAAATAGTATGGAAAAGCAGTCTATTTACTTTCAGTTCTTAATATGAAATCAGAGAAAATCCATTTTGTCTGATTAGATTACTGTGTAGTCCCAAAAGAAAGAAGAAGGGAACTGTATACTGTTGATTCTGAGACCAGTCACCCAACAGATCAGGCATAATAGTTTAGTGTGTCACTGATGGCATTCTCAGATCTATTTTATGCTCTTCAGTTCTCTTTAAAATGTAAATTCCCCTGAATGTGCATTAAAAGTATATCACTCAGAGCCCAAGCTCTGTGTACAGCACAGGTGAGCACTCCATGCTCTCCAATGTTTTAAAGCAATTTCATCTTCGGTTAGATAGTCAAAACTTATTTCCTGTCAAGTGACAAGATATTTATTTGTTGATAATGTTAAAATTATTGCAAGCCTGAGTAGTTTGTAAAAACAATTGAATCTCCATCTTGATGTAAGTAAGAAAGATCAAGATTTTCAAACCACTGATTATTAGCATGTACTTTAGCTTGACAGCCTGGCCTAGCACCTGTAAAATGTTCATGCTGTGAAAACGTGGTGCTTGACACCATAAATTATAAATGAAGAGCTAGTGGAAAAAGTGACAGACTGACTCAGTGAAAGAGAGAATTACAAAGCTCAAAAATATTAAACTGACTGGCCGTGTGGATATTTAATCAAAGGAGATAAGAAACATTTTAGCACCATGAATATAAACCAAAACATGGCTGCGTTACCCACACTGTTCTCATCCCAAATCCAACCCACAGCACTGCACCAGCTGCTGAGAAGGAAATGAACTCTATCCCAGCCAAACCCAGGGTATTAGGTCAGTGGGGAGATCAGGGAGCACATCCTTTTATTTGAGTATGAATTAAGAACTTCATCCTGCTTATATGGCCTTGGCATAGGTATGCAATGGGTAATAATAAATGTCCTGTCCCTTCTGAAGGCTCATTTATATATGTCTTGTGAATAAATTCCAAGCAGTGGTTCAGGCTGCAGTTATGCAGTTATGGGGATTGAACAGCTGTGCTTTTCCCCCCTCTGTACCACTCCATACAGCAAGGTTACCTTACTGCTGGCTCGTGAGAATGGGATGAGCAACATCTGCTATTGATGGGCTGTGTGCACTCTTTGCTTTATGTATTTACCTTTTCTGCCTGCAGAAAGGAATGATCCCATTTCATTTTTGTGATGTAAAGATGTGGAATGGAGGTAAGCAAATTCTTATTTGTCTGCCTGGAGTTAAGAAGTTCAGCTGAACTATGGAAGTGGTAGAAGACAGTGAGAGAGTAGTGAAGAGTCCTTGGCTTCATTGGATGGGTCTGTGCTCTCCAGAGTGCCTGTGTTCATGTTTCGTGTCTGGAACTTCCCTGACTGTTGTTCCCGTGTCCCATTTGCCTGTATGTCAGAGTTCCTGACTCTCAGTTCTTGCTGGGCTGTATGTCAGAGTTTCAGCCTCCCTGTTCTTGCTCCCAGCCTGTCTGAAGCAGCTCTGCAGCTCTGGCTGCACCTGGGAGAACACCCCACTCTCCAAGGCTCTGCCAAAAATCCTGGGCTGGTCCCTTGCCTCAGTTCATGAGCTGGAGATTCTCAAGCAGCTCTTTCTGGGGCCATGCTGCCACTCAAACACAAACTCCCTTTAGCTGCTTCAGCCTTTGCACCTCTCCTGATGTCTGTTCTGTCCCTTGGAGCCACCAAACTGCTAATTTTGCGTGCTGGTTATTAAGGAACTACTCGAGGAAGCAGTGCCCACCTGCCTCCCAAGCCCCTGTTCGTCACCTTATCAGCTGCTCTCTACAAAACTTCTTTCCTTGAAGGGACTGCTGTGGAAAAAGGTCTGTCTTGACTCTGCTTCTCACTCCACTTGAAAAGAGACACGGTCAGGTTGAATCTTCTGTGTCAGCATCCCCAGTTACTCCTGGGGCAAAGGCAACAAGCCTTTGCAGTGCCATTTCATGCCTCCCTATCAGAGAGGCTGGGTATTGGGGTCAGAGCTGGGTAAGAAGAAATGGGTGCCTGGAGTGGGTTTGATTGTGCCCATGAGCTCCTAAGGGAAGTTTGTAACCCCCTTGAAGAGGAAATACTAAGAAATGGGCAGTATGGGAGCAATAGCTGTGGAGTTATTAACCTAGTAATTAATCTGACTAGCAGTTATTAAGTGTTGTTATACTTTTCTGAAAGCTCTTGTGTGGCTTTTTCACTTATGGATGTTGTGGCCTTGACTTTGTGTTCATTTTATCACCACTCAAAAAACTGCTATAGTAAAAGACATGAAAGCAAATGCTTGTAAGAATGCAGAATAGAAAAGGTAGACAGGAAGGTGAAGAATATTAAATTTAGCATTGGACCCAATCTAAGATAATTGGCTTCAACACACAAGTCATTTGTAGTTTGCCAGTGCAAGGAATGATAAATCCATTTGTCAGAATTTCACTTGTTTCTAATTTCCCTAATAAAGATACACTCAGGTTAATAAACAGGGCTGACAAAACTGTCAGGTATATGTGTTCATTTAAGAAAAGCTGCCCAGTAACCTACTGTTGACATGAACATGATGCTGAATTGAATATCAACTAGTATTTTCAAGGCAGACTGAAAATTATTGCATGGGGCAGCTGGGCTCCTCTCATCAGTTTGTGACTCCTATTTTTATCAGGGGTAGCTTTTGAGCTCCTTGTATGTCACATGTGAAACCAAAAGCTCAGAAAAATAATACAGCTATTAGTGTGTCACTGTAACAGTGAGATAAACCAGCTCTGGTGTTTTCTGGACCTGTGAACAGCATTAATCTATCTCAGTTCATTTCAGCAGCAATCTCTGCTGTGAAGGAGTACCTTAGAAAGGAAAGCAGTCAGTGGTTAAGAACACATTGTTTCCCTGTGCCTGAAGGCCCTTGTGCCCATCTCCCCCTCTGTGAGGAGCCCATGGAATGGAGCCATCTGCCTGGGCCTGGCAGGACTTCCCCTCAGTTCTGCACTCCCTGCCTGTCCTGCAGGGCTCCCACTGCAGTGCTCACTCCCCCCGGCATTCCAAAGGGAGCAATTCACCCCTTCTGGCTGAGCCGTGCGTTTCAGAACCTTCTCCTGCCTTACCTTCCCTTCTGGAAGTGCACTGATCAACCACATCCCTTTGGGATCCCCTTGACACTGCTCTTGGGGGAAGAGCTCTGTTACAGGCTGGGAGAGGCGAGATAGGAACTGCTCCTTCTCCATTCCACAGTTCCCCGAGCAAAACTTGGGGGCTCATCTTTTTCTGAGGTAAACCCATTTATTTTAGATGTGAAGATGCTTTCTTTCTACCTCAGTAATTTTATTTTTACTTGTGCTTATGAATGAAACCATCATTGGAGAATCAAGTGTCTATGTTAGACCTCAAAATACACAATATTTACAGCTGTCTTAGGCAAAACAACGTGCAAAGTGACAGAGTAGGTAGTTAAGATCTAACCTGTGCAATTTAAAATTGCAACTGCTATCCCAGAAAGATTTTAGTGCGGAAATTGTCATGAGTTTCTGCACTGACAGGTACATTTTCTATATGCCTGGTTCATTTGGTGCCACTGAGTGTATCAAGCAGATTCCCAAGGCTCCATTTGGTGTTCGGGAAACGAAACAAGGAACACACCTTACTGGGAACGACCATCTTTTACTGACTGGTGTTACATGCCTTTGACTGAGAAATTGTTTAATTTCTCTCCTTTCTTTGGTATATTTGTCTGTGTTTTATATATATATATATAGGAATTAATGTTGTGTGCTAAGACAGCACTGTGATATAGAAAAAAGGAAGTAAAAATGGATTTGTGCTTCCTGAAAACAACTGTCTTCTTAGTTTTGGGGTATTTTTTTTCTCTTACGATATCTTCAACTCCAACATTATAAAACAGATACTTAAATTTGTCCAGTATATTCAAATATTTCCTGATCCTAAAATGAAAAAGGTGTAAATATCAAGCACGTAATTTAAAGTAGAGGTATGACAAGGTGTGGGTGTGTTCAATGAGCACAGTTTATAAATTGCAAATGACAATAATTGCTTATCAGAGCATTTTGATAGATGGTTAAAGTATTGCAATTCTTCTTGAAATGACACAGGAGTAGTGCCTGCTGCCCTCTAAATATGAAAGCCAAAGGCTTTCTGCAGAAGGGCAGTTTTGTGTTCATCTGTCAAAATTTGCAGTGTTCATGGCAACAGTCATTTCTAGGTAAAGAAAGTTTACACATGGAGCAGATAATTTACAAAGTCTTAGAAGACGTTGGTAAAAGACAAGTGCCTTAATTCCTTAGTTTTATAGAAGTCACAAAATTAATTAGGCCTTCTTGTAGAGCTTTGAGTGCCAAGTATTGCTGGGTTTAATTCAGATTTAACTTGATTCAGAGAGACTTTGGAGTTGCTGAAACGCACATTAGATTATTTGTTTGGAATGTGAGGGTTTTTTCATGCTACCATGACTTCATGCCTTGTCATTCGGAAAAAATTGAAAAATTGCATTTTTGTCCATGCAAATATAAGTTGATGTTCATATAAATGTGAGTGGGTGTTCATATAACTCCCTGTTGCACAGATATAATCATGTATGATGGTCCTGACTTGTTCTTCCCAAGTAGTGTGATGATACAATCACACAGCATGAATAATGAATAAAAAACCCAAAGTGGTTTGTGGAGCCAGTGGCTTCTTTCTCCCTTCTACCTTCACAAATGCTGATCGCTGATAAGCAAATGGAGCCGAAAATATAAATATTTGGCAAATTAACTGCAAACAGAAAGACACACATAAACTTGTAAAACTAATATGAAGGGCAAAGCTCTGGTCTTCAATATGTCTTACCCACTCCATTGTCCACATGAAATCCCACATCATTCCAGGGTTCCATGGGTTGCTACTTCCATTCACTGCCTTCAGGGCTCTGGCAGTATCTGCAATAACGGTACTGAAGATACAGCTGGAATCAGTTGCCTCTGCCTCCATCAGGCCTCTCACTGGGTACAAGACTGACTCTTTCATTTTAAATAATTACATAAATTAGGTCCCCCAGTGTGCTGGGTGAGGATTTTAGGTAGCAAGGATGAAGAAGGGAATTTGGTTTATTTATCTTGCTGACTTGCATGGCACAGCCACATAAAAAGACGTATTTCATAATCCAAATTCAATAAAGTCTTCCACAAAAAAAAGAAATCAAAACAAAAGAACAACAACAACAACCCCCCCAAAAAGCCAAACAAACAAAAATAACAAAAACAACAACAACAACAAAAAGAGAGAGAATAAATGAGAGTTTCAGCTCCCTTTTTCTATTTAACACAACGCAGTGAGGTTGCTCTGATGTGACTGAAGGGTCTGCAGTGGTTGGCACTGCTGAGAATACAGCAGGAGAATAAGGGGATTGGTGCTGATCTTTCAAGTGAGAATGGAAGAAAGGCAGTGTGAAAAGAAGGATAATGTAAACCTGGAGCTTTGGGAATGGAAATGTGGGCTGCCATTGCAGGGAGAGATGGAGCAGCGGGGTTACAGGAGCTTTCCACTCCGAGCACAACATCCCGGTACGGAAAGGATCATTATATTGGCTCTGAAACAGCATTATGAAAGTGTGGGAAAGCACAAAATAATATGCTAGATTTTAATTTCATTTAAAAAATGATCTTGCCAAGAAACACGTAATAAACTTTTTTAGGAAAAAAGGTTGAACAGGAAAGGTGGGCAGTGGCACTTTTTTTGCAAAAGGACCATTGTTTGTTTAATCTTGTTGTCTCAGAGCCCCAGGATTTCAAATTGTGTCTATCCAGGAAATAGTAGGGAACAGTAAGGCTGAAACAGAAAACTGATTCACTTCAAAAAAAGACCAGTTCTGGATAACAGCTCAACCTACACTGGAAAGCAGAGAGCAGAAATATGAATGTTTCTGATAATTAATGGCAGAGAGAGGATACATGTGGAAATTAATACGTTAGAAAATGTGTAGAGTAGAAAACTGAAGATAAAAAGGAAGTGCGTGAGGTAAAAGGCCAAGTCTCACAACACTCAGGATAATGGGAATTTCTTTATTGCACTATGAATAAAAATGTTTGTGTGAATGGTATTAAACTACATTTAGAAAGAGGCAGAAAATAATGTGTTCAAAATTGGGAAAATTAGAAATCAGTGCTTTTTTTCACAGAATGTGAAGAATATAAAGTACTTCCCTTCTAGTGTAAATAGTTCTTTCCAAGGGTCCTGAAAGAATTGGCTGAGGACATCTCTGGGCTACTGATGGTAAATGTAATGAGTCTGGGGACTCGGGGAATTCAGGAATATTGGAAAGCGGAGGTGTTGAGTCCTGGTTTGAAAAGAAAAGGGAAGCCCCATTAAGCAGGTAACTGGATTTTGATAAAAGTGCCAGCACTGGGGAGCGTTCCAGGAGCCGTTTGTCTCCCTCCCCGTGCCCCAAGGCGAGGGGAGATCCTGCAGGAGCAGGTCTGGCAGAGTTTGAGGGGTGCTCAAAGCCTCCTGCAGTGCACATTCCCCAGCTTCCAATCAGTCCCAGCTACCCCTCTCCTTCACAGCTGGAGGGGAAGGAGGATTTTCCTCAAGTCTGACACAAAGGAATGTGAAGAGAGCAGAAGGATTTCTCCGTAGATCTCGCTGGCTCTAATCCTGCTTATCTCAGTCAACCAGCGTTGTCAGTGCTTGGTTTGCCAGATGATTTGTGGTGATTCCCAGGTATCTTCCCGGCGGAATTTCCAGCTAGACAGGTGCTCCTCAGCCTTTGGTACTGCATCCCATTCATCTTGCCTAAACCAGAGAGCTGCTGCATGCAAAATGATGAAAATGATGGCAAAGGATTCCACTGATACGCGGATAATGAATGCCAGTTTGTTTGTTTTGTGGAAAACAGGCCTGGTCATAAACCCCAAGCATTTACGAAGTGTTTCCCAGTTGATTACACGTTAATTGCCAAAGGTACCTTGCATATTGCTAATCTCCCTCTTTGTGTCTTCCTCAGGCAGACAAGCCACAGAAGTAATACATTTAGATTTTTTTCTATTAGAACAAAATCTCACAAAGACAATAAAAATCTTAATTTTTAAATTTTTTTTATTTTTTTAAATTTTTTTTACTAAATAGGTTTTAAAAAACTGAGGTCTAAGAAACCTTAAAGTAGTTTTAGGGACTGTTAAGATATTCATTGATATTCATTGTACCCCATTCAAAATTTTAACTGGTCACTTTTTTTCATTTGTTACGTGAAAGTAAATATAAAATTAATACCTGACAAAAGAGTAGGCAAAGAAAGAAAAAGGTAAGAGAATCAGAGAGAGAATATCACTTAGAAAAGGCCCTAGAAAATGAAACTTGTTTTAATATAAACAAATGGATCTTTGTCCATTCAAGAGCAAAAATGTGACCCAAACTGAAAATAATGATGAAAAGAAGTGATTCTGTGAAGGGCAGTGGTCTTGGTAGAGTCATAGCTGCCTATGAGGGCAATGCTGAAGCAAAAAATAGGCTAATGTGACCTTGGATATAGAAAGAAAATATAAAAATAGCCAGGGCTCTTAGGATATATTGTTAGAAGGAATGATGTCAGAACACTGCTTGTGATCCTCTTCCTAAACATGAAAAATACCATAAAACCTGAAAAAGAAGTACAGACACTTCAGAAGAGAGAAACAACTCTCTTGAGGGCTGCAAGTGAGAGACTTCAAGAGCTCAGTGTGTTTGTCTTGCAAATATAAACTGTTTGCAGTCAATAAGTCAGTTCTCAGGACAGAAAAAGGTGCCAGTTTTGCCCGTTTCTGGGCGTCGTGTGTAATGATCGCCTACCCTGCTGCAAGACACCGAAACTTTCCCTTTTTTTGGTCTTTTTTGGGCAAAATGTGCTGGTCTACAAAGAGCAGGAAATGAGTGTCATGGTCTTGCTGGTTCTTGCAAACTAAGCAGGAATTTTCCCTTCCCCCTGCCCACTGTGTGCAGGGGCTGTCGAATGGGCAGGTTGGCTGTGCCTCGGGCCATTGACTAACACAGCAGAAGTGGCTGATAGAACCACATTCCGAGCTGGAGGCCCTCAGGATTTTGGGGGGGGTGGGGTGACATGGTGACCACTTGTGATCCAACAGCACTCCCTGCTGGTGGCACAGGGCATTGCAGCCCTGCCTTCCGGGATCCAACAGCACTCCCTGCTGGTGGCACAGGGCATTGCAGCCCTGCCCCTCTGTGATCCAACAGCACTCCCTCCTGGTGGTA
>JAYRBT010000001.1:3685137-3782715 GCA_036023395.1 Myiotriccus ornatus
CAGGGCACTGCAGCCCTGCCTTCCGGGATCCAACAGCACTCCCTGCTGGTGGCACAGGGCACTGCAGCCCTGCCTTCCGGGATCCAACAGCACTCCCTGCTGGTGGCACAGGGCACTGCAGCCCTGCCTTCCGGGATCCAACAGCACTCCCTGCTGGTGGCACAGGGCACTGCAGCCCTGCCTTCTGTGATCCAACAGCACTCCCTGCTGGTGGCACAGGGCACTGCAGCCCTGCCTTCTGGGATCCAACAGCACTCCCTGCTGGTGGCACAGGGCACTGCTTCTCCGGGATCCAACAGCGCCCCCCGCTGACCGTGGTTAGGATTGCACGAAAGGGCACAGCCTGAACTCGTTACCTTGTTTCCTTCACTGATTTGTTTGGAAGGGGATTATTTTTGGGCATAGGAGTATAGTTTGGTTGTTTTATTTGTGTTCTTTCACTGTTTCTGCCAATACACATATATCTTTTAATAAAGGGCTGTTATTCTTCCTTTTCCCACATTTTTTCTCAATTGGAGCCTCTTAATTTTGGATTTACAATTGCTTAGATTTGGATTTACAATTGCTATGTCTTCCTCATAACTTGTCCTCAGCAAAACACCAGTGTCTCATTTAAACTCATGCAATGAGGCTGGGTGATCCTACAGCCTGTTCTGATTGGACTGTGATTCCATGAAGTTGGGCAAAATCCTTTATTAATTTAAAACTGTTAGGTCAGACTGTCTGGAGATGTGTAAAGAAAATAGAAGAGAAAAGAAACTGGTGAAATGAAGGTTTAGAAAGCTTCTTCTTTGGCTATACAGACACAATTGCAAAGTTCATCTTCAGAAGAGTATTTTGGATTCAGAATTAAAATTCCACACTGTCAGTCCTTGGGAGCTCTGCTCATCATAATTTTATATCCAACAGTTCCCTGGGGACCAGGCAAAACCTCTGAAAAGATTAATTTCAGTTGTAAAGTCTAATAATAGCAGTGTAAGATATGTTCAAAAAAAAAAAAAGGAAACTGAAGCTCAGTATGGCATAATGAGTCCTAACAGTGTAATATCTATTAAAGTATGTGCTGGAAAACAAAGCTAAACACTTCTAAATCAACGGGGCCCTTAACTAAAACAGCAGGTTTACAGGTGTATATTCAAGTTTGTGTACTGTTGTTGGGCAAGTGGCAGCATCCCTGGCTCAGTTATTGATGGAAGGACATTGAAGTGCTGAATCCAAGTTCTTTTGGTCCAAAGAGATTTTTGGAAGGCTCTTTTGAGTTCATTTTGACTTGTGACATGCCTCTGTAGTGGCAGACGTGCACTCTGTCACTCCCGTTGGGCTCTGCAGCTTTTACACCCCACGTCACCTCAGGAGAGTGGCTGCCCTGAGTGGAGTGGGTGTCAGAAATGTCAGTGCCACTGCTTGGTTACAACCAGTGTCCTTAGAACTCATCCTCAAGATTAACTGCAGGAGTTCCAGGCGTTTTATTTATGCTGGCTTGTCCAGAATGGCCACTTTGCATAAAGTCTCATTTAAGAGGAAGGAGGTTTCTATGGTCTGTAAATACAATTAACTCAGTTGGGCAGAGCAGGGTGCCAACAATGCCAGGGCTGTGGGTTCATTCCCCATACGGGCCATTCACTTCAGAGTTGGACTGGATGACGTTTGTGGGTCCCTTCCAGCTCAGCAAGGGTTGAACCTGTCAGAATGCATCAATAAAATAAAGGAGTACAAAGAAGGAAACAGGGGAACAAGGGTCAGTAAATGCTCCTTTCTGGTTCCGTTATTTTTTAGGGATTTTCTCATTTGGAGCATCAGCCACCATTTCCTTCAGTCTCCTTGCATGCAGATTGCCAGTTCTTTTGAACCTTCCTCTCTCCTGCAGTCAGAGGGGAAGCTCATCCCTGCCTGGAATTCAGAGGGATGCATTCCCCTCAGTCTGCATCTCTTTGGCAGCCGCAGTTTTCTGGGAGTTGGAAGCTTTTGGCAGTGCAGCTTTGGCTGCCCTCAGGTCTGTGCTGCTGGGGATAGACTGGTTCTTAATTACCTCATTCACAGACAGCTTGGGCACCTCTGTCCCACGCTGCAGTCTGGCACGCAGATATCTCCAAATCACTGCGGTGTGGGAGGGGTTTGTTACTTTATCCGTGTCCTCATTTGGATGTCAGGCCCTGCTGGTTTCACAGCTTTGCTGCAGTGTGGATTTCTGTGACAGAAACACAATATTTACCTGATGTGCCAGTATTTACATGGCTATGACTGATAATTATTTAGTGTCTTGTACAAGTACTGTTGGAAAGACAGTCTCTTAATTTTCACAGTTTTCATTTTGGACTCTGAAGGTGATGCTGTTTCAATCCTGGTTAGGAGTTATTTGCTTATTTGAATTCTCCAGTTTGAGGTTTTTCAGAGCTATAAGTGAACTTTTATGAGCATTCAAGAGGCTTGGTATGTAAAATGCATCAAAAACTGGATTTTAATAAAATTCAGTTATTTGTTGGGGGATCATTTGGTAAATGTATGTAAGAAATATTAGATCATGGTTCAACTAAATCTAAACTTAATATACTTTCAGTGATGAATTTCCTCTAGTTTTTAATTTTTTTAATGTATAGCTTTGAGCTTTCAAGTAGTACTTGATTAATTCAGGCAAGGAATTAATTAATTCGGGCTCCACTGAAGAAATGAATTAGTTTTCATTCCTGTATTCTGGGGCTTGTTCCATGAAAGTGTTGGTTTTGAATACCTGGATGATATTTATTAAACTCTGGTCCTGCTACCACAAATATTGTAAAACTGAAATGATACTTTAAACTCTGATGCTGTTTGTAGAAAGAATTCTTTTCTGCCTTCAGGTCCACAGGTTTAGCTGTAACATATAGTGTATTTAATTGGATTATGTATTTAATCCAATATTAAAGAATTATCATCAGAATAGCACTTGATAAGGAGGAAGATATAACTTGAAACTCAGCTGAAAACAAAGTATGTAACAAATAGTCCATGGTTTTTTGGGTGGAGAGAGAAGGGGAGGAGAGATGGAGAAAAGAAAATAAACACATAAAATGAACTTAAATATTCCCTGAAACCAGCTGAGCATTTGGTTTTCTCTATGGAATAAAAATATCTAAACCCAGTACCTTAATTTTTTTTGAAACCAGCAGATTCCCAGTCCTTTACACAATTTACACAGGAAAATGCTGCATCACAGGTGAAATGGGAAGCTGCTTTTCTTGATTCTTCAACAAGAATCTCCTGACACAAATGCAAAGTACTGTGACAGCTGTGAATCAGCTTTCTGAGTAAGCAGAAGCCACCAATAGTCTCAGTGGGGGCAGTGATCCCATTTTTTTGGAAGTAGAAGAGGGACTGTAAAAAAAATGGTTAATTTACCCTCAAATTATTCCCAAAGCTTCCTAAAGTGATGAAGTGGTGAAGTGGAGAGCAGAATACTCCCCCTTTGTTGAATATCATCTAAAAATATCATTAGTTTCTTCAAATAAATCATTAAACATTTATTGGTTAATGCTGGTGGAGGCCAGTTCCCAACTAACAGCTTCGGGTTTAATGCATCATTTCACCAGGAGAACTGGAGTTTGTGGGCTGCGAGGAGGAACTGAGTGCTCAAAACACACCAGTGTGATGATTAAAGTAAAATACCCTACACAACACTTAATTTTGTTTAAATCCTAATTTGGGTTAATGAAATCAGAGGGCTGGATGAAACAGTACCAGTAGAGGGCAATAGTACATGTGGGTAGAATGTCCCATGTGCTGCATATTTTATCATTAACTTCACTTTTCTCTTCCATTCACTAATATAATTTAACATATTAAAATAATAAAGAAGCATTTTTGATATACAAATACAATAATGCACATTGTCTTATATCAAATAATAAATATTACAGAAGTGATGCAAAATATACGTAACAGCTTTCAACACTGGGATATTCCAGCCAAAAGAGAAACTGAAGTTGCTTGTCCTTCTGTGTTCTGAGTTGTACAATTTGTATATTGTATAACTTTATTTGTGTGAAGCTTATGACTTTTGACAAAAAAAAAATAAGTCTTTATTTTGAAACTCTGCGTATCTTTATTTTATTAGCTTTAATGCTTAAGGCCATGTGCAGACCTTGCAGATTCCCAGGCAGGGGATTGCAGAGATGAGCATGTTTATTCAGACACCTTTTAATGGGTAAACATCAGTAGCGTGCGGTGATTTGGCCATGATTTCTGCAGAGGGTTGAGGGTGTTTTGGTTTTTCCAGGTATGTGTGTTGAGACATTTGGTGGGTAATGAAATGCAGGCCATGAAAGCCGAGGTGTACCCGGCTCCTCTGGCAACTTCATTTACTCTGGCTAAGAACTGTGACTGTCTGATCCAAGCAACACCACAAACACACCATTTCTTTTTCCATTTTCAGTTGTGTTGCTTGATACCACAGCTGCTCTTGGAGAACTGGGATGGAAAACATTCCCTCTGAACGGGGTAAGTCTCACCGTCCGGGTGGTTTTGGTCTCGATTTTGGCATGCTGACACCCTGGAAGGGAGTGGCTTTTATACCTGGGTGGGTATTCTTGCAACACAGACCTGTCAGAAAGATTTGAGTTGTTCTCAGGGTTGTGAGTGTGAATAGCAGATGCAAAAATGACATGAGTACCCATTACTATGCCCTTCTCCTACTTTTGAAAGAATTTATCTTACTTTAAATGCAGTTCTAACTGTTACACATCGTAAAGCTTCATATCAAAAATTCCTGCACTGGAGGAACATGCTATGACTACATTTTTTGGGAATTAAAAGGAAAAATAATTTCCAGTTTTATATTAAATTGGAGCAAAACTGTAATGATTTAAGTGATAATTAATATGGACTTTAGCATCTGGTAAAATGGTATCAGATTAGCTAAATCAGAAAAAAACATTAGAAGCATGTTAATGTCATGAAGCCTTTCTAAACATCAATACAAAATATTCTAATTGGGGTTTTTTGCCTGCACTGACCGTTCTGGTTTGAAGTTTGCTGTTCCAGTTAATGGCTTACATTTCACTGCGCTGTCAGTACAGATTGCACTGCACATACTGTATATCACTTATTTTCAATTAGTGTTATCTCTTCATCCTTGTGTATGAGGCATAGAATTATTTGCTTCTCTGACATGAGCTCAGAAAATACTGTTTTTCTGAGTGAAACATCTTGTTTCATTTTCAGTCATTTTATTTGCTGTGATTTGTTCCAGAAGGAAGTAGAAATTGTCTACCTTCAGCACCTTAATAATCCACTTTTATAAAATGCCTTCTGTGTCTCTGCCCTCGGGGATTTCAAGCAATGTGACATTTCTTCATCTCAGCCTGTTTCCAGCTTTATGGATTGCTCTTTTTCAGGGTTCTCCAGCTCTTTGTCTTCTTAGACATTCTTTCTGTCTCTCAAAGATGCTTCTGTGGTTTACATTTTGTATGCAGACTCACACAGTCTGAGTTATAATTCTGAAAGTTTTTTTTCCTTCTAAAATCCCAGACAAAGCAAATATTCTCCTACACTGTAATGAGAAAATGCAAGGAGGAATTTTTGCTTTCAAAAATCAAATATTGTCACATACCACAATGAGGAATTTTGGGGGGTGCAGGGAGGCTGGCATTTGGAAAGCACACAAGATAGAATTTCAGTTATTCTGTAAATTCTTAAAAGATTTATGTACTTCAATAGCAATACTGTAGTACACAAGCCCAAAAAAGTTGCTTTAAAACATAGCTATTACTATATATATATATATATATGGTTGGTCAAACATACACTAAACATGAGTTTTGCAGCATATTGAGGGGTTTGGGTGTCTTAGGACTTTTGGTGTGTTTTAAGAATTGGCAGCACTTACTAAAATACAAGGAGTTTACACTGGAATCAGTAGCTGGGATTCAATTATCAGAGAATCTCCCAATTATGAACAAGGTGTTTTTTAAAAAGTGAGTAGGTGAATATGGGGGAGCAGAGTGGTTTGTAGCACAGAGCCATAGAATCATTTAGGTTGGAAAAGACCTCTCAGCTCATCGAGTCCAACCACAAACACACCACTAAACCATGTCCCTGAACACATGCCCACGTGTTCATGGTGATTTTTACTTGATTCTTTCTGAAGTGGAAGGTAAACCAGTGCTTTTGGGGCAGGTTAATGACTCCTGTCAGACTGATTTAGAAACAAACAGTAAAACTCTCGCCTTTCTGAATCTCACACAACCATCAGAGAGGCTGGTTTATGTCCACAGTGCTTTGCAGTCTGAGTGGCTGATCTGTCCTGATAAATTCAGAATACGGGAGAATTACTGGGGTGATTGAAATTAGCACTGCAGAAATAAGAACCTGGTTTGTTCCATGATGGGCATTTTCTTGTTTCCTGGAGGAGAGTGGCAGATTTCGGATGGTTTGTGGTTTTGATGGAGAGTTTGGTTCAGATACTTTGCAAACCTCGTTGCTGTAATCAAGCTTGGGGTTTTTTAAGTGTATGTGTAGTGTTTATGTGGGTAAGACAAGTGTCCTTAACACACAGTTACTGCTTTGATGAACATCTTTGAGGTTCGGAGGATGGGATGAGAAGTTTTCTTGAGACTTTGACACTAAGAAGAGTCATTAATTTACTGCCATACTCAGTCACCAAGAATGTTCCCATTAAATTAAAGAGCAATTGAAATAATAATGCTTGGGATTTGGGTAATGTTGAGTAAGCCTCTGAGATTTTAAACTCACAGGGTGAAGTAGGAGGGAAAATCAGGAGGTATTCTTTTGGAACTTGCAGAACTTTAACCTTCACTTCCCAGACTTTTTATTTATAGTAAATTTCTAACACGATTTTTGCAAGCTTTCAGCAGTTTTGGTAACCTCTAGAGGCAGCTACTCAAGGAAGTAAAGATACAACACAGTATTTTGTGTGTGGCCTTTGTGTGCAAACCCATCATTCAGCTGCAAAGATGAGTCAGGCACAGCTGTTATCCATTCCTTGAGAATATAATATGGGATTTTATTTTTTTCATTTTCTTCCAAATAGTTTGTGCTACCTTCCTGAAGCATGAGAACACAATGGTTTCTCTTACAACTGTGTTTTTTTATTTGCCTATCAGATTTTTTTTCCCTTGCATTTTGAGCAGGTAATAAATTTAGTGCTTAGAGCTACAAAAAGGCAGCATAAAACATTAATATCTTTGAGGTCAACAGCATCAACTTGTGTTGATTGAGTTGCAATTTAGCTTCTCGGTGATGGGATGTCTAAAATTTCTACTTTAATAATGGACACATCTGATACTTCCTCTGTTCTTTGGGCTATGGTTCAAAATGGCTGATTGATTTATGAAAAGCATGCACTGTGGAATGAAAGGAGATCTTTACTCAACAAACTGTCACTCCATAACCTTGAAAATGCAGAGCAGGCGTGTTTTTGATCGGTACAAAGAATGGGAAGGCCCAACTTCATCTGTTTCACAGGAGGATGTGAATATGAGTCCAGTGAAGTGCATGTGAACAATTATCCAAATTCCAGCCAAAGTCACGTTGCTGACCTTGGGGACACAGTTGTTGTTTTTTTTAGCCTGTGCTTCTCTAATTGCTGGAAGGGCAGGGTTTTTTTCTAGGAGATTAAGCACAGTTTATGTGGTTAATAAGGTTTTGAAAATTAGGGAAGAAAGGAAAGCTATACACTTGTGTGAAAGCCAACAGGAAAAAATGGCAATACAAGAAAAATACTTCAGTCTGGCAGGATTTCACTTTTCTTCCAAACAAATCATGGAATCACTTGGATTGGAAAAGGCTTTTCCCATCACTGAGTCCAACCACAAACCTAACACTGCCAAGTCAAGCCCAAGCCTCATCCCACATCTTTACATATCTCCAGGGTTCGGGGCTCAGCTACATCCCTGGACCGCCTGTTCCAGTGTTTGATAACCTTTTCTGTGGCAAAAGAGAAAACTCAATCCTAACACCAGATCTAGATCTCCCCAGGCACAGCTACAGCCCATTTTCTGTCCTGCTGTCACCGGTGTCCTGGGAGCAGCAGCCAGAAGCAACGTTCTAAGAACCGGTGTTATTTCTCAAGGAAAAAAGGCATCCCAAAGTCTTAAGTTCCCTCCTCTTTTACAGCAGTTCAGCTGCAGTAAAAATCTGTACTGCCATCCGTGAGAGCTCCCCAGCAGGATTTCAGAGGTGTCACAGGGGCCGGGGTTTCAATAACGAGTTTAAGAGGAGGGAGGGATTTATCTGTCACACCATTTAACAGGGATGAAGGAACAGGAAGGGAGTTAATCAGATTTTCACACCATATGGGGATTTTACAGAGATGACATTAAGAAAAATCCAGAAAGTCAAGTTTTGAGCTGTAATTTGGGTGTATTCAGACACCATCCTCTGCAATGCCATATTTAAAATCCTTTTTGACAGTCCAGTTGTTATTTCAGGGAACAGGTAAGCTGAGGGGTAGGCTTTTTGGGGATTAATTTCCATCTGCAGGGCTTAAACAATTAGGTATATCCAAGATCTTGTTAAATGTCTAGGAAAGCTTTTTCAGATGTGTTGCTGTTGCTAATATGGGTTGACTTGCCTGTGGGAATCGAGGTCCATGTTTCTTTTCAGAGCATCTCCTAGAATATAAAAACTTTTCTTGAAAACTGTGTATCCCAGTGTCTAGGTGAATTGGTACATGCCTGACATTTTTTTTTTTTTTGGCCTGTATTTCCTGGTAAAATGGCAAAAATCTTAATTTGCAACCTGAAAACCCTGGAGCCACACAATTAGCTGTGGCTGCGCTGGGAATTTGAAAATCAGTGGGATGGGGGTAGGGTTATGGGAGAATGATCCCTCAGAAATAGTTAAATTCCCAAAATGTGCAAGGCCCTGTGAAGTAAGGATAGTATTTATCACCCTCATTTTTTTTGTGCATACATTTGGGCAGTATCCCGATTATTTTTGTGTGAAGCATTTAATGACAGATTCCACAGAGGATTGTTAGTGGCAGAGTACACTGTCATGTTCTTACGTGGGTATTGCAGATTTATTTGGGCCCATTTGTGCTCTCCACTGTGCATTCACAGATCTAAACCATTCATGGTCCGAACAATAATGTATCATTTTCTGTAAATCAAAAATAAACCAAAAAAAGCCCCCCCCAAACCATTTGTAGGAAAGCAGGTACAGTGAAGGAGGATTATAAACATGTTTGCATGGTTCGGTACAGAACAGCTCTAGACCTCCAGAGTAATCTGTAACAGGAAGGCACTAAAAGCAGTCTCTAAACTGCTGAACCAAACGCAATTTGTTGGTTTTAGTGTGTTATGTGGTAAATGTGACCTTTGTGTTAGTAATGTTGCGTACACATTCTGTGTTCTGTTTCCATCCCTGTTTAATTTCGATGGTATTGTATACAGACACAATCCCAACATTTCTCCTCTGTAACTGGAACTGTCTGTGAAGCAGAAGCACTTTTTCCCTGGATTTGTAGCAGGATGACCTCTCACGAAGTTGTTGAGCTGGGAACTCCCTGACCATTCGAATATTTAACTTAAGACAGACCAGTGGGGGTGAAATCCATGTTGAAGCCACATCGATGAAATTCAGGTGTATCAACTTAATGGTGACATTATATGACCCTTAATGGGTCGGGCTTTTCTTGGCAGAGATCAACTTCCCTGATTCTCTCCTCACACCAGATACTCTTCTCTTCCTTGATGAAGGGAAGCAATATTTAAAATGCCAACCTCCTTTTTCCTTAGGAAAGTAGGTTTGGTTAAAGCAGCTCGTGCATTCACTGCCCAGAAACTGCTCAATAGCAAATTCAAAGCTATTGATTAAAGTTTCTTTGGCTTCTGATTTTAATGTATCTTGTGTATTACATATACCTTAATTACAATGCACACAGAGAATTGATTATTTTTCAGTGTGTGTTGTATATTATGTAGCAATGAGTAGCGGTATTTCTATTTTCTTTGTTTCTCATGTTAGGTGTGAGAAATATTGTAACTAGTGGAGCAGAGTAAACATTTAACTTTTTCAGTTGTGCAGTCCAACAAAATGCTAAGTTCTGTATTGTCTTTTCAGGAACACATTGGGTGGAAGTTAAAATAAGTAAGAGTACCATCGTGGGTTACTCCTCTATGCACTCAGTGCACAAAAACAGCTTTTAGGTCCTCTTGGCTGCCCATTCACAGCTTGCATTCAGAAGTTAACAATATCTTGGCTTACCAAAAAAGCCAGTAAGGAAAAAAAAAAAAGAAAAAGGAAAAGAAAGTATAATTTAGTGAAAATGAACACATTCTTGCCTTTTCTTTCTGTAGAGAAAGAATTGTGTTTTGAGAAGGAAAATATACTGGGTTAAAGGAGGAAGAATGATTCACTAAAGTTCTGTGGGGTATATTTTCAGCAGCGTTGTATTGCAGAAGTTTTATGGTTGTTGTCAGCATATAAATACTCTGAAATCAAAAAGAAAAATTCACTCCTACACATTCCCAATTAAATATCATATTTCCTGCTACAATTCAGCCTTCATCAGGCACACACGTGGAGCCAGAAAGAATGCCAAACTGAGTGTTGCCTTCAGTACAGACTGAAGGAAAAGAAAGGACGAAAGCAGAGTGGAAGCAAAGCAATATTTATGGAAATACCAGGTGCATACTGAGCATTTCTTTATCTGAACCATTGTATTTTCAGAGACTTGAGAACCGCTGTACTGAACTCCTGGGAAATACCCCTTGAAATTCCTGCGTGCTTAGGAAATGGTCTCATAAATGTTAAAGCGGGTGATAAATATCTAGCTATTCTGAAAAGAAATCTCTCTGGATTGTTCAAAAGTCATAATTTTATTTTCTTTTCCAAGAGAAGAAAGTAGAAGTGGCAGCACCAAAAGATGCTTCACTATCTCACGACCAGTTGCTGCTTTTTATTCATATGCTGTGTTCAGTAATAGAGGGACACTCTACCAAACTTCTGCTTTGTTTTTATCACCTTTCCTGGCAGGAATAATTTCTTTTCTAAAAGTAGGTCTCTTATGTATAATAAAAAATGAAAGAACAAATAGATTCTTAAGGAGTTGCAGTAGCCTGACCTTATACTGGAAGCCTTTACTTAGACTTTAGAGAAGGGAAATCTGGAAAACCAAAACCATCCCAACTTTACTTTTGAGCCTTTTACAGATATTTAAATACATTTAATGAACTTTTAAAGTACCATAGATCCCTTTGCAAATTGCAGCAAGTCATTTATGTTCTGATGGTGCTTCAAATGATGGGATTAGAGGATATATGGGGGTACCACGAGTTTGAACAGATATAAGGAAGAAAAGACAGCATAGCTTTTGTGCTGCACTGCAGTTCTCACCCAGTGGATCTTGAAAAGGCAATTCGGAACATTTTGGGGCACAATTCAATCCTGCTCTATCTCTCAGAGTTTTACCCTTTGTGGTGCTGAGACAGACCTTTCCATTTTTTTTTTTTCTGAGAAAGAATGGAACAACAAGGATTTTGTCCATACCATTTAACGAGCCCTGTCTGCAATCATCATGTTCATTGCAGTCTTCAAGGACTTAAAACTTTTGGTTTTCTTCCTTGTAGGCGGAGACTCAGGTTTTGCCCTGCTTTTACTTCCTCCCTCTCCTTTTCCTTTGTGTTTCATCTCCTGTGGACAGGTCCCTGTTTTAGCATTTTCCTCAGTGACCCCGGTCCATGGGGTCCTGCTGGAAGCTCGGACAGACATCCAGGGTGTGACCCTGGCACTGGATGGCCAAGCAGGAGGAGTGGAGTAGTGTTGGATGGTGCAGCCTCCTCCTCCTTGCTGTTTTTGCAGTGATCCCGCTGGAGCCTTCCACGAACTCAGGGCTGAGATGAGATCCTGGCCCTCATATTCTGGAGCATAAAATTGGTCCTGAGAGTATCAAAAAAACCCCTCTCCAGCTGGACTGAAAGGGTGGTGCTGAAGAAATTCTTCTTTGCTCTCTCTGTCAGCAGAGATCTGGCTCCAAACCTGTAGTACAAGGTTTGAGCTTGAAAACCCTTCTCTGCAGAACAGTCAACATTCAAAGTGTGCAGCAATTGCTGCTCCGAAATATGGAGAATTGTAAACTTCACATTTAGATGAGACACTTCACGCATTGGTTTTCACACGTGGTTTAATGTGCATTCCCTGCAAAGGGATCCGAGTGAGTACAGGGTCTTTTAGCACGTGGAAAAAATACACAGGAATGTTTTGTGTAAGCGGTCGTAGCAGAATTGGATAGTCTGCATATAATCCTAATAATCTACTTCAAAAAGTGGAAAATAGATAGTTTGTATATATGTTTATTGGCTGCTCTTAAGGAAACAGAATTATTTTAATATTCACAGTTCTGTGGAGAACAAAAAACAGAATCCAGGTGTTTATGAATAATAGTTTATAAAAGTATTTCAGATTGAAGAGGATAATCCTCTGCACTTGCATTTAATCAAAAGAATCCTGTCCTAGGACTTTAAACATATTACATGACTTGCAGAAATAAATGGAAATATGACAAGTGTTGCTGAGACGGCATTTGAAGAATGCAGGTGGTGTAGATGACTTTTTGTTTTTCTGGTAAGAAAAGCATATAATCTTAAAATTAACAGAAATGGATGGTCTCACTTGCAATATGGGATTTCAATTAGTGTTTCTGGAGGTTTGATGGTCCTGTGGGATTTTTTAGAGACAGCCAAGTTCTCTAGTGGAGACAACGAGACGAGGTGGAGCTTAACCTGCCTCTGGATGTTTTGATGTTGGGGAAGGGTCCTGCAGACTACACCTGTTTAGAGAACAAAACCAACAGTCTCCCACTAAACAGAACAAATACGTATGAATTCAACTAGCAACGGTTCTTTTAAGAAGTCTATTGATGTTTTTTGTAGGTTCTCTAGTAATGTTAAAAAGTGGGCATTTTTTAGGGCAAGTAGTATAAAATCAAAGAAAGTTTAAGGTAACAGACACAACAGCTAAATAATGTGCTGATGTGCTCAACATGGCCTTGTTCAGTGACTTCTCTACATTTCTGTTAGTCTTTTCATCAGCTTTCCACACTGGAATACAGGGAATACTCCTCATTTTGGTTTTTTCTCTCAACTAATGAATACATAGATGCTCTTGCACTGTGCTTAAAACTAGTAGGTCGTGTAATGGGCATTAAGCACGTAATTTATGCCGTAAAATTTGGGTAGTGATGTTCAACTCACTGTATCACACATTTTGCTGCATACTCATGTTGGGTCAGAAGAATGCTACTAAGAATTTTATATCAAAACAGTTGAAAAGACTGAGAGAGTTCCTCATTAACACCAGCATCACTAAGGAGATTGCTGTGGCTCCCTTTTGCATGTAGGTTACTAAAGGGATTGACTTTAGCTCCCTGATTCTTGCCACGATGATTAAGGGGATTTGTTTAAACACCCCATTTTATGTGGTATAGCTACTGTAAAAGGATTAGTTTTGGATTCCATTTTCACATGGGAGAGCTAAGGGGATTACCTTTAGCTTTTCATTCCATGACAAAATAACTAAGGGCAATTGCTTTCGCTGCCCATGTGGTCTCATCAAGACTTTTCTTGCTTTTTCTGTTCTTGTTTCAGTCTCTTTGCCTCTGTTTTTACTGCCCAAAGTCATTTTACGTCGAGCTTTCTGCCCTGTAAATAGCAGGCCCATGGCCCATACTACACTTTTTATTAATTAAGGAAAATGAATGAAAAGTAATGAAATTCCATGTGTTTTATTCCCTCTCTCATTGACATTCAAACACTAGAATTTCTTTGGGTAAAATCAGGGGTAGGAATGACTAAATCCACACCAACAGGCACCCTGTAAGGGTGGAATTTGTTAGCTAGGGAGTAAAAACCTAAACTTGAGAGCTATCAGAAACTCTCCTGTTCCTGCACAGTGCTGCTTCTGTGAATACACCAGTCCCAGAAGAGAAAGCCCTGAGGACTCTGTAACAAATTGCACTGTGCAACGAGAACAAATTAATATTTTCAAACTACTTAAAAGCAAATGAGATGTCTACACGTAAATTCCAAACAGGTACTTCATGCACAGCTAATGAATTTTTGTCTGGGCTATTAAATAAAGCAGGATCTGCCCTGGCTTTGAAGATGGGTGTCTCCACAAAGCCATTTGAAATACTTGCTCTAATCTGTCTGTCTAGGGAATGAGAAGGTTTCAGCCTATAAATCCAGAAATTAATGAGATTCTTTCTTTGACAATCTATTTTAATGTCTCTTTTTAATTGTTCCTTGCGTAATAGAAGTGCTTGAAAATGTAGCTCTTTACTTGCAAAACCACTTCAACATATCAATCTTTATAGGCATTTCTTTTGCTGTGCTTAAAATTAAAAAGGGGGTTGAATTCTGTGAAGAACCGGGCTGATATATCCATATTGTGTCACAATATGTATGTAAGCAATCAGAAAAGCCCCCAGATGCTGGCTCTGAGTTTAATGACCCTCAGCTCCCCACAGGCCCCACCCCTGCCTGATGTGCTCGATCCTGCTGCCCACGCCCGTGCACTTCGTTATTCCAGACACAGCCTTAGGGACGGTATTCCAAAGGGAATACTGGCCAAGGCACATGCTGGTTTCCACTTCCAGTGCTGCCCAGCAGCAGCGGTATTTCAGCAGCTGCTGTTAGGAGCTGTCAGCCCAGCAGCTGGCTATTCCTGCTGTGTGTGCAGCCGCTGGAGTCTCACCCGTGGACGATGGGCGTGCGTGAAGATGGGAGGTGTGCACACAGACACGCTGCTCTAGGGCTGGACGTGCTTCCATCTGCCCCCTGAGCTGTACAGTCACCTCTTCTGAGCTCGCAGCACGTCCTGGAATGGACTTCACCCTCTGTGCAGCGCAGTGGAACTCACTGTTTCGACTCGTGCCTTCAGTGCCCTAACTCAGCTTTACATTTCCAAGGCTTTTCTGCTGTGACCTTTTTTCCCTTTGCCTTTAAAAATAAAATGCAGCAGAACAATTAGAAAAGAAATCGGACTTACTGTGAAATTTTACAGGTTTCCTGAAGGGAAAAAAGCCTCACAATGTAGTAAGGCAAGACAAACATGCAGCAAACCACCTCACGTGACAAATCTGGTTCTCTGTAGTGTGTTTGAGGGAGCAGTGCTGTGAGAAATGCCACTTTTGCTCAAGTGCAGCTGATTTACCCACAGTATACCATCAGCATCTGATGGAGGAGAAAACAACTTAATCAAACTTTTTTTTCCCATTGGGGTCAGTACAGGAAATTTCCTGAGGGAAAATGTTTTGTTCTTCATAATTATTTTGGTTTATATACTGGAGATTGTTTATAAGGTTGAAAGATTTCCTTCTTTACTGCTACAAAAGAGCCAGGATAACAGGGCAAGAGTTACTGCAATGGCTTTAATCTGAATATTCCTTCCTCATGGGAGTCATCAGGAATCTACAACCTGGTAGCCTGAGCTAGAGATCATTTATAATCTCTGATTATTAACTTTTATATTGCCTGACTCCCTTGGAGTAATGTTGCTTCCTGCGTGTATTTTAACGTTATGAATATACAATAAAATATGGCACTAGGAGATCAAATGAATCACAAGCAATGAAACAAATTTTGTGTAGGAATAAAGCTTGAATCTTTATAGAGTGCTGAGATGGGTTTTTTACTGCTATCATATTTATGTCTTTTTGTGCAGTACTGTTGTATATAGTATTAAAATTTTCATCACATATGTTTTGTGCCCACAAAGTTCAGGTTAGTCAGAAAAAAAAAAGACAAAACTTCAGTGAAGGCAAATTTAGACACAAGAACATTTAATAAGAGTGATGAATTGTAGGGGTTTTTTAACAAAATGTCAAAAGTAGGATACTAGCAGTAACTGTAGTACCTGGTGTTGTATCTATCTATCTATATCTACATATATATATACACACCCTGTACTATGTTATACAGAGAAAACAAGCCCACAAAGCTTATTAGACCTTCAGCCCCAGAAAAATATTCACTTGCCCACTGATTTTTTTAAATTTGTGTTCTTGTAATATTATGAAAAAGTATATTATTATTAAGACTTTGTGTTAAAACTCGAGTAGGGGATGCTTTTGAAAAGCTTCTAAATTTTAGATAAAAGAAACAGTTGCATTTGAAATGACATTTCTGGTTCCTTTTTTAGAGTTGCAATTTTAAAAAGGACTGGCTTAGGTGCTGTGTAGAACTGAATTTTTGTCAAAGCAAGGGGCAGTAAAGTGGTAAACCAGTTTTTAAGAAAAATTATCCTTTGCTGAAACCACTCCTTTCTGTGATTTTACTGAAGATGAAATGGATTAGCTACTAAATTGGGGTTTAAGAATAGGGTCAAGGATCTCAAACACACCAAAAACGTTTCTGAAGATCAGTGAAAAATTGTTTCTGTGCAATTCTGTGGCTTTATTCAGTTTTCAGTTCCTTGGGTAGATTATTTTGACTTTTCCCCCTTATGTTTTGACTTCTGCAAATTTCCCTTCACTGCAAGAGTTATTCCTCATTTTTGGTCTGTTAATTTGCACTGACACCTCAAAGCTGGTTTGTCTAAATTTTAGGAATGCTGATCAGTAACTCAGGTAGTTCCTTGGCACAGGACACGTAAAAAACATTGAGCAGTGTCCTAAAGGAAGTTCTGCATCGAATACATCCCACCTGGACTCCTTGGAAGTTGAATTCAACAATTTTTAGAGAGTGTGTGGCTCGTATTGGAAAGGAAACACAGCCCTGTAAAACTCATAACCTTTTGTGATTTGTGATTGCTTTCATCCCCCCTGGGAGTGTGGCACTAGGAGAACAACACTTTTATTCAAAACCTTAGCTTGTCTAAAATAATGCCCCAGCTAATGCTGACTGACGTGATATTTGAGACTGCAACTTCCTTCATCATAAGGATTTTTAAAAATCCTTTTAAAGAGTAAGAGACTTTAAATTAAAGGCAAATGTAAAGTCCTCACCATTCAGGGATTTCCTGGCTTTTTCACTTCTGAAAGGAAACAGGGGAGTGAATTTTACCACTTGCAGGTGAATGCAGAAGGAAGTGGAAGAACGGCCACCATCTGCAAGTGGAGCATTTTCATATCTACACACTGCTATAAGTGCAGATGGCATCTGGCACCCCTGATGGACCTCCTTGACCTAAAAATGCATGGGTTAGCAGCTGTATGCCTTCTGACCTGTAAAGTCACAGAGCTGGGTGACAGGGACACTGTGTGGCTCCGAAATGTGGGAAACCCGAAGAACCCTGCCATTAAAAACATCTCCAAACCACAGGCTTGCATCCGTGGATCTCACCTTCCATCTGCCGTGGGTGGGCCCTGCACACAGGACACTTCATCATGAGTCTGCAGCATTGCCCAGCAGTTATTCCAGTGCTGCTTGGAGTGCAGCTGGGAGGAGGAACATTTAAGGACAAGGAAATTCAACAGAGACCTGTAGCTGAAAATTAATTTCCAGTCCGTAAAATTTGAAAATGAAATACTAGGGATTTTCTTCTTAAGTGAATTGATGGATTACCATATCTTACAAAAACGAAGCTCAATCTAATTTTAAAGACCCTACAGACAACTCACATAATAACATCTTTTCTTGGAATCTGATTCTAATTGGAGAATTATGAGGGTGTCTTCTTGTCTCTCGTAGAAATATTGTGCATTCTTTTCTATCCCAGTGACTAGGAAATTATCTTCAATCTGTGTGACAACACATTTTACACACCTGGTATCGTACCTTGTTGCTGAAAAGTTTAGACTTCAGCTGCTAAGAGAAAAAATAACCCTACACTAAAGTACTAAAGGAATTTTGCTGTGAGAATCCTGGAATTAGGCAAGAACAAAGGAATGATGAACATACGCCACGTTTTTACTCTGATTTTCTTTGTAGACAGAGAATGAAATACCTTTTCCAGCAGAAAACTCACGGTATTTTAGGTAGCTCTGTCTCTTTTCAATTTAAATTGATTAAAATTCTGCATGAAGTGCAGAGCTGCAGATCATCCTCTGTGATCGTGTCTCGGGCCGTGCTGCATTTTAGAAGTGACTATTCCACCCCAGTTGCTGTAAGCCTGGCTGTTCTCTGCCCTGCTGTCTCACGAGTTCTCTGGCTGCATTTGTCAGCTCGTTTGCTTCCCTCTCCTCCTTCCCAGGCTGGCAGCAGGCTTGCAACATTTTCATTTCTGGTAGCTGCATTGCTTGGATTCCCCTCAGTGTTCAATCTGTTCTTCATCCCTTTTGCCACGTTCTGTGCTGAATTCGTAATTGTGTCTGCAAATAGTAACCGACAGTTGGTCAGTTGGAAAACAGGACAACAAAGACATTATGATGACATCAGTTTAATGTGCTTTAAACAGAAAAGACAAGCGATATCTAGCATAATTTAATAATTAAGTGCTCCATTTATTACAAGAGTATTGAGTTTTCTGAGTCAATTGTGAAAATTTGATTTTTACAAAACCTTGATAACTGGTAACTCAAATTGCAATCTCTGTCTTTAAACTTGTGCCAACAACTGTAAAATATCCTCAACTACATCCAGCCTATGAGATATCATGATCCCAGTTATCAAACACCAAGTGAGGGTTTGCTCCAGTCTCCCTTGTCCACAGCATCAAAATTAGGCATTTTTATTGCCAGTGGGTGTTTGTATTGCTCTGTCAGCTGAAGATGGTTTGGGACTTGTGTGTCAGCTCAGCATACCCTGCCATCGGTGTGTTATCTTAGTGCAGGATTGAAGTTTCATGCTGCTCTGAGCACGGCAGTTCTTTTTGTGATGCTCATAGTCAAAATATCAAAATTTTAAACAGTGTGTAACAGTTCATCTTCAAAGCATTTTAGGTACTGTAAAAAAAATTTCTGCTTCAGGAACAATGCCAATTTTGATTTCAAAATAATACCAAGTTTGTGTTTCAAAACAATACCAAGTTTGTGTTTCAAAACAATGCCAAGTTTGTATTTCAAAACAATACCAAGTTTGTGTTTCAAAACAATGCCAAGTTTGTGTTTCAAAACAATACCAAGCTGACCAGCCCCCCTGAAACAGAATTTCTTGGCCTTCCCCTGTGCAAGTCCATACTGAAAATGAATCTGCTCTTTTCCAAACAGCAGCAGTTTGGAAAGAGAGATGTTTTATCTGTTTAACACAGTGACTCTATAGGACAGCATCTACTTGTGCAATCTGAAGTGCTTTTCATTACAACTATGCCTTTGTGTTGAGAATGTGCCAGCAAATGAATACTAAAATGTTCCCTTGAAAATTTTATTTAAAAAAAAAAGTATAAGCTCAGGTTGTCAGTTAGGAAGACTTTTGGCATGAAAGCTGTGCTGGAAACGTTCATTAGAGCAGCCACTTCAAGAAATAGGACTTGGTAAGAGTGAATCCCTTTTTAGGTCATGTTAGCCAGTAATGTCACATGTGTCTCAGTCAGGAGTCATCAGGAACAACTGGTTTGGGGCAGATGATGAAGAACCTAAAATAAAGAACTAGAGATGTTGGCAACTAGGCTGGCACTGCTCCAGTTTAAAGATGAAATCTGCACTGAAGGGGACAGTGCAGAGACTTTGAAAATGCCATCACCTGAAGAGAAAAAGAGATTCTTTTCAACAGATTTTTGTTATTTTTTTACTTCATTGCCAAATATGGCCACGCATCAGGATTCTAGTTTTTATGGGTAAAGCAGATAAAACACATTGTGCAAATTGTTTCCCAGATGTCCCAGGTGCTTCAAAAGAACTGCATCTGTAATACAACTAAATTGCCAGCAAAGCCACTAAAGATAATCGCTGTAAGTGATACAAAAGTGCATGGAAGTGACAGAGGACAATTGGTAAAATTGATGCAGTACAGATGAGGCTGTTATTAGTCACAGTATTTTAGCTTACAGTGGAATATACTGGCATGAAGAGTACACAAGGATGTTTAGCTGCAATATTAATTTCAACAAAGCTTAGTAGCTGAGTGTATTTTCAATATAAATTGGATAGACCAGTTGCTATTTGGGAGACAGTTTGCCCAGAAAAATCAATGAAGAATGATGGTAAAGGTTTAGTGGAGTATTGTTTCAAATAGATTAGGTGATAAAATACACAATAGAGATCTTTCAGGTCGGTAAAATGGCTCATATGACAGGGAACTCCAGTTGATTTTGGCACAGTGCAGTTCGTTATAAGTTTGGAAGTTTGGTTCACCCATAAATTTAAGAGATTATGAAATTGTTAGAACAAGTGTTAGAAATGTGTGTGTCCTGTCTCCTAACATGAAAGACCATCCAGTGTTCCCATGCTGAGTGATATGATAAAAAAGACTGTCAATTTTGCATGAGACAAGTTGCAGATACCTTGGAGGGTAGGATCTTCACAAACAGCCTTTTCCTGTCACAAAACATTCCTTATGTGAGGCTGTTGAGATAAAACTGAATCAATGGATGGACTTGAGAATGATGAAACTTTCCATTTAATCTGCTCATGGATAGCACAGGAAGGAAAGGGAAGAGAATGAGGGCAATTTTTGCAAGCAATCTGTTAGATGGAAAACTATCTTAATATATTATTTACAAAGGTTTTCCCTTTTTAAGGAGATGTGGGGTTATGGTCAGTTAAACTGTGTAGTTAGGTCAAAAAGAATGGAAAGAAATAATCTACTTTTAAGTAGTGGATATATGCTCAGGTGCATAGTTGGCATACATGAACACAAACAGTCACTTTTCTGATTTGAATTGTGCCCCACTACTGGCTTTGCAGATGTCACTGTGCCAATAGACTCTTACCAATAAAGACTTCAAATGACAGCTCTTCAAACTACAGTTGTGATGTTTAGCATTGTGTGTATATATATAAATATATGCCCTTGAAATGTATAAATTCTTTAATGAAATGTGTACATTTTGCAGGTGGTTTGTTTAAGTTACAATCTCTCCCTGACCCACAGAAAATGAATTGTTTACACTGAGCCTGCAAATAATTCTGATGCTGTTATGAAAAGAAACAAGACAATGAGAAATGGGATACAATCACTGTGTACCCCATTTAATTTAAAAGCCAGTAGAAGTTCCCAGGGTTCACATTAGCTCTGCTTTCACCTTCAGAAAATTTACTCTCTCTGCTTCACCACCTTCACCTACAACAGATGAAATACAGCAGAATTTTTAATGAGGTTTTACCATACGTGTTTATGGAGTTCAGGAAGAGCTATTAAATAACAAACTTAGTGGACACTTACTGTAAAGAAACAAAACCACCACGTTTGTTTTTGTTGCAGCATGGAATTGTACCAGCTGTATGTTTGTTCAGGCAGGAAAACAAGAAATCTACCTTGGAAAAGGTGTGCATAAAGGCCACAACTGATTTAATAGAAGGACAGGGAAGGTACATTTATAATTAGCTCTTGCAGTGAAAGGCAGCCCCAGTGGCCAAATCCAGAAGACTGACATCGTTAGAAACACGACCAGAAAGGTCATATATGTGTGATCCCTCTCACTGGTATGGGTTACACACCTAAGGAAACCTTTCAAGCACATATTAGTAATTTAAATACCTAATAACTGTAAGAAGTTCTGATACAGTGACGGTTGGTTTTGTTGGAGTACTAGAAGTTGTTTGTGTTCAAGTTTCCCACTTGTTTTTAGGTGCCTCGTACAGGAAAATGAATTCACTGTGCTGAAGAGATGAGACAATGGACTGAGACAATAGCCTGGAATGGGCTGCCGGAACTGAGAATGTGCCCTCCTAAGAGATGAGTTCCAAAGGCCAGGAGAGAAAGGGTCTTGTCCATGATCTTTAGGGAAGAGATCAACATTTGAATACGGTCAGATGATTCCTGGGTGACAGGTCCTTTCACTGTTAAGAGAAAATGGCATATTCTGTTTTGACAACGCTAAGATTTGTGAAGGCAATGCCAGTAGGTCAAGCAAGAAAACTCACAAAATAATAAAACCATAGAATAACTTAGGTTGGAAGGGAGCTTTGGGAGTCCAACCTCTTGCTCAAGCAAAGCTATTTTTAAAGGCAGACCAGGTAATTGTGATTTTTTTCCCAGGCAATTTTGGAATATATTTTCAAGGATGGAGATTCCTCAGTCTCTGGGCTGCCCAGTTCAGCGCTTGACTGCCTTCACTGTGAACTTGTAGTCCCTCAAGACTCCAGTCCTTTTCTGAAGGCAGTTTCCTGGCCAGTCAAGGCCCAGCTTTTGCCACCACGTGGTCATTCAAGATTTGACTCTTGCCTTTGTTGGACTTGCAGAAGTTTCTGTCGGTCCATTCCTCAAACTCTCTCTGAATTGGAGCTCTGCTCTCCATATTATCATCCTGTCTCTCTAAATGAGTGTAGCCAAGGGTTTGTCCTGATCTGTCCGTGGATACAATGGCAAACCATGACAAAATCCTAGGTAAAGTCAAGGTGCACCATGACCGCTGCTCTCCCATCCATCAGGTGAAATTTGCCTTGGTAGGTCTGTGTTCTCAGCCACATGCCTCTCCTTCATGAACCTTCCTTGAGAAATCAGAAGACCTGCCCCACAATTTCACTCAGGGCAGTGAACAAAAAATGCCAAAACGTGCCAAAACCATATTTCCAAGTGCTAGAAGGCTCATGAGGTCTTTAAAATGGAGTTTCATCCTCTTTTTTGTCCTTAACAAGTGAAAGAGACTTTTGTTGTTATTATTGTTGCTAATAGTATTATGCATGTGAATAGAAACCCTAATATTTATGGAAATTAGTATATTGTGGTTAATATAAATATATGAATATGGGTGTTCCTATGATGGCAGTATTTGTTTCTGGAGAAAACCTTGGCAATCTTAATGAGCTTAGCCCAACATGCTTTCAACTAGAGATTCTTTGTGGATGTGGGATTTTGCCTACTTCTGTTATGATAAACTTTATTTATTTTTTTTAAATATTGGGATTTTAGGGGGTTTGATAGGTTTTATTTTACTAGAGTATTGATATTTGTGATTTTAGTTATGTGATTTATAGAAGACAGAATTATTGTGCTTTGTATTGCCATTGCAGAATACACCGGTTGAATAAATTAAGTGCAATGGATTTTGTAGCTATTTTGTAGGGCAAGCATTAAAAAAATCATGTGATGAGTATCTTTATTTCATTCTACCCGTGATTATGCCACAGGTCAAAAGCTATTTTGACATACTTTTCATTTCATATCCTTCTGTTCTCTGTGTTTAATGAGAGTCTTGCGTGTTGTTCCCTGCATGTGAATTCCGGAAGATGAAAGGATCACTGCTTTCCACATCAGTTGGTAACTGAACCTAGTCAGGAGACCAGAATAGAATGATTTTAATCTCTGAAACACTTGGGCTCTGCATTATGATGCAGGAGTGCTCGTGTGGTTTGCTCCTCGGTCATGAGAAGCCATGAGGTGATCAGTGGCATTTACCAAACCAGTCACACTCCACTGGGAACACCGGTGTGCCTGCCGGGAACCGGGAGCCTCTCTGTGAATTATTCTGTCAGGGACTGCAAAAAAAAAAGGGAATCAACAAATGAAACATCACCTGAGACTTTCAATATGAAAAAAAAAAAGAAAATCCTTCCCAGGTGCACTAAAAACTTGGCCTTGAGAAATAGAGCAAGTTGGTTTTTGGATGAATGCTCATTAGCTGGGTGCTTCAGAAGAAAGACAGTATCTTTTGTTTCCTGATTATATCCTCATCCAAAGAAAGTCTCCTTTGAAAAGAAAAGTGACTTCATTAAAGAAGTGATTCCCTTCTGTATTAACTATATGCTTCCTACCAGGAAACTGAGTTTTGATCAGTTTGCTCTGTTAGGAAAAAAATGCTGATGTTAAGCACTGTTCACACAGTTAAATATTACCCACTTCAATTTTATGGTCAAGGAAAAAAATAATTTAACTAAAATTACTGTTTTTAGGATGTGGAAATTTCATTTTACCAAAAAATACATTGGGACACTTGGAGATGCTGGGGTTTTTTTCCTATAAAGGAATAAGTTATATGTCAAATATGACATAAATGTTGTCGTCATTAACATACTAATGAGACCTGAGAACTAGAATGCTCGATTTCAGTTAATCTGAAGGTTTTTCCATGGCCAGTGTCAGGAGACTGACATGTCCTATTCAGTCCCCTTTTCCTGCTGATTTCAGTTCTTTGGTATCTAGTGAGACACTGCCAGGTGGAGTTCTGAAACGAATAAAAACACAGGACGTTTTAGTTCAGCTTTTAATACGTACTCCTGCAGGCATAAACAATTCTACTGCGGAAGATTTAGGGAATGAGATAGAAATAAAGACCCTATAGATCTCGTAGCTCTATAAGGTCTAAAGATCTAAAGATCTTACAGAGCTTTAAAGATCTACTGAAGATCCAGCTTATTACTGGAAGTTGGGTGTAAGGCTGTTGTACAAGATGCAGAAGCTCTGGTCTGTGTAACCCAAAACTAAGCTGTGGGGTCATTGTCATTAACCCCTTTCTCCTACCTGAAGCATTTTTTGTACTTGATGAGCAGTTCCCAAGTAACAGTTCACTGACCCATAACGTTAAATGAATCTGTGTAAGCTCTTGTAAAATGTATGGGGTTTACAGTCAACACTGAGTTGGAACCTAGAGGAAATTTTAAATTCAGGTGAAAGTTTGTGACTTGCTACGTGGAGACTGAAGTGAGATTTAAACTGTGTTTAAGTGTGAGTCACTCCACAGCCTGTGCAATCTGTGACAGAGAGAAAACCAAACAGGTATTGCTGACTTTGAACTTGTGATAGCATTTCAGGAAAGAAGAGCTGGGGTGGTTTGTTCCTCTCTGCTGGTTTTGGTGTCCCCACAGGGGTTCTGATCCAGCTGGGACATTGTAGTCCAGAGGGCTCCTTGGCCTCAGAGGCCTCTGCGTAACAAAACCCGGAGCAGGATGTGTTGAATTCACTGCTGATCCCGCTTTGAGCTAAAGCTGGGACTAGAGCACTTCCCGAAGTCTCTTCACCTTGGATAATTCTGTAATTCATGCATTAGAGAGAAAAAGACTTCTCCATGCACTAATCATTTTGATTTAAGGCCATGCCATTAAATGCCTGTGATGCCATAACATGTAGTGTTCAAAGTGTTGCAGATACCTGAGTGAATCCATACAGTGACTGAAACACATTTTGACCCAGGGGCTTAAGAGCATTCGGGAACAAACAGCTCATTAGAAAAAGTATGATAAATGGCAAGTTGCTTATTTTCCCTATCTTTGTAAAACATTATCTAGCTAACAACACTGACCTGTTTGGGCTCTTTTCTTATCAAAATGACTTCTTATCAAAAACCTTGTATTCATTATCTTTCATAAAAAGGAATGCAAAAGATGCAAAGTTTAAGCACTAAAAAAAGCAAAACCTGACCCTTAAAGGTTATTTCTGCAAATCCACTGTACTGAAGCAAAGCTGTAATGGAAGTTGCTGCCTTGATCAAGTTAAGATGCTTTTGGCATTTTGATTGTAAATAGCATCGTAAAGGGGAATCCTTTAGAAGAATGAATCTCAGATGGAGTGAATTTCTCTCTATTATCTATAACCTCACAAGACTGATTATTTTTGTTTCTGCAACACAGTCTCAGTCTGAGGCTGTGATACATCTCCTGTGAGCTTTGACTGTGTATTAGACCATCAGTCAGGAAGATTTGCTGAGGTGTTATTATCACCTTTATTAAGTTACTGAGTTTCTCAGTCAGTTCTCTAGGGCAGAGGAGAATCTCAGTGCACCTACAGCAGCACAGCTCACTGTCTTGGGAGATACATTCTCCTCCTGCCTTCCATGGGTTCCTCCTCTGGGACTCCAAAGGGCTCAGCAAACCTGATATTTCCTTAAAGCAAACAGGGTTTAACCTCTCAGGCTTCCTGAGGTGAAGATGGTGGTGACATAATGCTGAATTCTTCCCATGAAAAAGATCAAGTCCTAGTCCTGAAATGCAATAAAACAGGAGTGCTGATCTCACTCAAGCTACCTCGGGGTCAGCCAGTACTGGACCCACATTTGGAATTAAGAAGCTCTTAAATTTTGGCAAAGCTTTTTCTTTCTCTTCCATTCTCACTCTATTACAACCATCTGCCTTTCTACCAGTGCAATTAGTGATATCACACGCAGGTTTCTCATGTGGCATTTTAAAAACAATCTTTAGTACAGTGATAATTTACCTGGGGAGCTGTTCTTTAAAGAAAACCTTTATAGCAAACCTGGTTTCGCTGCAAGAGGTTAATAAATTTAACACAAATATCTGATCTGTCACAACAGAGCCTTTTCTCTGTAACTTAATCCTTCTGAGCAATGGCACATGGAAAGTTCCCTATTTCACAGGATCACAAAAGCTCTTTTTTTCCCCCTACTTCAGCCTTGCTTTCAAGTGCAAGTGCTGTTTCCAACAGCAATCAGCAGCACTGTGTTTTGTCAGGGGCCAAAGGAAGATGTGCAGATAGATGCCAAGAGCGAGCACAGGCATTTCGGGGTAGGATGCCCAGAGCACGTCCCTCGTACCTCAGAACTGCAGCATTCGCAGGAAGACTTGTAGGAACGTGGTGTCAAGAGTGAAACATTCCTCTCACAGCTTCAAATTACAGCAGCTGCTTTCAGATTTCCTCCAGCCACAGCAAACAGCCACATCTTTATGGCAGTGAAGGGTGCTGAATAAATTTGAATTCTGTTAAGTAAAGATTTCCTCTCTTCATCTGGTTTGAGATGCACTTGCAAGTCCAAACATATTCAATACAAGCACATGAGGAAAATGTGATTGTTTCCCAGTGGGTCTCTTCAAAACAAATGTTTCACGTTAATGTTTCTGACAGAAAGAAAATGTGGAAGTAACCTGGCCCCTATAGAAAAATAGAGATTTCAACTTACTGCCCAAAATTATAGCAAAAATGTTAAAACTGATGAGAAGTAGTGCTCCAGCATGTAACAATTTTTTTAGCTGATTTAATGCTTCTGGGAGGAATAGATGGATTAGGAATGTAATGTGTGCTGCTATATTCTAATATTTTCATTTTGTTTCCATTTTTTATTTTCAGATATTGTAAGGAACGAAAAATGAGGTATACATGTAAATGGGGAAAAGGCCTTATTAAAAGCCTATTATTCTGCAAAGAGCAGTGTGTTTAAGGCTTTTGGTTTTTTTATAGATGATGACCCAGATCTTCCCAAGTTAGGCTTCCTAGTGCGTTGTGTGAGTTCAGTAAAGGACAAAGCTTCCGAAGAGGCTGAAGATTATTGGAGAGCTCTGAAAATTTGTGTTTAAGCAGAGCTGCCTTTGATGCTGCTGTTTCCTGGCCCACTGAAGGGAGGGTTAACACTGGTGCTTGTGGACATGAATAAGGCAAAGTTTACAGGTGGAGGGAATGTAATTCATTAACCTGCTTCAGCACAGTCTTTCATGCACAAAAGCTTTCCTTCTGCTCTGCTTGAGACAGACCAGAAAATTGATCTGCTTTTTCCATTAATTAATTAGTAAAAGCTGTAACCCCTGCTCCACAAATCTCTTGTTGCCCATGGAATAAGTTTGGTTCAACATTTAAAATTGCAATCATCTAAACAGCAATCTGAACGGCATGAAAGTTTTGATTCTTTAAAATCTCAAAGCACAGTTAGTGCAAATCCTTAAAATGCAGTAGCTACTGAAATGTTATTTGTCTAGAGGACTTAGTTAAGCACTGCATAATTAGGAGTAAATTGGGAATATTGTTTCCAACAGTATTTTTATTCAGAATTTAATGGAATCTTTCAAATTTGCATACTTTGGTGGGAGTAAATAAAAACGCAAGTTCCAACATGTGCAATTGAATGCATAAAATGCACATTTATAATAAAAAATCCAGAGCTCTGTGGGAGTAACTAGGTCTGCACTGCAGATAATTGAATCTTTAGCCTAAGTTCATTTAAATATGTGGAGGGTTTATAGAAGTAACCACACTTAAGAGATTCCTGTAAACGAGTTTCAGTAAATAACTGGTTGCAATATAAAGGCTTGAAAAAGATTGTATCTTTCTAGAGAAACTGAGTTGGACTCTGAAGATTCTGTAGAGCTTAGGGCAGTGTGAGATCAACAACTGTTTTACATTTCCCCTCAATTCAGTGAAAACTGAGCCCCTGAATTTGTGGAAACATTAGGACCATATATAGGAAGTTTTGAACAACTATCGCCTTATTTACTATTCTGTTAGGAGAGCTTGGGAGAAAATGAAAAAGCTGATTAGAATATAATTTAACAGAGGTGTGTTGGACCCAAATGTGTATTGGATCCTCTTTATGTGGGCCCTAAGCAGACACAGAAAAAGAATCGAGGAAGAAGATGAGGATATTTTTGAAAAGTATGTGGACAGCCCTTAGTAAAGAGCAGAGTTCCATTCAAATTCGTGTGCTGCTTCTGCCAGTATTTCTGTTGTGTGTCACTAACACTGCTCGTATGTCAGTGCAAGGGACGGTCACCAGACCTCTCAGGGGTAACAGATGAATTTGCTGTCTCTGATGTGCAGGCTGGGTATGGTGCTTCAGTCTGCAAGGTCAAACATGTGCAGCCACCCTGTATCACAGTCACTGTAAGAAAATGCAGCAGCCTTTGGCATCTCCAGTAATACTGCTCCTCCTCAGGTGCCTTTTTTACACAGGAGTTTAGTAGTCCCTGTTTATTTACAAATGCAGACTCCTGTGGCTCAGTTTTGTAAATGGAAACGTCTCTGACCATCGCAACAAAGACTGGAGCGGTTCTGATTCCGATTTCTGATGGAAGTCAGTAGGAAGGGATGAAAAAAAAATCTCTTTGTGTTCTCTCTAGAATGACCTCAGTACCCAGGTTAGTTAGTAAGAAGGAAATTTGTGTTCGGAACAGCACAAGCGTTTAGTCTCTATTTGTAAAATTGTTGATAGCTCATAAAAAGAACAAAAAAGCTACAGTAAATAGTCAGCTTGGTGCAGTTAGTCTGAGAAAAGTTAATCCAGGTGCAGCCACGGCATTTCTGCAAAAGTTGCTCCCAAAAGGGAGATGGGAAAATCTCGCCAGCAGCCTTCAGTGTAATGCCTAAACTGGAACATCCCTGCAGGGAAGTGCCCGGCAGGGGAACTCCAAAGCTGGCTTTGAGTTTCCTTTGTGCCAGTGTTACCTTTGGGTCATGTCACACACAAAATCAGGAGTATGTGCCTTTAATGACACCGTTTTCTTTTCCAAATAAGGAAAATATCAATTTTATTTGTCCTTGGAACACTCCATGGCACAAACAAATCACTGACTTAATGCCATTCCAATTTACCGATAAAATGAGGCCACGTAATCAACTATACTTTGGGAAAAAATGAAAACACATAAGGCATCTCAACAGACTGGCTCGTAACCTGTTCTACTTAGCTGTGATGACAAATACCTTTTGCCACAACAGTGTATTGTTAATCTCTCATATCAATGCTTCCCGTGCAGTAAAGCTTCCATCAGAGATCTAATCCTGCTCCTATTTAAGTCAGGAAGAAAAATAGAATAGGTTTGAGGCCTGGATATGCAGAGCACTGTGCAATCTCTGTAAATAAACAGACATTCTACTTGTAATCAATCACAGGACAAGGAGCAGCAAATATTGGGAAAAAACATACACATCATTTTCTTCTTTTACAATATTAAGCCTCTGATTTTACTGGCTTAAGTCTTTTAGTACATAACAGTAGATAATGCTGAGGTCAATGCTGTAAGGACAGAACATTGATTTATTTTTTATTTTGCCATGCTGCCTGTTCCTGAAGAATAGAATGTGGTAGGAAACTCCCCTAGGGTTCACGTTCAATCCGACACACAGCCAATAATTATACACACTATTTATTTATTTCTCTGATAACTTGGAATATCTTTTCTGTTTTGACACCTAAAAGGTCAAAAATATTTTGAAGACTTTTCTGTCCCATCAGTAGCACCGCAAGGCAGGCAAGAACGTTCCAGTGAACGCACACTGCTGTGGCTCAAACCTCACTTTGGCTGCCTGTGCTCCTGTCCTGGTATTTAGAATACTAAGCCTGGTTTTAAAAGGTGAGTGCATTGCAAGTGGTTGACTATGCTGACAGAGTGTCCCACGAGCTGTGATAAACTGTGATAACATGACGTGTGTCGGTGCTGTGTGGCACGGAGCGTGCCACTTCCCAGGGGAGATGCACACCCTGGCACTGCAGAGGCACCACGTTTCTGAGGCAGGTGGCTTTAACTGCTGCTGATACTGTCTTTTTGCAGACTGAGGAAATGTCACAGGAAATACAGTGTGGTTTGTTTACCCTGGGCACGAGTGGCAATGGCAGATTGCGTGTGGACTGAGACCATTGTATCACCAGCTGATCCCAGGGAAATGGGCTGGGATGGGTTGCTGCTCACACAAGTTACTTAATTTTCCTGTTTCTGTGCCTTTCATCCAGAAAGTGATCCCTTCCTCCCCCAAAAAGATATTTTGTAGATGAATACACCTGAAAGCACAAGGTGGTGGAAACAGACTGACTAAGGATGGGCTGTTGTAGCAGCTCAGCCCCAAACATGAAAACATTTCAGCAGTGCTAAAACCATTTCTAACTCATTGAGAGACTCAAGTGAGGGTTTCTAATGTGGTAGCCAGTGCTGGGTGTTGACTGGGAGGGTATAGGTGGATTTTTGGGAACAAAAAGGTAGTCTATACAGGTCTGTGTGCGTAAGATCATCTCGGTAAGAGAGCTTAAATAACAGGTATAAATAGTTCTGCAGAAAGGCTAACGGGTTACAAAGTTGAACGGATCTTTTTCTCAGCAATTTACTGACTTTCAGATATTTCTATCGGGTTTTAACATTAAGCATGAAAAATAAAGTGTGAGGTCATATTTAGTATACAGTTCTTTGACAACACTGCAGTTTCATTATTCACAGGCACAGAGAGGATGTTTATAAATCACAGCAAAACTGCCTAATGAAAGTACATTTTTACAGAACTGGATTCTAGAGAAATATTGAAGTGGGTAATGATGAATATGCATTTATTTCCGAAATGAGGAAGAATATGTTAATTCTGTGTACAACAATAAGCTATTTGTTGGGGTTTTTTTCTCTTAGATGTTAAGATTTTGGGCCAAACATTTAGAAGAATAGTCCCCAGCACAAGCTGCTCAGAATGCAGATTCTTTCAAGTGCACAGATGTGTAAAAGTGATATTTTCATCCTGCCTTCCTGCAAACAGGGAGGGGAGAAAGTTGTGTAAGAAGATATAAAGCACAATTTACAGGATGAGTAGCTCAGGCTTTGGGTGCTCCTCAAAGTGTCCTCAGCACTTTGAGAACTGTGGTATATTAATGGAGGATTCGAGTATGCATTCTAATGTAGAGCATCCTGTGTAGTGTATTAAATTCAGCTCTTTTTTAAGTGTACCATCAAACATTACACACCAAAGGGAGACAGGAACACAGGGACAGGAAAAGAGTACCTTGCTTAGTGTAAGTTAATCTATGAGACAGATGTGAGGTGGCAGAACCACCAGTAAAGTCACTTGCACACAGTTTAATAGAGCAAAGGGACTGAGTCCCAAAGGTGGCCTTGGACAGGAAGGAATAAAAAATGGTGAAAGTACCTGGAGGAAAAAAAAAAAAGGACCAAGTGACTGTAACACAAGTGGGAGTGGGAGTAAATTTTGAGTGCTCCAGATGTTCAGGTCAAATACAGGATTTCTTTTTATATATTTCCTGTGATCTCTGTGAGTCATGCCTGTAAAGAAGGCATGAAAGTATAAACCATAAAGGCATACTTAAATATTTTAAGTGCATCTCTCTCTTTCTAGACAGATGAATTCTTTGCTTTATCTGCAGCAATTGATATCCAATCCAGAACGTCTGTTCACCTCTCAGAATATGATGATTAATTTATGCTTTAGTGCCATTTCATACTGATGATCCTTTGTACCCCCAACAAGTTATTTCAGACTATTCAACCTCAGTTTATCCTCAGACTGTTCTATTTCTTCTACCAGTAATTACACAGAACATACCAGTTCAGAAAGCCACTATTAGTTTCTGTCACATCTTCTTTAACAAGTCAAATAGATTTGTTGTGTATTGGCAACTTATCTTCAAATATGTACTTTAAAGAAGGTTAGACAAATGGTTCTCTGTTTGTAAATGCTGTAATTAGAAATAACAATCACAACATCTTTTTTAAACAGCAATTGCTTCAGTAGTTTGCCATATGTAAATTACTGAGAATTTCTTTGACATCTTGAAGACTCTTTTCTTCTGTGACCTTAACATCTGTGACAAGTCTAATGCAATTAAAAATACAGCTTGGTGGAAGGGAACGTTTAGGAGACTCTTCTCACTCTGTGATGCCTCGCAGAGGGCTTGTCGTAGAATCTTCCATAAACTACTTATTATAATAAAACAATCAATAAGATTGATTTGATTAGATCAATTAATTAGGTTTAGAGAAGAGGTTGGTTCATAGTTTGCATTCAATATGTACAAAGACAGAGCTTCTGTCAAATGAATCTCAGGAGTGCTAAAATTAGCCTTGCAAACAGGTGTTGTGATGTGCTGTCCTTCGAGTCATAGTAAAAAACACTCCTACAAGATAAGCAGCGTAGGTGATCCCCAGCCCAGCATTCCAAATAGAATCCTGTGCCTCCACAGCATTCCAAAGTCTGCCCCAGGGTTGTGCTGGAAGGCAATCCCATAAATCCTACTGGAAAAGCTGAGTGGGGAAGAGATGGTTTCAGGAATGTTCTCCTCACAGTAAATAAATACTCCTGTTACAGGGTGTGTGGTGGTAGGGAGTGCCCTGGTGGGGGATTGTATTAGGTCATGGAGATAAGTTTTATGTGCCATACCTAAATAAATAATAACAAAATAGTCTCTGCTATTTTGAATTCACACAGATGTGTAACTGTAGTTACTGTTGTTGTGTTGAGGCAAGTAATACCTTCCTTTTAAGCAGTTAAATGCTTTTTCTATATGGATTCAAGTTCAGGTTTAGATGAAATACCTTGAAAAGTATTTATCTTCAATATCCAAGCTGAACAACACAACTACAACCTTTTATTTTAATAAGAGACATAAGCAAAAAACCTGGCAGAACACTTGTATTTACACTGGATTAAGCCTGAATAATGTCCCAGATAAAAACCCTCTAACTTGCTGCTGATGCTACTCTGAAATTATTCTTCCTAGGGTTTCCTGCATCAGTTGTATTTCCCAAGAAGTGCCATGCCTGTGTGATATGCAGGTCTTTGTAGCTTACTCTATTTCTAGTATCCTTTAGCAAATGCAGTGAGGAGCAGCCCTTGCTCAGGAAGCATTTAATTTGAGTTTATTCAGGAGATAGCACTGCTCTGTCTCAGCACTCCTCTACCTGTGCAGTTTTAAAGATGGCTGTTTGAAGAAATCTGTTGCTTTGGGGGAACATGCTGCTTCAGGTGAAAAAGCAAAACCTTTTCTCATATCCCTTCCTGGTCAGTGTGGGCAGAGTCCTCGCTACAGAAATCCCAACGTTCCCTTGGACAAACAGAAACACAGGGATAAAATACATGCTTGCCACTCCCTAACCTCTGTTCTCATCCTGCCAGCATTCACACGAGATATAAACAAAGGGGAAATGGGCATTAAAGTGCATTACAGTGTTGATTTAGAGTGGCTGGTAGTTCTCGTGCTGTGAGCTGTCATCCTGCTTGACGCAAAATGGATGCAGGCTTTTTTCTCTTCTCTTTCAAATTCTGGATCTTAGATGAAAGCTACTGGATGTATTTTTAATTCTGAAAGTGCCTTTTTGAAGCCCTGCCTGTGTTTCTCTTTAATCTCTTTTTATATTATTTTGTCTGATTTTTCTATTTAAAACGCAGGTAAAAGTGAGACAGTGTAGCTCTTCTGTACTTTTAGGTGCTTGCAGCCCCTTCCCTCACAGCTGTCTGTTCTGCTGCATTGATGAGGAATTTCTTGCTTTATCTGTCCACATTTCTGCTCTTTTTTAATCTTTGGATGTGTCAGGATAACTCTTTTTATCTTCAAATATTCTGCTCTTGCCCTAATGCCAGCAAGTAGGGCTGCTCTCAGTGCCTTCACTTTGCTGGATGCAGATCTTCTCTAGCTTGTTCCTTAACTGATTCTTTTCAATGGTTCTGTTCCAATTTGATTCCTTATTGGTTTTAACTTAAATAATCTATCAGATAGGAACTTTAATCCAGACTTTTCCACAAATGATGTGAACTGTGCTGTGTACCCAGATGTGACGTATTTCAGTGGTTACCTCTTCAGTAATAGAGGACAAAAACTTTTGATGACCAGCCTGCCTGCATGATCTACATTTCAAACTGGGGCTGCTGTAGTTTTCCATGAGTTTTTTCCCTTCTTCCACAAAACAACTTTAGCTTTGAATTTGTTTCATAGCATCTGTACAAATCTTTCCTTTTGGTTTAGCAGTCAAGATAAAATGTACAGTGTGGCTTAACTTTTTTATGCTTCTTAAATATCCAAAGTATGACTGCCCTAAATAAAAAAAGAAAAGAAAAACATTCATTGTGCAATCTTATATTTAAATCAGTAGCTTTGCTTCAGCAACCTTGAACTTGGCTTGAGTAGTTATTGCTGCCAATGGCCAATGTTTAACTGCCACTATTAAATGAAAAAGTAATTTATTTAATAGGAAATGGTTCAGCACAAATACCCAGTGGGTTGAGCTCTATTGCTCTGCAGTAAAGAGTTACTCTTGAAAACGTGAAGGGCATCTGAGCACCAAAGTATTTGCAGTTCCCTGCAGTTTTACAGGAATTTTACAATTGTGCAGGCTTTCCACTGATGCTAAACATTAAAAGTAAATCCATATAAATATATATAAATGTACAGCTCCCATTCTGATTTTGTAGTAGGCGGTTATAAATAGAACATTTTAATTTTTCAGATCTTGTGTATGAGGTTGTGCACTAATTTAATTCACTAAAACCTGGAATCACTACACTTATTAACACCCCAGCTGATGCTTGATTTGGTCAGTGTAGAACTGTGAAATACCAGCTGAAGATGCTGATTTGTTACAGAGAGGAGAGTGTGGGGATAGCTTATTAACTATCAGTCAGTGGAGACTGGTGTCTGCCTGGGAGAGTTCTTGGTGGGAACATGTGACAGGAAGAAAACAATTTAATAACTACCTTCCTCCCTTGTCCAGAAATACTGTGTTGAAGGTTGGGTAACTGCACCTCTTGTGTGCCTCACCTTTTGTGACGTTTTTAACAGATCCATCGTCCCAGGTGGGAGTAGGAGGAGAAGCTAAAGAGTAAAGGCTCATAGAATTGTAGAATCATTTGGGCAGAAAGGAATGTTAAAGGTCACCTGGTTCAACCCCTCCGCAGTCCACAGGGAAATCTCCAAGCTCACCAAGCTGCTCAGACCCCCAGCCAGCCCGACCTTGAATCAGGGATGGGGCATTGACACCGCCCTGGGTGACTTCCCCCAGGGCTGCTACACCCTCGCTGCCAAACATTTCCTCCCCAAATCGAGTCTGTATCTGCCTCCTTTTAGTCTAAAACCATTACCCTTTGTCCTTTCAAAACAGGCCCCACTGAAAAGTCTGTCCCTGTCTTTATTACTAGCCCTTTTTCAGTACTGGAAGTATTTTCTGGCCAAACATAAACAAATAAATACATAAATGTCTTCATTCAACTCTAAGAAGCTACAGTTGCTTTTAAACGTTTTCTTTGTTGCTGGTGACTTGTTGGATGATACTTCCCTTGTGACTGACTAAAATAATGAGGAAGTTTCTCAATGAAAAGGCAAAAAGGAAGATATAAAGTGGCTTAAAGTAAAGGGTAACAAAAGTTTTAATCAAGATAACAACACACAGTGTGGCCAGTGGCTTTTCTCAAAGCAAACCAGATAATTTTAGAATCCAGCTAAGAAATGAACAGATGAGTGAATGATCTGAGTATTCAAGTAAACAAAATGGAATGAATTTGGGTATTCAAAAGCCAAAAACTGTTTTATTGTCCAGTTCTAAGTGATGCAGCTACCTTGGGTTGGATTTCTTTCTCGCTCCCTTGGAGCAGAGAGCTCTGTCAGTATGAGGGATTTTTAGAATGCTCTGTAGAGTAGCTTGTTCTCCTGCTCCTTTCTCCTTGGCCTGCCCTTGGGTTCAAGGCAGTTAAAAATAAATGCCCCTGTTTTGCCAACACTTTGGCCGAACAAGTAGGGAGTGTTTTGTCCATCTTAATAAACAAGGGACACAGTAGGTTTGTAAAGTACAGGCAAATTGCCAGTGTCTGGAAGTTCCCCCTTGACTGCCCTCTTACACACTGGGCTCTATGAAAAATTTCAGAGGGTGAAATAATTTATTTGTGAAAATTACGTCAAAGGGGTTGTTTGGGCAGATACAGCAGTGATTTGAAAACAAAATGTGGCCATCAGCATAATCAGTTTATAAGAGAAGGTGCAGCAAAAATGTCTCCGTTTCCTCCTCCCACAGTTACCTTGTTTGACTTGCTAATTTAATCACTAGCACTGAAGACTGTCAGTGGAAGGGGTGAGTGTTTCCCAGGGATGATGCTAGTCAAAATTTCTGTCTGATTTGAATGTAAACGATGAAGAAAAAAAGCAAGCAACCACACAGAAATGGTTGGGGGCACTTGGGGCAGGGAAGGTGTTCTCACATGTATGAATTTAATGGAGAGCTGCTGCAATAAGAGCCCCTGAAACAAAGCTGTGGTTTTCAATGACTAAAGAGGGGTGTTTTACCACTAATTCATGCATGGTTTTATAACCTGCACAATTATCTCAACATAAAAACACTGGGCCATCCTTCACACTTGCATTGTGGTCAACTGTCTTCAATTTGACTCGCAGGAAAATTGGTTTGGCTTGTATTCCCTCCATGTTTACTCCAGAATAAAATTATTTTGAAGAGTGCAAACGAGGTGTTGGATGAACTGCAGGCAGCAGACACTGCTGAACAGCACTGCCTCAACTGATACCCACATTAAATATTTTCTTACTTATTCTGTTGCCAATTCAGAGGTGAAAAACATGTATCACTCGGCTGGAGTTATTTGCTAATAAACATAATAAAGCCTTGAAGTAGCTCTGAATTCATAGCATGAACCTGCATTAGTTTTGTTATTCATCAGTGTAGGAAGAAGTATTGAAATAACTGGCATTGACTGCACTTACTAATATGATTTCAGTTAGTGAAGGGAGGTATGTAGATGATGGGAAGTGAATTACTTTCACCCAGAGAAATCATATTTTGCCTTAGACTTAGAGAATCAATAACCCACCATCCTCCTACGCTGTTCAGAAGTGCAAAGCTTATTGTTAGTCACTGAATTATTATATCTTTAGAACTTCTGTTTGATTCTGGGGTTTTCTCAGGGCTCAGAAAGATGTCATTTGTTGAACATACCGGTCAGGATTTCTAATAAAGTCAGATATGCAAAGAATATTAAAGTTTTAAGGAGCTGGCACAGAAAAAGGAGCCTGTGATCTGTCAACATTGTCCATTCCAGGTCCTCTCAAAATACTCTCTCTTGGGAATCTCTCTGGATTTCCTTTTTCAGAATTGAAACGTGAAAACTCTCTGTATATGAAACATTTGATAGCTTACCCTGACCCTGCCTCCTGTGCAAGCACAGTGAACCTCCACATACCTCATTTCTTCGTGCTTTTTTCCAAGGATTAACAGATATGCAATGAAGCTTCCTAATGTATAATTTAGACCAGTTAGCCTACCATATGCATGAAATAATGAATGGACTTTTCTTAGTCACACTGTGAATGATGTACATTTCCCTGGTGTTCACAGTGGCACTAATTCCAAAATTTCATGCTAGGAAATGAATTTTAATTATACAATAACTCTTAAGATGGCAGTCATGGTACTGCTGTCCCAGCTTTTCTTTCTCTCTTTTCTTCTCCCTCTGTATTAAACAAAAAAAAAAAAAAAAGACAGAGAGAGAAAATTATGTAAGACAATGTAGTTTATATATTTATATGATGTTTAGGCATTTATATATTTATATGTTTATAGCATCATATATATATTTATATGATGCTTAGGCAAAACTTTCCATTCTATTTCTCTTCTTATTTATTCCATCTATTCGACTTATTAGTAAAATATTAAATAATACATCTTGCTGATCAGCTTTGCTGCATGTTTGGCTTCACTGTTTCACTAGTATTCCTGCAGATTTTTATTTCAAGTCATTATGAAAAATATTTAACAAGGGTGACTCTTGTCCTGTTCTAGCAGCTAAGTGGTATTTTTCAGGCAAAATGTCACAGCTCCTGCAAGCTTTAAAGGTAAAAGCAAGACCAAAGAGTGTTTGGTTATATTTTTATGTATGTGTATAGATAACCCAAAGAAGTATCTCAGATTAGCAGGGTCTTTAGCTGCCTCCAGCACACCTCCCCCAGTGACGTGGTTCCATCCTGCGTGTTGGCTGCGTGGCAAACTGAGAGTTCACCGGCCCAGGGTGCTCCAGTTTGCTGTGGGAACGTAGATTTTGGTGGCTGCCACGCGTGATTTGCCTTTGGGGTCAGGTAGGGAAGGGGAGCACAGCAGAGGGCCCTCGGCTGCAGCTGCAGCCCCAGGGGATCGCAGTCACCCCGGGAGGGTGTCCAAGCGCTTCCATTTCACCAGTGCTGTGGCCTCGGCAATCCTGGCTGGCCCTACACACACCAGTCTGGGAATCACTGCTTTAGAGGCAAATTGCTGCCACAAAGGTTTGTTATCAGGGTTGGCAGAACAAGCTCTCCCAGCGATGCCTTGAGCTGTCGGGCTCAGAGAGGCCAGAATTAGCTCCAGGATTGCTCTTGGTTGCATCAGAAGCTTTGCCCTTCTGGTGCCTTTGCCAGTAAAGTGTTTATTTGCTGTTCCACGGCCCTCCCACTGCCTGTGTTTCTCACTGCTTTCCCAGGAAGGAAACAGGAGGTGCCCACCAACTTAAAATATCCTTCTCACAAAGCTTCAGTACTGTTCCTTTAACCTGTGCCAGTGGTTCTTACTGTCTTATCAGACATTTTTCATTCCTGCCTGAAAATCTGACACAGTTTCCCAAGAGGTCCCCAAAAATGTAATAACCAAAGCCACCAGAATGCAGTTCTGTGTGACCCTGGCTTTTTTCAGTAACCCAGAACCAGCACAATTTATTCATATTTCTCTTGATAGAGTAATGCTATGCTTTAAAGCTTCACAGAGCAGGGAGAAGGGAGCAGTCTTCTAATTCTCAGTGTGTACCTCTTGCAGCTAAAGAGTGAGATAAGCTGCTAGATTTGTTTGCAAAACTTCTTGATTCTGTTTTTTCACCTTCCCCAGCTCTCTTGATTTTTATTTTAGGTCTCTTCATCTTTCTTTCAGCTCTCTTCACTTTGCTGCTTCAAGCAGCAATATTCATTGTCATTCATTTGGACACTTTAATCAGTGAGCGCTGAAAATTCCCTATTTTTTAAGACAACATTGGCAATACAGCAGTTCTGATTGCCTCACTCTCTAACCACCTGGAGAAGCTTTGTTTTCTGCCACAAGTCAAACGTGCACTTTTCCTGCCTGACCAGCTTGGACTTCATGCACTTGCTCATGTGTCTTCTAGGCTTTTCTAGAGCTGGGGGTTTATGAACTTAGAGAATAAACGTGGGTTTACATTCTTAGTTTGCATTATTTGGCAGGTCCACGTCAAAAGAAAAGAAAAGAAAAAAGCCTCAAAGATGTGTGAGCAGTGCAGGGTTTCAGCAGCAGGGGCACAGCTGCAGTTGCACCTCCTCTGGTTGCAGGTGTGACTCATTACCCCATCGGGATCATCACTTTCACCTGCCGTGCTGGGAGGCCATAAACGAAGGAACAAAGGGGAGTGGAGGAGCACGTTTAGTTCAGGGAGAAGTTCTGAGGTAGCTGGGGGTGGGTTTAGAATATAATTTTGATAAGAAACAAAGCTGAACTGCTGTTCTTGGAGACTTTCTTAAATCTAGGTAAGTCCACTTATTGTTGTAAAGAAAATGGTTTGCAGGTATTTTTCTTGTGGTTAAGGCTCTGTGCTTGAGATTTTTTTGAGTGAGTAAATAGCTTCCCACTCTCCATTTTTCATGATGCTTATGTGAATTTTAGTCTCAGTTTAACTACACGACCCGTTTGTGAGTCACTTGAATACTTTGTGTTAAGTCTGGCTGAAGGTCAGCTGCCTTCAGGATTTATGTGTTTTTATGTTCTCTGAAGATATATTAGCACTATTACAAATCCTTCCCGTCCTCCTGTTATTTTTATTAAGACTGTGGTAGTGGCTCAGCAGTGCAGTTCAGTAGATGAGAGTCTGGATTCATCCTAAGTAAGCTCTTAGTAAGGTTCAATCCTTGCTTCATAGAATTTACAGTCTGCTTCTGGCATAATACCTGTATCCACAGAGAAGACCTTTTCTCACCCTTAACGACTGGGGGCTGACCTTTTTTGATGTGAAAGGCTGAATTCCTGAAGCTTGGCTTTGCTTTGAAGTCCTTGCTTTGGCTGGTAGGCTGTGTGCAGTTCAGGTAGGAATAATTGATCTGCTAGTGTGAGTACAATCAGGGAACACCTCTGCTGCTGCAGTTCCTGAAATGATATTAATACCCCCCTTTAATTGGTGCCCTCTGACAATTTTGCCAGTGTAACTTGCTTTTCCTAGCTAGACTCTTTCCCTTAGCTATTGTCAAATAGCTTTCAGCTGGACTCAAAACTTAAGCAAAACCATTCCAGCTCTCTTTGTGCTGTTTATATTGGCTCTGCTCTCCTCAGCACAGATGGCAATGTTCAGTTCCTGCCTTCTGTACTCCACCAATTCCTACCTTCTTATTTTGTAAGCAAGGTATATTTTGATATTTAAACCATTCTGTGCTATCTAGTTCTTCTTGCAGTGTTTGGGTGCAACTTATCAACTCCCTTCTGCCAGACAACCCTGGCAGGTTTAAATGGACAAGGAAAGCTTTGTAAAAGCACCTCTGTACACGCCTCTTGCCCCTCAAAAAATTACCCAGGTCAGGGGTTGGCCTTTTCTGAGGGAAGGAGTAGAAATGCTGGTTTTCTGTGTATAAGAGATGGTGTTGGATTGCCTCGAAGGCTCATCTGAAGGGTCTGTTCAGAGCATGAGAAGCTCCCATTTAACTGCTCAACAACAGTTCTCAGTGCTGTGATGTGCAGAGAGACAGGGAATGCAGGGCAGTGTCTGTTTTAATGAGCTTCCAACAGCTGTGCTGTGAGTTCCGCTGGAGTGCGTGAGTGTGTTCTGCTGGGGTGGAAATGCACCCTGAAAACGGTCACTGATGGAACTGGAGCCAGTGCAGGTGGGAAAAGACCCCGTTTCTGCCTTCTCCCATCTCTGCACAGAGCTCTGGGTCTCTTCTTTCATCCACAAGGCAGGGCTGAGGTGCTTATTGGAGACAGGGGGAGTTCGGTATTTACTGAGTAACTCAGATAAATCTTCCACATCAGAATAAAACATCATGGCTTTAATTATTTCTGTATGAAGAGAAGCACTAATGAAAGTGGCTTCATCAGAACATTTCATGCAGGTTCTTTTGTTTTCTGAAAACTGCCTGAACTTTGGAAGGCTTGTAAAACTTCGACTTGCCAGAGTAATAAATATTCTGCTGTTTAAAATCCCATCTCCAGCTGTGTCCCTACCCAGCTGAAGAAGCCCAGATGAGGAAACTGGGAAAATCAGCCCTGTTTTGTGAATCAACAAGCTGATTCTTTGGGAAGAAGTAATGAATTAGCAGAGCAATGATAACTGAGTGTTTTCCCTCTTTGCAAAGACCCTTGTGATTTATTGATTAAAAAGTTCTGATGGGGTGAAGTTACAGTTATTTGTCATGGTGGCAACTGAAAAATAATGCATTTAATTAATGTAAAACTTTTTAATGTCTTGCTATAACTCTTGAATAGCTCAAGTGAATAAGGAATAGGTGGATAATTGACTGAAAATGATGCAAGTAACCTAAATCTCACTGTAGTCTTGAAGTCTGCCTGTAGAGATGTTTAAAAAGTAGAATTCATGACCTGTGGGAAATTCAAGTAGTCGAGCTACCGAGCATATTAAAATTCTATAAAGGATTAAAAGACCAAGCAATGAATATTTTCACATAATGAAAAGTTTCCAGAAATATGTAGCAAAAAACTCTTTGCATTTATGTGTTTTAAATATTTAAGTGATTCTGCATATTAACATAACTGCATTTTCAAATTAAAATTATTCTTCATGTTCTTCTAATTTAGTTTCTCCGAATCAACCGAAGTGAAAAGTTTTGAATTGAATAATATTTTATGAAAGTAACTTTTTTTGTTTAAGAATTTTAATTGTCTTCTTTCTATCCTTATTTTAACACATACAGTCCCAAGAGTTCTGGTAATGTCTTGGTAATTATAGGATGTGTTCCTGTGTGAAATTTGAAGGCACTAAAAGAAAACCCAAAAAACAAATCACTTCTCCTTACACAGTTGTAGGGTAAAACCATACCAGAGTTATCTGTCTTTGCCAGGCTCAAAAACTGACTTTTGTTGTTGTGTTTAGATTGAAATATCTATGCAAAGGCATAAAGAAGTTGGGTGGGACACAAAGCCTTCAAAATTCTGTACATTTTGGAGACTTTTAAGGTTCAAGGGGACTCTCTATTGAATAATGAGAAATATGTCTCTTGAATACTGTTAGATTCCCAGTAGTACTATTAACAAATATCCTTTCTCCAAAACTCCTCTCTTGTTGTCAAATGTCATGTGAGACATATGGAACAATCCAAGTATAAAGAATGTAAAAGGGCTCTAAATTCCAAAAAATGAAAGGAAGGATAGGAAGAGCTGTTTTAATTCGCCATTCATTTCAGAGTGAATGGAATATTCTTGTGTCACTTGACAAAAACTGTATATTTTTTTATTATTTTATTTTGTTAACAAAAAGAAACATTTACTTTGGTTTTCTTCCTTGTGTGGTCACCAAATGACAGAATAATTACTTGGCTCTGGGATGCACTGCCATAATAATCAGGGATGACTGGTTTTGTTGGTAAAATAGCCATCAGCTTCTGAATATCTTGAAGAAATGACCCAGAAGCTTCATGGACTTGCTGGTCTAGAATTTCACGTTTGGTACATTTTAAGCATGTCTGTATGAAGACTTAACAAGTCCAATAATCTGAAAAGCACATTTTGGGGCAATTTTTTGTGCTCTTGAAGTTGTGACAAAATGTGCATTCATTTTGTTGGTTTGAGGATGTGTTAATTCATCCAGAACTTTGGAGAGCTGCATCTTGTTACAGACGCACGATAACTTGTGTTTCAAATAAACATCAACAGATGGCTTTAATGTCAGACTAACAAGTAAATAAATAACTTCCTAGATGTTTCTGACAGTGAAAATTGGCTCAGCTTTCAGTTGAAAACAGTCTTTCCAGTCAGGGGTTACTGCGCAGGAAACTCTCTAAGCCGTGTTCAAAAGCAGAAGACACGGCACCGAGGGGCCATGAAGATGTGGTGCCGTTCTTTGTGCCTGGTGCAAAGTTGTTAAGACCACCAGATAAGCCCCATAAAAAGTACATTTGATGTAGATTTCCTGTGGTTTTCCACACCCACTCCCAACAGTGCACAAAAGAGGGGAGAAAAAGGGGACCTTGAGAAGAATGTCCACATCCAGCCCTGCTCCTACCGCTGCTGTTCCAGCGCAGTCAGCTTTGATTCACTTCCAAGAAGCTGACAGTGTGGTGCTTTGGGTTGTTATTTGTGTTGGGGGTTTTGTGTTAGTTTTATTTTCTACCCAAATTTGTTGCTGATGATACTTTTGCACAGTGTTTTACTACTATTTTACTACAGAATTACACCAGCAGTGTTTCCAAATATTAACTTATTCCATGTTGGACTTCAGTATTGTTTAGACATTCTGAATATGAAAACTAATTTAGAATTGGATCCCAAAAGGCAATTAGTTCTAAAATTGACTTGCTGCATTTCTATATTTGCATTTGAGTGAACTGGGAGAGTTACATCTTCTCTGTCCAGGAGCTAAATGACAGTGGCACTCGTTTGCCAGCTGCAGCAGTTCAATAGGGGATGTAAATGTTTCTGATGTGCAGTTTGGAGGTCTCTTAGTACCTCTTGAAGAGCTCCTGTGTTGTGCATTTGTCAGCAGCTCCAGCCACCCTGTCTGATAACCAGGATTTCACCTCTCTGTTGGTTGGTGGCTGTGAGGAGGATTTCTGCAGCAGCTGGCAGAGGTCAGGCACCAATCCTTCCTACATTTCAGTGAGGCTTCCACGCTCTCCTGGCTGTGAGTGCCTTTAAGTCCAGCCTCTGTTGCCAAGATTACCAGAGGAGACAAAACTGGTGTCAGCAGCAGCAGCGTGTGCTGTTCATCATTAGGACAACACTACCCATGAGAACAGATCTGGATCGAAGAAGGCATCTTCATTACGTGTTTCATTATGCTCTGAGCTGCTGCTCGGGTTTATCTGCACACCTGTTGTAGTTGGAGGGGGTGGGAGGTGCACTGAATTGCAACACAGCTGATTTGGTGTTCTGGTTTGGTCATTTTCTGATGTTGCATCTGTACGTGGTACCATTTGGGTCCATCCAGGGAGCGAAGTGGTCAGTGATCAGTCACTGCCTGGACAGCAAACAATACGTAATTTCATCTTTATCCCACATCTTAAAGATTTCAGTCCTGCTGGGAGGACTTTGTTCCCTCTGTGTGCAGCACATTGCTCGTTGGCTTGGGAGCTCAGTGCTGACCCTGTGGCCCCACCATCTCCCCTGGGCTCCGAGCTGCGGTTTCATTTCAGTGCCACTCCCTGCAGTCCGTCCCGCTGCCACTATGCCACCATGTCCCTTCCCCTCGAGCTTCTCACTGGACTCAAAAACTTAAACATGGAGAACTTGAGCTGCCATTTATGGATGAGCCATTTTGAGCTTATTGAGTTTAAGTAATAAAGGATTCATAGTTTAATAAATTTCCATTTACCTTACACTTCACGGTCTGACACAAAGACAAGTTTGGAAGATGTACTGAACTCCTCAAATCAATCGGGATTAAATGTAACAGAGTGATTCATCGATTCACACTGTCAGTTCCTTACCACCCAATAAACTTTAATTTGCTTTTCTGTTGTTTTGTCTGCAAATGGTCAATAGTTAGAATATCAGTGCAAGTGTGCAGCTTAGAAGAGACCTTTCCCTAAGGGATTCAAACCCTTTTCTGTAGTTTTTTTGTCATGTTGTTCATTAACCATTTGATTTGGTCTATCGGTTTCATGCCTGTAATTATCAGTTAAATATGCACAATGATTTCTAAAGATACCTGAAGAACTGTTCAGCTGCTGTGGAAAAGAAGGAATAAACTAGGGAAAGGGGCCCAAAACATCAATCCTTTGCTCCCAGCAAGGAAATATCAAAGCATTCTTTACGTTCTAGAGCTGCTTATGAAATATGTTTTTCAACTCCTTTGTGTATCTATGAAACATATCTCTTTGTTTTATCTTTTAGGATAATATTTGGGGGGTTAAGTTTACCTTTGCTTTTTTTAAAAAATATGATAATTGGCTTTTTGTGTTGTCATGTTCTATTAAAACGTTTTCTCCCAAATGAGCTAACATATACTTCTAAATTCCTTGGCTTTTTATTATGGCAAAGTATTTTAATAATTATGCCAATTAATATTCAGGAGAGTTTAAAAAAATCTATTAGTAGGAAGATAGTGAACTGTCTCATAAAAGAATGATTCTGAGGGACTTTTTTTGAACACTAGCAATAACCTTCCTTGTGACTTATTTGACTATAAACTTTGATTTTAAACATCTTTCTGTAAAATAATCAAAATTAAAATAGACCTTTAGGGGAGAGCACTTACTGTTAATTATGTCTTAGAGATGTTTTGATTCTAAATGTGCAAGTATCTTGGTACAATGAAAATTCTGTAGAAAGAGTTGGAATGGAAAGAAACAAAGTTTTGCATGAGTGTTGTGCTTCTGGACTAACTGCACTTTAGTAATGATATTATGCATTTCAGGAAAACAATTTTTGAAATAAAAGTGCAACTTAATCGATATTCACTTGTGTAATAACTGTAAAGGAATAAAAAATCCAACTCAAATATTTTTATTTGTGATTATTTTCTTCCTCTTAAATTTGTGGCCTGTAAGGAAGACTTTTTGTTGTTAGATACCTTAAATTTAACTGTAGGTCCTTGGTAAAATAATGTTAAAAAGTAACTTTTTTAGCTAGAGGATAGAGTCTAGTCTCAGCTAGAGAGTTTATTTTCATTACCAGTTTCCAAGTAACTTGTAAATTGATTTATTGCTAATAGAAGTCGTAGAAGGTATTAAGGAGGAAGAAGTACCACCTAAAATTTCTCTTGGGTGTGCTTTTAATTACTCTTCACTTGTGTCTTGGTATATGCATTGTAAAGTTTCTAATGATGAAACTTCAAAAAGAGGAGTGATCTTCCAGCACAGAGAACTGGAGAACAGTCTTTTAAACCCGTGTGTGCTGTGAACTGTGTCTTCTTTGTGTATTTCCTAGTCCTGCCATGCACCTACCCCAGCTCTTATTTCCCTCGCTTAGTGTGCCAAACCACGACAGCGAGAGGGACTGCAGTGAGAGAGAGGATTGAGCTCGTCCTGCGTGGTGTGTGGAGCATCAGCGCTTCGCAGGGAAGCACGTTCCCTGGTGGATATGGCAAAGGGCACAAGTGATGCTGAGGGACTCTCAGTAGGATTGTCTGCTCTTCCCTGTGCAATTTAACTGGATACAGATACAGGTTGTTGTGGATGTTGCACAATTGATGAGAGAAAAGGAGTCTCTTTCTTCTTGGTTATCGCAGAACATCAGCTATGAGTGTGTGTTTAATATTAACCAGAGAGACAAGCACGGGTTTGGTGAAGTCCCTCAGGGATAATGGAAGCATAGCAGACATCTCTATCAGTAAATTAAACATTCTTGGGCATGTTTATTGGAATAACTTGCAGCTATTTTGGAGACTCTCAGCCTCCAGAAGAGGGTCACAGTGTGCGAACTGCATATTAAAAAAGGCCTGTGGAAAGGCTTGAGTTCTAATTCTGAACACTGTGCCTGAGGAATTGTTCAGACATAGAGTTATAGAACGTCCTGAGTTGGAAGAGACCCACAGGGATCATGGAAGTCCAGCTCCTGGCCATGCCCAGGACACCCCAAGAATCCCACCCCGTGCCTGAGAGCATTGTTCACACGCTTCTTGAGCTCTGGCAGGCTTGGGCAAAATGTGCAAGGGACCATTCCCTTGCTATAAAAGAGTAAAATATAATATTGTCTAATAGAAACCGTTCATAGAAAATAATAATTAATCATGTGCCAGCAGCTGGCCACTTTGCTCTACACCTCATTACCACTTCAGTAGCTTTCTTAGGTACTGGAATGATGAACTACCCTGTAAGGTTTTTTTGAAGAGGATGTTTCTATTTATGGGTTGAAAAGGGGAATGTTTGTTTTACTGGAAATTCCATGTTATAGACAACTATTAGTCCAGCAGAAAGGCACCAAGAAAAGGGCTTGGAGTGTATGATATGTAAGGAACGGGGCTTGTTCAGCTGCTCTTCCCGCAGAGGAGAGGGCTCAGGGGACCCAGCTGCAGCAGGAGAGTGGCAATGGTCCCAGCCCACGACAGTGAAACTTTAATTGGACACCAGTTTTTCACTGTCACATTCCAAAGCAGGTGCCGAGGGGAGGGAGTTCATCCCCAGGGACGAGCTGAGAGAGGCCCCAGACACCATCTTTTATATTTGTTGTATATTTGCTTCTGTATCTGCTGGGTAGACAAGATAGGAGTAGATGACCTCTGGATGTCTCTTCTTTTTCGTTTTCCCTTTTCCTCCGTGTAGCCATCCGTGCTACCCCTGCTTTTGTGCAGCGTGGGGACCTTGCTAACAAACAGTGGGGAAACTGTTACTCCCTATCCTGCTGGGAGGTTGTAGAGGGGGGACAACTGTACTGTATTAAAAAGTGTGATAAATAACCTGCTTGAGACTGGCTGAACTCGTGCTTAGAAAGGCCTTTTAAGCAAGCAAAGCAGCCTTCAGTTTGTATGATGTGCAGGAGTGGGTAGTGTGACAGCCACGCCGTGCTGGACTGCAGACCTGTGTCTGTGGGCAAGGCTGGACCCCAGTGCACTAAACCGAAAACTTCACTGAGGGAAAGAGATTTCACGACCTTTTTGTTCTGGAGCACTGATTCTGGATTGTGAGTTAGAGGGTGATGGCACCGGAACCTCAGAATGAGGGGAAGGTCTTTGTGCAGCTTTGCTCTATCAGCTGCGTGCTTGGGGTTACCATTATTTAACGCAAAGACAATAATCATAAGGCAGTGCTAATCGATCTTTAACTCCCTTACATTTATAAAGCACGTCTTGAAATAACTTGTGTAAGTAACACTGAAATAATTAAATCAAATTCACATCTGTAAAGCACGTTGGGTGTGTTTCATTCGGGAAGTGACTTTAGTCAAATATTTGCCCAATCAGTTCTTCAGTGTCAAACAAAAAGAAGGGATTTAATTTTTATTTTAAATTGTTTTGAGTAGGTGGGCTTTTAAACCATGAACTTCAGCCGCCTCTTTGATCACAAATGTTTACTTTGAAGATGTTACTAAGAGAAGCCATCATTTAGTTCTGAACTGTATTTCATACCGAGGGATACAGAACTCCTTTGTAAATTCCACACACTGCTAAAAAAGGCACTTCTGGTTTGTTTGTGTTTGGATTTTTCTGGTGGTGGGGGATATCCAGATGCTTCCAGCAAGGGTGTGACATAGCAAATATTTGGATTAAAAGTATATTTCACACATACATCCCTATCCTGGATTACTTCCACTATTAACTCCTATTAAGTCTTTCATAAAATATTCTTAACTTTTGCAATATTTGTTTGATATTATTCTTTCTACACTGATGAATAACTATTCACTTGTAACAGGACTGAAAACTCTTTAAGTCAGATTTAAATAACCGAAAGGAAATTATTCTAGATTTATTTCCTAAGGGCCTCCCTTGTACTGTGGGTTCGCCTATAGTGGGGAATAAGAAATGCAAATTATAGATTTCTTTAACCATTTTACAGTTTGACTGGCATTGCTAGAGACATATTTTGTTTTTCATTAGTTATAAAATTTCTATAATCAGGAATTCCTGCCAGAATCAGTATCTCTCTGCCAGCAGCAGCATCTGAAGGTGGTTGCTGGGAAGTGCAGACATGTGAAATGGTGCAGGGAAATTCCAACAGCCACTGAGGAATCTTACTGGTGGCTCAGCTTATCTTCTAGGTTCTTTTCAGGAACATTCATTTTAAGTACAGGAGTGGTACAAACATTGTCGTTTTTCAGGGCTGTGGTTTGTGCCTTGCTTTGTAATATAACCCTGCATTATTAAATGGACCTGGGAGGTGCTATTTGTGTTTTACCACTGGAAAGTGCTGTTTGAATGAACTAAAGAAGTGGCTGGCATCTGAAAGTGTGTGTCTGCTTAAAATGAACAAGATGCACTTTTACTAGGAAAAATAGACTTGCTGCTAATACTTGTAGCAGTGACATGAGAGGGAAGAGAGAGGCTCTGTGAAAAAAATTCTGGTTGGTTATTTTGGGTTTGTTTTCTTTTTTTCCACTTGAGTGGTAGAGAAATCAATAGGCCCATCTGTTTTTTATCTACCTGGTATGTTACAGCAGTCCCAAAGCTACTCTGAATGTAGCTTTTCTTTTTAATTCAGAGCAAAATCTACAGAATACTGAAAAATGGGGTTTTGTCTCATACTATCAAAGCAGCAAGAGTTGGGTTGGCAGAGGGACTGGAAACCTCTTTGCTTGAGCAAATTCCTCTCCAGTTTTGAGTCGAGCTTCGTGGCCCTTTTGAGATCTTCATGAGGGCTCTTCTGCAAACTCCACAAGTATGAATAGGAGCCCGTTCTAATAGAAGAATTTGTTACACTGATGTTACTGGGTGCATTCGAGTAGTTTTATGCAAAATGCATATTTTGAGTATGCCCTCAAAAGTCATGGTTTATTTAAATCCCAGCAGTTCCATCAGCATCCCATCAATTCTCATTTTCTAACCAAATCCCCCAATTTCTGGGGGCAGAATGGACTAAACTACACCTGTTTCTCTTACCCAGTTCATTTAGCCTGTAGATGTGAAGAATTTAATTATAAAACTAAACTAGACTATGAGGAAAGAAATTTTGATAATATTATCAAATTTTAATAATAACATTAAATTTGCAATATCTTAACATAAATATTTGATCGTCTGTGTTGCGTAACTTGCTGCATTAAGGAAGTCTTTAGTGTCAGGTCGTGAATGCAGATGAAACACCCGATTCTGTAAAAGGCTTTAATAATCAGTAAGACACATTCCAAATTAATTGAATTGTTAGATCATAGCATATTAGCCAGCAGCTCTACAAGGCAGCCTTATCTCTGTGGTTGTGAGAAATGCAGAACATTCTTCACCAGGGCTAATAAAACAGGATCCAGCATTTGAATAGGAAGTAAATTAACAGAAGGCAAAGTCTAATGAATCCTTCCTTTCTTCAAAAATAAAGGGAGAGTAGACTTTCAGAAATGAAAGGCAAACTGAGGTGGTGTTGGCTTTGGGGTGTTCTGTTTGGGGAGACGTGCACACCGTTAGAAGAGACAGAGACCAAAGAACTGGAGGTGCAGAAGAACACGGTTATCTGCAGTGATTAAGTGCAAGTGCTGAATTGAGAACAATTCTTACCCTCACATTCTCAGATTTGCTGTTTGTTTTCATCCTATCTATGTTTAAGAAAAATTATCTATATTAGATATCCATAAGTCTCAAATGCCTAGATATACTATTGCTTCTTGGAAAAACTCCCCTTATTATATCATTGCTTGTTTTTTCCCTTGCTCTCCTGTTCCTGTTGTACCTGTCATAGTCTATCTGATGGTTTAGATTTACAGCCTTAATGGTGCCTCTCTGTGCTTGCAGACTGACCTGCAGCACTCAGTGAGGGGGAATAGAGCACAGAGAGGGTAAATGGATTGCCCAGTTGCTGCAGAGAAATCGGGCAGCACGAGTGGCACTATCTGTATTTCCTGAGCAGTGGCTGAGCCCTTCAATCCCCAGTGATTCTTCTGGCTCTCAGCAGGTTGCCGTTGTCCTGCTGCCACACGGCACAGATAAAGAACGAGAGCACGTGGCACAAATCTGTCTTCTGGGGAGGTGCTTTGGGATTTTATTGCTTGAAACCCTCATGTCTGAAGACTCCATCTTTCTCAAGTTTACAAAACTTGAGCAAGGGCATTTTGGTTTTTTTTAGGTACTGAAAAGGTTTACATTTGTTATAATGGTATGAGAATTAACATTAATTTCCATGTTTTAGTGTGAATTTTAAACATTTCTTGCAACTGCTAATTATAATCTTTATATTGCTGCAGTGTGGAATACAGTATAATTTTGAATGGGGGCAAAAATGGAGGTGGAAATCCAAGTAGGTTTCTATGGGTGTTGAACTTTAAATCAAGTTTCTGTGTATTCAGTTTTGAGAGACATATCTCTTGCAGTGATCAGGGTAGCTGTAGGTGTGCACTGACAGCCCCTTCCCCAGGAAAATCCATGACAAGAGAGGTAAATACTCATTTTCGACAGTGAGATGATTTTTTTTTTTCTCAATATGTTTAACAAATGAATAAATGAGAATTTTCACTAAATGAAGAGATTGAACTGAAAAAATATAACTTTTATTTAGAAGTAGCTTTAGCTTTTTCCCAGTCTGCAGCAGAATATTGATGCCTCAGTTTAATTTCATTATGCAGAATATCAATTGCATTTTTCCTACACTGTCAGAATTTAAATTACCAGAGGTCTGCAAGATTAGTCCTGCCTGGTGTGCTGAAGTTAAGCACGCTCTATTGAGATGGCCTGCCTTAAATTTACATTTTTATAGGCATGCTTTTGTTATGGAGAGTAAATAATGCTAATTTTCCAAAATAAAAAATAAAAAAAGGTGTAATCTTGTAATAAAACCTGTGATTCAGCCTGTGGAGCTGAGGGTTGAATGACACACAACCACAAGCCAGAGCTGCAGCCCTCTGTGAGCTCACCTTCCTCCTCACCTTCACAGATGGAGCTCAGCAAGTGAACCCCCCAAAACTTTATTACCCGTGCCCAGCAGACTGAAGGTTGTTTTCCTTTCTCTGGCACTATTAATGGCTTTCAGCTGACTGCATTTTAATTAAAACACCAGGCAGCCTCTCGGCTCAGCATGGGAATGCTGGTGCGGGAACGCTGGGCGTTACCTGGGCATCCACCCACGGCCCGCGCAGCCGACTGAGCTCCTCTGTGCGAGGGAGCACTTCCCTCGCCTCGCTTTTCTGGGGGAGGATGGGAACGGGATGTCAGACACCACAGGGAGGCTGTCATGCTGATAAATCCCTGAGCTTTTCACAGCCTGAAGGCAGCAAACGAGCAAGTGTTTATTGCTGAAACGAGCGCTGTGTTCTAGGCCGTGCAAGCTGGCAAGTCTTGTCCACGTGTTTGCTCTCACAACCTGCTCTGCTGTGTACAAATGCTGCTTGCTTTCACTCTCAGCAAAAGTGCAGTGGCACAGAAACCATCCTTTGATGTAGCTGTTCCGAGAAACTTAATGTTCTGGCTGTGGAAAGTTCTCTGTGAACCACCCGGGATGTTCAGGTACAGCTGCGTGGTTAAAATACGATACAGAAAGGGAAGGCAAAAGCAGCAGTTAGGCTACTCTGAAAATGTTTATTAGTTCTGCACAACTTCTCATGTGCTTTTTCGGCCACATCTACCCCGGAGCTTGCATATGGAATATTTTAAGGCAAAACTAAGATGGAGCACGGTTTGTTTGGCTTAGAAGACAGGACGAACCAAACTTTCTTTTACTTCCAGCTATGCCTGGGAAACTGCTCTCTCAATTAGGACACCCATTGTGGTTGCATTTGCTGCTTTGTGAAGCTGGTAACTCTGTGATGAAAGTGGAGTTGGAAAGTGGTTTCCTGTCAGTAGCTGCTGTCACGCTGAAGTCATCTGGCAGATCATCTGCTTCTCTGTTCCGAAATATCAGGGTGATACTTGGAGGTGTTCACTTGGCCCCAGTAATGGTTCAGATTTTGAGTAATTTTACTCCCAAATGCATTTAAAACTTTGTTTCCTACGTTCACAGGTTCTTTTCCAATATATTTTAGTTAATGTAGGGTGTTTTAAAATCTAGTTCAATATCTCCCAATTTTTTTCTTCCCTATTTTTCCTTGCAAAAGAGTTTTGTATGTCTGGCAGGATTTGTAGGGTTTGTGATCTATAGTATCATGAACTATTGGGTTCCTGCTGGGATGAGGAATGTACTCATAATGAGACCTTGTGTTCCAAGCCATATTTGGAGAATAAAAACGTCAAGAAAATGAATACCACTTAATCTTAGTTCTTGTGGACATCAAGCTTCTATTAAATGTTCCCATATAAAGTGATATTGAGATGATACTAATTAGATTAGAAGACCCTCCAAGATTAAAATACTGTTGTGTAATACACTTTATTTTTGCAGTAAAAAAACACTAAATGGCATAAGCACACTTATGAAAAAGGTTAAAAATGCAAGGGCTGCCTAGAATTGTCCTTTTACTGCTCCTGTGATTTTCTTAAGACTTGATTGGGGCTGAAGTCTGTGCTACCAGTATTACCAAAGATTATTGGAGCACTTTGTTTCTTTTCTGCATGATGTTCATTTCAAAACATAATGTTTCAAGTAAGCAAAAACTGACTTTATAAAGTAAAAGAGGCAGGCTCCTGGCTCTTAGTTGGTGTTAAATATTGCATGCAGGGTTTGTGGCACTTTATAGCATCATTGTTGGTGTTCTGGCAGAGCTTTTCAGCAGAACGGCAGTTTTAAAGGCCAGATATTCAGTGGGAAAATAAGTTGCTGGGAAAAACAAGAACCTGTGCAGTTTCCAACATAACTTTATTTGAAAGCACTCTTTAAAATAGAATAACATTACATGGGTACATCATTGGGTTCAAATATCTTCTAATTTCAGCAAGACAGGCCCTGTCAGCAGAACAAGCCCACAAAAAGAGTTCCTGTGCAGCAGAACTCTGAGGATCACTGTCTTTGGGACCTGCTAACATCTGAATGATGTTTTATAAATGTGGTAGGAGACAAAGAAGTTCTTGATTTCAACGATGCTCAAAGTCCTAATCAAGTGGGTGCTTTTTTCTCACGTTTTTAGGTGCATGGTTTCTTAAGCTTCCAGTGAATCATCTGAGCTGATTTATCAGGAAACAGGGGGGGGATTTAATTATTTCTCCACAATCATAAGCGCTGTATGCATATTTATAGTGTATATATCTATTTATACTATCACTCCATGATTTCTTGACAACTTTGCAGCAAAATGGTGGGAAAATGTTTGAGTATAGCAAATAGTTCTCCCCTATCACTCAATAGCTGCTTAAAGTGACTTTCATCTGAAATTTTTAGTAATTTTTTTCTTTTCTCTTCTAATCCTGGATTTGAGAGTCTCTCTTGAATATACATTTTATGCAGGAATATTTATGCAGGGTAAAGAATTTGGAAGTAACGTGAAGTTATGGTGGAGGTATCATGTTCTTTTTTTCTGTTTCCATACCACAAGTGCTACATCAACCCTGAAAGTTCATTCTGCATCTGTCTTTTCTTTTGGTTGATCATCTCCTGCTGTTGTATTTACAATTTTTTTGTATTCACAATTCTTTCTAGCTGTGGCCAGACCAACAAGCAATGCAACAAGTCAGAAAAGAAAGGGAATATTGACAACTGTGTTACTCTTTCCTCTCCCATCAAAGTCCCAGGTTATCCCCAGAATTTCATCTGATGTTTTTAATCTGCAGCAACTCTAAAGAGGTGAACTTTAGCGTGCCTGGGTTACCTGAAGGGTGTGACTAACCAGCTAACTGGCCTTTCGGAAAAGTAACCTGGTTGTTTTCAGAAGCCTTTATTTAATAGTGGAACTGAAATAAAAGCTTAGATTGTTATTAAGTGCTGTTACTTGCTCTGTTGTGGGCATTTTATTGCTCTCCTGTTGGTAGTGGCAAAGATTAATGCAACTTTTATAAAGCTGGATAGAAACAAGGAGGGAAGTGTATTAAAGTAGCCCAGCGTGCTGCACACTGATTACTGTGTCAGATCTCGTTAGAAACTGGATGCACACGCAAGACTGTGCTTGCTTATTTAACACATCTGCTTTGGGAAAGGACTGTGCAGATGGGAGAAGAGATTGCAGGTGAATACTCCACATAAATCAATCCACCAAAAACACTGTTCCTTCTCACTGTCCTCCCTCTCACGTTTCAGCAGAAGTGCAGAATAAGGAGCGTTGGGGAAACCTTTGTGCTGTGTTTGGGACAGTGGTGGGGGGGAAAGGACTCCAATTTAGCACACTGTGCTCAGAGAAAGTTCTTATTTTCACGGGCACGTAACTTCAGCAAAAGTGATTATGAGATTATGATTAGCAGATGATACAATTTCATGGGGTTTAAATTTACGCTTCATATGCAGGACTATCAATTCTGATAAATAAGGACAGAAATCTTGAGATAGGTGTTCTCTTTGTGTTGAAAGTGGTGTAAGAAGAATGTGCTTTGTGATTCTATATAACAAATGCACTGCAGCAAAAATAATCATCTTTTTATGTGATTTTGACAGTTTATTTCAGTCATACATAATTATTGTCTGTCTACTCCCACCTACGTGACTGTGACTGACGAAGGGGCCAAAAACGTGCTGTGAGGGAATGGCAGGTTGATCTCTGGTGTCTGTGGATTATATGGTTCCTTTCTGCTCCTCTGTATGAGCAGACTTGTCTTCTGTGGCTTCTTTGTTTCTGGGAGGCTCCCATTTGTGTCTCTGCAATAATCAGGGTTTGTAGGAAGATGGTGTGCTCTGAGGTGTCGTCCCAGATGCAGAAATGTGAAAGAGTTGGAAAGTTTGGAAGGTTACAAGGTCATGTCTATAAAAAGGGGGAAGTGTTGCTTATTGTTACTTTTGCATTCTGTCACTAGAAGGGAGTTGCAGAACTCACATTTCTGATTTGGTCATGGGATAGTGAGGACATTTTTTGGTAACATGGTTAATATTCTGCAACAACAAAAAGTAAAAGCAACGTGTGAATGTCAGAAAACTACTAACCAACTATCATGTATTTGATCGTTTGGTGACAAGAGTTTTTATATAGAGTGGGATTAGATATTTTGCCTATAAAAAATGACAGTTTTATATAGTCAAATGCCTTTCTCTAATAATGATTAGCTTACATTGTGAAACCCTCTATTTAAATATGCCACCAAGAGCCAGGCTTTGGTAAACCTCCTGAAGAGCCTCCCTTGGCTGGCACAGACTGCAGTGCAGATGGAGTCACTGCTGTGCTCCCTAGGACAGTTCCTGCAGTAAGAGGGGAACAGGAAGAAAAAAACTGAATGTGAAGTTGTCTTTTCCTCCTTTTTCCCTGGAGTTTTGGTTCTCTTTGTAGTTCTGAAAGCTGAATTGTCCTGCTTTCTTCCCCCAGCCCCGTGAATACTCAGAGATGTACATTCTAGAAAACTGAAGAATGTTAAAAGCTTAATCTTAATAACCAACATCCCTAAAGAATAGTTGTTTCATAGCAAAAGTGTAGCTCAGTCTACAGAGAAGTTAAAGATTTTTAAGGTGTTCTGTGACTACTGCCTGCTTTTGGTGTGGATTCTTTCAAAGACATTAATCTGACATAGAAGTTTTTTTCAGTGTTTCTGAATTAGGTAGTCATTTTAAATTAATGATATGTGACAGCCTTCACTGGTGTAACATGTTTTAGATTTTTTTAAAAAAACCTTCTGGTGCCCTTCATGAAAAAAACCCAAACCTGTGAAGACATTGAACAAAATCTATTCCTCCTTTTGGCTGCTCAGAAATGACATCCATGAACGGGCTTTACTTCCAAAGGCCCTCATGCTGACAGGCAACACATGAAGTGGGGACACTGCATTAACATCTCACCCATGGTGTTCAACTGTAACTGAATAAAGCTTTGCTCGCTTAGGGCAGAGTTGGTTGTGAAATCAGAAAAAGAAAGTCTTCAGAGAAAAATGTGCAAAATGTAAGCCTTCTTTCTGTAAATCATAAAAGAACCCGACATCTAATTTGACCTCTAGTTGACATTCCACGACCCCCTCCCCTGCAGGAGTGTTTTGTTTTGGTTTTTATGAGCTTGTAGCTGCACTCTGGATCCTCAAACCAAGTTATCCACAGCAGGTTCCAAATACAGCTCTAGGTTTCAGTTAAGTGAATAAAAATCTTACTGTACTTAAATACTAAAGTCAGTTGTTACCCTTGCAATTGCAGTGTCTGGAAAATTAAGGGATAGTTATTATCAACCCTAAACAGTGGAAAAAAATTAAGATGGCAGTAAATTAAGCTAAAAATGATCAGGATATGTTTAGGTATCTGCTAAAGGCAGATGAAAATATGTCAAGCTTAAGTATCTTTGCCCTAAACTGTGTACTTTTAAAAAGCTCATCCTTGTTATCCTGTGTCAGATAAGGAGTTGCTCTTGAACTCAAGCACTCAGAATTTCACTGAATTGGCCAAGTATTGTACGAATTTTTAGGAGGTTTTTAAGAACCTATTGTCAGATGGTTTTTGTTTTGTTGGTTTTTTTTTCTTCTCTTTGACTTTCAATTTTCAGCCTTATAAATTCCTTTGTGAATATTGTACCAAACATACAACACAGCCATATGGTGTGTGCTCACAGAAAGGTCAGGAAACACCCTGTGGGGTGAACTGCAAGGTGGTCAAATGTGGCTGACTTTGCTTGTCAACACTAGCACTGGACAGCTGGAAATACTGCAGCTGGAGGTCTAGTTTGATCTTGGTACGGAACATAAACTGAAACAAATCTTTAGCAGTTGAAGGCTGGGACATTTCATGTTATTTTAGCTAGAAAGGGATCATTTCTGCAAGACAATAAATCTCTAGAGAAGCTTCAAAATCTCTGCCACGAAAGAGTAAGAGCCCAGGGAAGGCGTCACATTGAGTGGAGGTGAATCATCTGTTACAGTGGGACACTTCTGCCTTTCATTTTCAGTTCTGTGCTCAACCCTTCCCTTCGGAAGGATGAATGATGGAGACTGAACATCCCTTCTCCATCACTGAGGAGTGGGTCCCTGGAAACAGCTGCCCTGAGCAGGATGTGCTCCTGTCGCAGTGCCCACGCGGGGAATGCTCCCTCGTGGCACGAACAGGCTCCTTTGGAAAGCTACAGCTTGTCCTCTGTATTTCGGGGGTGTGGGCTGGGGCTTATGCATCATTCCAGGAAAACTGTGAACTAAAAATAGAGCAAGGAAACGGATAAATCTCTCCACAACTCCATAGTTGTGTTATTTTCACTTCAGAAATCAGAATGACAGACCTGTGGAAAAATGTTCTTACTGGAGCTCTCCATTTTTTTGTCACAGGAAGTTCTTTGTTAAAGTAATACCTCTTAGCTGTGTTCTAATTTGGATGAACTTAAAGAGATTGCAAACCTACCTAAGAAGATAAACTGGCTTTCTCTCCCAAATTTGTAGATATGAACAAAACAGGCTTAAGGTGCACCCATGTGATTCCGAGCTGTGCAACGCGAAGAATAGAGATATGGAGATAGGATATTGCACAGAGTGAGTACCAAAACAAACTGAAATAGAGTAAAACGAAATTTCAATTACGTTAAAAACAAAGGCACTTTGTTTTTAATGTAATTGAAAGTAGAGGTAATGAGATGGGGGAGGCTGAAAGAGCACAGGAGTTATTCAGATATGTCTGAAGAAGGCAGGATAGTGTAGAAAAGAGATGTCTGAGAGGTTGCTCTGATGCTTTCCTCGCCTGCGTTGCATGGAGCGTTTTCAATGCCAGCTTATTTATAGCATAGAACAATCAAGAGCTTGGTGCTTCCCTCATTTGTACACTCAGGAAAGGGACGAGAGGGAGGAGCACTGGGGAAGGGGAGCAGGTTGTTTTCTTCTGGTGCATTTTAACGAGCAGGATTGAGCCCGGGCTCCCTGAGGAGACAGACTGCTTTGCAAGTTCTCAGTAAATACGTAATTCCATAGGAAGTAGGAACAAACTGATTTGCTGGAAAACACTGGCAACTGTTTTCTTTTCCTTTCTCTTCCCTGTTTGTTTCGCTCTGTTGCTGCCTTGGAGTTCACAGGCTATATGTGGAAGGTTCATATGGACAGCATTTTTTTTTTCTTTTAAGAATACTGCAGACTTCTGAGTTTTATGTATTCGTTTCTCCACATATATTTGGGCATTCTGTTAAAGATGTTTGCCACATGTAATGAACCTTACTCTGTAGAATTTTTATGCACCACTCTGCTTCAGCCTAGAAAATGAGTAAAGTTATAATGCAGGTAGCTGGAATACAGAAATAAACTTAGGAATTACATGCAAAGAAACTGCTACTTATGTTCTTCAGCTTGCTTCACTTCTAATAATTGGTTCTTGTGTTCACCTCTCGGATTTGATTTCCAGAAGTTTTGAGGTCAATTGAATGGCAGGATATAATAGCACTGCTCCTGGCTTTCACTTGAGTATATCAGTATCATCCCTTGCAAGCCAATAAATGCAAGCTTTGCCTGTAATTATTCCCATAGCTTGAGTCTTGGTTCTCCTCCCTTCTGATCCTCTGCCTGGAAGGGATAAGTGGCTTGGAAATAAAATGAAGTCACGAATCACGTTATTTGTAGCTCATGATGACTCTTGTCAGGATGATGGTGGAGGGCCTGAGGTGACTGATGAGATGCAAGTCTTCAGCTGTCCATCAGCAGTGTGCTAACAGGTTAGCTTAGTTTTGCTGCTTTGGTTTTCTGTCTGAGTTTGAATTATTGTGCTGGGGTTTGTAAAGCGCTCTGAAGATGAAAAGCCTTCCATGGGTGCTTTGTAGAATTATTATTTATTGTTTCTCTTTGGTATAGCTTCAATTAAACCCCCTACCTGACTAGTACTAATTCAATAACAAATAGAAAAGGCAGCATACAAAGTAGGCTCTAGGAAAGAATTGGGCAGAGATAGGAAGAGGGAATGGATAGATATTCTATTCTTCTGGCTTTCACTTCATCCATATTAACCTCACTGACTGATTGCTAATTGCAGTAATTTAAATATGACAATGCCCACGTAAAAATAGACTCTGAGATCTACTGCTTTTCAGCGGGAAAACCTGGAACTTGAAAAGGTATTTATACAATTTCTGCTGTCAGTGGTACTGAAATGCTTTTCGTGAGGGATTAGTCAGGAAATGAAAATGGGAAATCTGAGTCACAGCCCCCTTTGTGGGGGTGCATAGCCAGGACTGCTGTTTTCCCCTGATCTCATGGTATTTGCTTAAAGCTTGCGGTGGTAAAGGCACAAAAAAATCTTCCTGCTGCTGAAGGGTAACTTCAAATATCAGAATTGTAGATTCAAAGCCGGTAAAGCAAGTAAAAGGGCACTAATATTTGGAAATTTGTGCACTAAAGGCAGGTTTGTGACATGATGCAATGCAGAGTTTCTGGAGGGCTTAACTGGCAAAGCAGTCACTTGCCTCAGTACGTGCATTAGATCACGGGGCAGGCAAGGTCAGCCTTCAAACTGAGGGCTGAGAAAACCTTCTGGCAAGTGTCTCCCTGCCCCCCTGTTATTCTGGCTTGTCAGCAGGCCAGACCCAACTGCAGGGTGGAAGTGCAAGTACTGGCAGGAGGAGAGCCTAAAAACCAGCTCTGATATCACAGAGCCTGTCGAGTCTGAGCCCCTGCAGCACTGACACCACTGCACTGAACTGGTCACAAAGAGCTGAGCAGATTAACAGGTGACCTCTGAATTGGGAGAAATTTCTAGCCTAGAAATGTAGAGATGGCTCATGGTCTGTTGTTGAGGGTTTGGGGTTTTTTTAAAGCTTCCTCCAGAATGTTTTTCTGTGCTTCTAAATATCTGAGGGCACACAAACATTTCGTGTAACATTGTCTGTGCTGTTCTGGAGATGCAGCAGAGTCCCCCAGGCCACAAAACTGATGCAGACAGCTATTGTGCAGCACTGCCAAAGCACCCAGCACACTGGCTTCCCTCAGCAGTGTTGTAACATTCTGCTCTAGTTACTCTGATTTTAATAGGTGGGAAGGGCAGGGTCAGGACTGCTCCAGCTCCCCACACTCAGGAATCGTTCTGTTCCGATTACAAGGAAGTACAAGCATTTACACTTAGGTATTTTAAGTCATGATATATCTCATTTACTAATGATATTTACTAATTTACTACTATATTTCACAATGTGGTGATAGGACAAGGGGAAATGACTTTAAACTGAAAGAGAGTAGGTTTAGATGAGTTGTTAGGAGGAAATTCTTTCCTGTGAGTGTGGTGAGGTACTGGCACAGGTTGCCCAGGGAAGCTGCGGATACTCCAATCCTGGAAGTGTCCAAGGCCAGGCTGGATGAGGCTCTGAGCAGCCTGGTCTACAGGAAGGTGTCCCTGTCTATGGCAAGGGTTTTGGGAGAGGATGATCTTTAAGGTCCCTTCCAACCCAAGCCATTCTGTGATTCTAATGAGTGACAAAACTTGCTTCTTACACAAGTCTGTTACTCCCCAACAGCCCCGTGTATTTCAACACACGTGTTTTGATGTTCAGAGCTCCCACATCCTCCAATTATTCTTACTTAATCCCATAAATCTCATTCAGCCAAGTGAGGATCTCTAGCCTCTTGTTCTCTACACCCTGCCAGCACTACTCTGTGTTTTGTAATGGCAGGGGGACTCCACAGCCTAGCACACAACTACTATGATTAGCGAGACCAAACTCTGTTCTAGTGGCACACAGCTGTAAACCACAGGTTTGTGTATCTTGTTTTCATTGTTGTTGTTTTTCCATAAAAAGAGAGGTCAGCAAGCTGTGGTGCAGGTCCCAGAGACAGTGCCCAGGCAGATTTTGAAGGGCACACAGCAGGGTGCAGTGTGCTGAGCTGTAGCACCATGAAAAGGTGTAGACTTTCTGCTCTCACTTTCCATTCAATTCTGAATCCCTCGGAAGTGTTGCATTACAGAGGGATAAGATGCCCATGGAAAGGTGATCAGCAGCAGTTTTCACCACTGAATTGTGGCATCTCTCACCACCTGCTGAGGCTTTACTAGCGTGTCTCATTTAAAAAGAAAATTACAGTATGGCACACTATCCTGCAGATCCTTGATGCAAGTCAAGGAGTCTTTTATAGACTATAACACACTCAGGGAAATAATGGCTTTGTTCCAGAGTGCTGGAGAGAATGGCATTTTATATGGTAGTGCTTGGTTTCAGTTGTATTTCACTTTGTAATAAACACCCTTCGTATTTATGCATATATATGTGAATTCTCTCTGTTTTTCCATATATCTCTCTTTGAATGTACTCAGCTTTTTCATGATCTAGAATGGAAGGAAAGATCTATTATTTTCTCTGGCTTCTCTTTTATACTTTCTGTGCTGTGTCTAAACATCATTCCCTGGGTAACTGGTGCATTATCATACTGCTGTCTAGATTCTGGTCAGTCAAATAAATTGACTGCCTCACAGGTTAAATATTTCTAGATGTAAATGCGTGTCTTGTCATCTTGATCTCTTCTAGTATATCCATAAAGGTCCATGTTCAAGACCTCTGCCCTTCTGAAACAATTCATTTTACAAAGCTAGAGCAGGGCTGTCTCTTTGATCCCAAAGTCCTGTGCTGGCTAATCCCCAAGTGCGAGTCATTTTTTTCTTATAGCTGAAGCTGGTCTCGCTTGAATTCCAGGGTTCATCCCCCAAATCTCACCAAAGCCTAGCCTTGCTTGCCTGTAGAAAACAGTCATATGAACCAGAGCAGTGAAGTTGGATCACCTGGAGCAGCTCATCTCACGTTGTTCACTAGTCAGTGCTTCATGTAAATAACAGAAAAGGCTTTCACTGGTTTGCATTTTCGACTTTGAAGGCATTAACAACTTTCTGAATCACCCTGACCACTTCAGACGTGGAGCAGCCGTTCCACACCCTGGGCCTTATTAACACTTGCCTTTGGAGAACATAGAGTAATCTGCCACTTTACTTCCTGGATTCTCCTGTTTACGTTGCCCTAATTATTTATTCTTTATTTATTTAATTCTGATATTGTTGTTTCCTTTTAAATACATTTACTTTTAGAGATTTCAGGAGGGGTTTGCCCTCACCTGCCGTAGTCTGTGCCTGTGTGCTGCTGCCCATGTGGGACACAGTTGGCACATTTGCTCCAGACTTGTTTTGCCATTGTCGTTATAGCTCTCCAGAGCTAATAAAAGGTGTGCTACTTATTTCTATGCGTTCCCTAAACAGTTTTAAATCATGGATGCAAAACACAAGCAGTTTAATTGCTGTTTGCATTTTGCTGGCTGTGTCAGGTTGTACTTGCTGGGACATACACGGACAGCTGAGGAATCTGGTCTGCTTTTTTTTCCTGCTTTTAAAAAGACACATTGCATGAGTTCAGTCTTATCACTTCTCTTACTGCCCTTCAGAGGGCTGAGCGTTTTCGCATCCGGAAGTGTAGATCTTGGAAAAAGGGAAGAAAAAGGAGTTAGAGGGAATGAGGGAAAATATTAACTTGAAACCTTTAATTTACAGCAATGCTGTAGTTGTTCTAAATATTCTTGGGTCTTGCTGGTTTTGATGCCATTTTAAATGCCAGCTGTGCCTTAAATTGTTAACTTCCTAAGCATATTAATGTGAGGGAAGTGCATGCCAACAGCACGTCCTTCCCTGTTGCTTCCTGGCTTAGACCTTTCTGATATCATTTCTATGGAGATCATCTCACTGGAGAGGGTAAAAGGGAATCTATGAAACTTTGAGAAGTCTCTTCATTTTTATCATTCAGCTTGTTTCCATGGCAATGGGATCTATAAGATTGGCAGCAGCAAAGAGCTGAAAGTGAGAATTCACTTGTAGATTTTATTAGGTGACTCCCAGCTCAGATCTGCAAATACTGATGACCAAAATAAGGAATAAACCATTTAGGGGAAAAAAAAGGACATACTAAAACATTAGAAAAAACACTATCTGCTTTCTTTTAATCCTCATTGTACGTGATAAATAAGGAAATGCTCTTCTTGGGCGTGTGAGTTGCGTGAACACACTTGCAACTTTCTGCAGATTATTTTTTAGGGTAGCAGCAGTTCTATACAACAAACATGGGCCATCCCTTTTGTAGGATGGGCTTTTAAAGAGAGAGCAGCCCATTTCAATGGATGGCTGTGTGCAGTGAGGGATATATGTCAGCAAATTGCATTGCTGCAGTCCAGGTTCAGTGAATTTTCAAATGTCAGCTTATGTTTTTGTGTAAGAAGCAGTTGACAGCTCCATTTCTGAAATTACCTGCCTTGCTGAAAGGAACTGCTCAGCTAACCAGTAAACCAGACCTGTGTGGCCTGAACCTTACATATTTTGTTGCTCATTTAGAATGGAAATCTTTCTTCTGTTGCCAGATAAGAAATAAAACTCATCACCACTGAGGATTTGCCTTAACAGATGTGTCCTCTTAGCAGGTAGTAAAGTGCAGGATAGCTGAAGTCAACAGATTCTGCTCCCCAGTCTCATATCCCGTGTTCTTTCTTTGTTCTCTGCATGGCAATCCAGCCTTTATCCCTCTGCGTTTCACCCAGCAACAGATGACTTGTGTAGACTGTCTTACCCAGGGGTCCCCCGGTGTGCTGGCTATCCCAGTGTGTTGATGTTCCGTCTGCCACAACCTTTTCGTAGTCAGGAGTGAGCTAAAATGCAGGTGCAGCAAGTGCATAACCCTTCAGCTCTACACAGTTATGCTTTGTGTAAAAGCTAAGAGAAAAGGGAGGGAAATTTCTAGCTTACAATAAAAATGCAGCAAAACTTTTAAGAGCAGATGGTCTCCTCCCTACCCTGCTGTGTGAGGCTGGGCCGAAGTCACCGGTGTCTGAGCCCTTTCTGTTCTGCTGCATCCTGTGCTGTGTGTGCCCAATACCGAGCAAATCATGTCCATCCTGGATTTACCATCTCTCTCCTTCAGAAGCACAATATGACCTCAAAGAGGGGTCACTTAAGAGACTGGGCACAGTTGAGAGAGAAGTCAAGATTCAGGATTTGTTGAAATAACTGGTGTCTTCAGAGAAATTATGAGTTTTCATCGAGCTGTACGTTCTTTTCTATAGCATGTTGTCACTAAGATGTTTTCTCATCAGACAGTGATGTGTTTAAAAAAGCACACTCAATACATTATTCTCTTTTTATGGTGTTTATATAGCCTTTGGTGATACAACCTACTGCGTTTTAATAACTAGCTCATTCTGATTTTGTAAATCTGCAGTGTTTTGGTTTAAAATAACAGAAAGTGAGGAACACTGAAGGAAAATTTCAGTGGTATATAGCCAGTACAAGATGTAAATTAGGTAATTAACCCTTGATAATGTTCTCTCTACAGCTGCCAGATATTAGTGAAGTCCAAAAATGAAGCAAAGAGGTTGTAAAGTAGCTCATAGGGATATGAAAACAGCTGAGACTTTCTCCAACTAAAATCTCAGCGTGATTTGTAGCCTAATCTCATATTTTGTGCTTGGATGTGGCGAATAGTCTTGGAATCTTCTTTCTACCAATCTTCAAATCATACATTCTTCTGTTTAAGAGACTCCTCCTTTATGGTACATGTAAAATGTAACCTCTTGTTCACACTGTTGTTTATTACAATGTTAAATTAGTATTTTTAAGTCTTTTCTCCCAAGCATGTTTTGGGCATTTCTTCTTCATAAGTTCTGGAACTCCAGATGTAAGAATGGGCTTTACCCACGAGATGCTTCTGGTTTGTTTGTGATTGAGGTTTCAGAGAATAATAGTTTTGCACAAGTCTATAAATACTTTTAATTTAATTAACTAGGAGCTATAATATGAAATACACCCTAAAGAAAACGAGAACGGATTTGATAAATGGTTTGGCTTTTTGCTGCCTACACTGAATTTAACTATTGCTTTTCCTGGCTGTTTTTACCAGGCAAGAAATGCAACACTTGGGTAAACTTAAAAGCAGATTGTATTTCACAGAGGATCAGTGTGTCCTTGTCAGAGACTATCAGAGACTGGGTTCTGTCAGACTTTCCTGGGGCACTGAAGTGGCATTTTGGAGTGGTGGAGCTCTCCCTGTCTGCACTCCATATCTGGGGCTTGTGATGAAGAGCACAAGGCAGCACTGCCAGGTGTATCTGTAACCACGTCCCAGGGCAATGGCTGCACAGAAACGTTCCACAGTAACCCTCTGGGAGATATTCTGTATGTATGATGATTAGACCACTGTTTCTATTAAATAAAATGTCTTTCTTGCCCAGTGGATGAATTCCTACAAACTGGGAGCTGTCAGAGGCTATCTGGGAGCAAAATGGAAAGGCACAGGCGTGAAATCGGTGAGCTCTGCTTTGAACCAGCTAAACCAATGTCCATGTCTGATGAATCCATCCTGGGTTCGTCTTTGAAGCCAGTTATTGAAGTGCTGAACCTTTGCTTTCCTACAGAAGTCATAGATTTGTATTATTAACCACACAGCTAAGAGCTAACTTTAGGGCTTTAATTTCTAAGTTCAAATTGAGATATTGATTCAGAGCGAATATATAAACATTTCTGATGAGAATCTCATGCCAAGGGGAGGATCTGTTGGACATGTTTTCCTTAATGTATCTGAGAGAGAGTAGTATGTGGAGGTTGTTTTGTTTTAAGCTAGTTTAGGCCAGTTCTGAAGACTGTTCTATATTTTAAAAACTACATTGTTTTTAAACCACCCACTCTTTTAATTCTGAGTTTGGTGTGGCGGGGTGCTGTTTGGGGGATTTGCTGTTGGATTATATATTTTTTTTTTGGTGTCTGGTTGTTTGGTGATTTTTGTTGTTGTTGTTCTTTTTGAAATCTCTCTGGAACATGTAACATATCTTCCCCTTAATGACTTGATACGCAAATAAATGTAGAAAACCTTTTGCACTTCTGTTTGTTTATTCTCAAAATTTACATTGTGGCTATATTTGTGTACAACTCCTATTTGTATAATAATGATTAAATGTAACAAGAGGATTCATCTGTAAAGGCCTTCCCTTCCCTTATTTTTCTACACATCTCCCAGCTGGATACTGTAGTGACCAGGAATTTCAATCCTCTGACTGCAAGGGGCAGCACTTGGAATTATTTTTTCAATGTGAATTCCAACAACTTTTTGAATTCAGAGTTTGCAGATTAGTGGAGCCACAGGTTCCACACCTTGGAATGGTAGTTTTTTTGTTGTTTGTGGGATTTGTTTTGTTGTTGTTTTATTTTGTTTCTGCTGCTTCTGCCATGATGGATCAGCACATCTAAAAGACACACTAAAACTTCTGGTGGGACACAAAATTTTTGGATACAGAACTATAAGTGGTTCTGTGTTTTGATAAGAAAACATCTCTATCATTTGATATGAAACACATGGATAGTATTTTAATTTTTTTTTTTTTTTTTGAGAACCTCTATGCGGGAATTTGCACCAGAATTTGAGAATGTTTGGTGAAGTTAATGTAAGGAAAACCTGGAGGGAGAATGGAGAGGGGAAAAAAGCTCCTTCTTCACCTTCAAACTCCAAGGCAACACCAGCACAATGCCTGCGACAGTTGGGTTTTGGTTTGTTGGGTTTTTCTGGCTGGTTTTGTTTGGGGGAAATAAGTGTAATACAGGTGTTATGAAGCTAGAAATGAAACATCTCTCTGTACAGCTAAATGTTTCTGGGGAATTGTGGAAACCAAGACAGCCTACACAAAACACCTCAGCCCCTGGCGTAGCAGGCAAGAATAATCTAGCAGAATTTATCCCCCTAGATCATGGAGCAGCATACCCAGGAATGGTCTCAGCCTTCATAAATTTGCTAATCCAGTCATGGACAGTATTTCCTTCTTTGCTGAGCCCCAGTAATTTTTTAAAATTTTAAATTTCTATTCTTAAAAATAGAAATTTATTGTGGAGTTTGACATAACTCATGTAGTGTTCTGTAGTTCATATCTGCTTTTAGCTACTGTTAAAAAAACTTGAAGCAATTGATTATTCTTAGTTTAGCCACAGGTGCACATCCATGGAACTTGTGTATATGCACAATGAATCTTTTTCTTTGTTTTCAAACCATTTCCTCTTCTTTTCAGTGGGATGCCATCACTGAAATGGATGAACACAACCGTCCCATTCACACTTACCAGGTGTGCAACGTGATGGAGCCCAACCAAAACAACTGGCTGCAAACCAACTGGATCTCCCGCGACGCCGCGCAGAAAATCTACGTGGAGATGAAGTTCACCCTGAGGGACTGCAACAGCATCCCCTGGGTGCTGGGCACCTGCAAGGAGACCTTCAACCTCTACTACATGGAGTCGGACGAGTCCCACGGGGTGCGGTTCAAGCCGAGCCAGTACAGTAAGATCGACACGATCGCCGCCGACGAGAGCTTCACGCAGATGGACCTGGGCGACCGCATCCTGAAACTCAACACCGAGGTGCGGGAGGTGGGGCCCATCAGCAGGAAGGGGTTTTATCTGGCCTTCCAGGACATGGGAGCCTGCATCGCCTTGGTGTCGGTGCGCGTGTACTACAAGAAGTGCCCGCTGACGGTGCGCAACTTGGCCGTGTTCCCCGACACCGTGCCCAGGGTGGACTCCTCCTCCCTGGTGGAGGTGCGGGGCTCCTGCGTGAAGAGCGCCGAGGAGCGGGACACCCCCAAACTCTACTGTGGGGCGGATGGCGACTGGCTCGTGCCTCTGGGACGCTGCATCTGCACCGTGGGCTACGAAGAACTGGAGGGCTCCTGCCATGGTAAGTCAACACTGGTGGATTTTTATTCTCTTCATAGCTTTTAATTTAAAAAACCAGCCTTATGGTGTCGTATGCACTTTGTGTGTTTTCTGCTGCCCAGAATAATTTCACAGTGACCTGGGGATGCTATTTTCTGTAGTAATAACTGTAAAGAAAGCCCCAGAAACCACCGAGATGTGAGGCTGCTGTGATTTACATTTGCTTTTTTAGCAAACAAGGAGAGAAAGAGTGCATATCCATGAGTTACATAAATGGCATTACTGTTTTGGTGCAGAGTTTGTCAGGTTTGATGGTACTAGGCAAGCGGCACAGCAACCCTAGATAATGCAGAGCATTAACAGCGCTGTGCATTGTAATCAGAAAATGAGATTCGCTTTGTTGTCTGGTCTTGCTGGCATTAATTATCAGAACATACTCATTGCAAAGATACAATGTTGGCAGTGCCATTACTGGAAGCATCATTTTCTACGTGAGGTCAAAAGGTTTCTCTCTTAATGGGGTAAGGGTTTTCTGTGAGACTGTAATGCTGAATGAATTTGTGTCCATGATGGGACTGAGTCATACTCTGCATCTCCACGAGAGCAGCACAGACAGCAGAGTTCACCACAGATGTTTCCTGCTGCACGTTGACTCCACTCGTTTGTCCAGTTGGTCCAATCTGCTGCTGAACTGGTACCTTCTAAGTGAAATAGAGTTCCCAAAGCCACAGATGTTTGCATATTCTTAGCTATTTGCCCCAGGAGTAATAAATTACTATTTTAGAAAATTATAATCTGATAAAACTTCCTTTTCTTTTGAAATAATTTTCACTGGTGTCTGATGTTGTCTTTTCACTTTTCTTCAGCGTATTTTAATACTGGTGCTCCTTTTTTCTGACAACTTCTCAAACTGTATTTGTCTTGCATTGCTTCGTGGGTGTCTTGTCTAAGGCAAACCCAAATTTAGAAGATGGTTTCATAAGGAAAGAGCAGCGATGACTTTGTCACTGGTGCCCACTCTCCAGTGTCTAAGGGTGGGCACATTTATCTTTGTGCCAAAGCTGGTGGTGGAGATGCCTCTTGGGCAGCTGGGGATGTGTTTTTACACTGTGACTGTTGGGAACTGAGCTGAGATTGAGAGCAATCTTTCAAATAGCCATAATGTCTGGTTTTGAGACTTTGCTTCTTGGCTAAGACGTGGATCAAAAATTTAGCTTAAAAGACTTGTTGTGTCAGTAAGTGTTTTACTAACTCTTTAATAATCATCAAATCATAAAATACCTGAATGATACTAACTCTCTATGGGAAAATGTAAAATATTTATGTTGAGCTTGTTGTCATAGGAGCAGGATGCTGGGGACTAGGTGGGGGAAGAGTAGAAGCCATTATATCTTAGTCTGATAAGAAGACCTGAGTTATATCTATACAATTTTCATGTCTTCTAGCTCCTTCTTCCAAATCCCAACCCCAAACCCTTTTGTCCTTCCCATTCCCTTGCTGGAGTTACAAATCTGACTCTTGAAAGTATTTTACACCGTTGTGTTGGTGCTTCTTGTGGTCATGCTCTGTGACATATTCAAAAGAGAGAATTATTTCTTTCCTCTGCCCAAAACTAACAGTCAAAACAATAACTTTGCATTTTGAAATCTGTTCTGATAACTGGGTGATGGGCAGTACTTGCTAATAGTTGGTGTCTTCCTACGTGCAAATGGTGTCCAACTTATTATACACCATCATGTGGCTCGGGGGGAATAAGCACTTCATGGCAAATGGGGCTTATCTGTCGCAGAATTTAACAAGTAAACTCCTATTTTGATACTTGTGGAGATGTGCAGGCTCTCTTCAGGAAGCATTAAGTGGCATAAGGAAAGAAATTCTGCCTTTGTCATTGCTCGTGGTTTTGTGAAGCAGCAAGAATGGGAATAAAACCAGTCTTTGATCAGTTTTACTACTGCTGTTAAAATCAGGGGTCATTTTTAACTGCCAAATTGGAGTTTATTTGCTTCCCTGACTGGCAATATTTCAGTTATTTCAACATATGTGGGTTTTATGTGTGTTCCTCTCTGTCTGTGAATCCATCAGTACTCCCTATCCATCTGATTTTCTTTTAAAGGCGTAAAAGTGTGAGAAGAATTCCCAACGAGTTTAAAATATCCATACTTATTCAATGTATGCCCCAAGGTGTCTAGGCAGTTCAGAGGCGTATTGATGGGGAGTTTTTCAGTCATTTGGAACCGTCTTCCTTTTCTGAGGCCAGTGGGGAAAAGTCCCATTGATTGCAGGAGGTGCACAGGTATTTGTGTGTTGTGTACATTTCTTAGTGGGATAACCTGAAAAATGCCATCTCCTCTAAACTCACTGTGTAAACAGTCTGTCATCTTTGATTTCAATCTACGTTCAAGGCATTCCCCTCAAAATCCTGAAATAGCAGCATTCACATGTTCTTCTGTTTCTTTAGGCATTATTAAATACATTAATACCCGTAATTTGGCAATATTAATCATAAATGGTTCTAATATGAACTGCTTTGCCAAATCATTGATGCCAGCCCCATTAACAAGCTCCAACTTAAGAAGGAGTCTAATAAACATCAATTAAAAGTAGCAGGTTCAATGTCATCTATTTCCTGAGTTCCAGCCCAAGACAAGAGTTCTGCTAAAGTTAACAAATGTGTGATATATACAGATCATATCAGGACTTTGTTTATGGTTAATTTATGTTTTATTTTATGGTGTTTGTGGTTTATTTTACACAGGAACAAACAATCACGGCAAGGAATGTTATAGACTCGATTGTAATCGTTCCGTTTGGGCGTGATATAGAAATAATGGGATGATTGTTAACTGAAATCTGATTCTGTAATGATTTACCAAAAAATATCTGAATTATCAAGGTTAGCAATTAATGGCAGAGAAAAATTGAATTTCATGTAGCAATTAATAATTATTAGAGAAATTTCAGATTTTATTTTAGTCTTAACCAATCAAACACAACACAGAAATGTATTTTACCAACCATAAAAGCTAATTCTTCTTGAGGAATACTCTGAGGAACTCAGCAGCCCCACAGGATGTTATGTGGTATAGTTGAAGAAATTTTAAAAAGGTAAAATGACAGGCATTGACAGACTCAGCTGGTTTATTTTCATTAAAACAAATACAGTAGAAGTGGGAATGCAACATTTAAATTCTTTGACCTTGAGTTGACTGAACAATGCTTCCTAGGGACATTAATGTCTGAACACACTGAGTTTGTAGTTGAACAAACACTTCTTTCCCTTATTCATCACTTGAATTTGTGCAATGTTTCATTGTTAGGACCTTGGCTTTATCTTCTTGATCCATTTCATCTGATTCAATTAGGGAAACTTTCAGTTTTGCCCATATGAACTAATACCCTGCTCACACATGTACCTGTCGAGTGTCTTTGTTACTGGGGAACCAAGCAGTTAATGTCACTCATGCTTTAGTTACCTGTATGTTGGCACCAAAACAGGAAAAGGCGGGGAAATGTAAATTGGAACTGCAAGTTCAGTAGTTAGAGATACAGGATTGGGTAAAGTTCCTTTTGATTTTTCTTCCACACATTTATCTCCTCATGAAATGTAATTTTTGCCAGGCACTGAAGGAAGGTCAGTAAAGGAAAAGCAGAGTAAGATTTAAACTACCAAAAAAAAAAAAAAAAAAGGAGAAAAAAAAATTAAATTTAAAATGTTGAGATTTTAAGACAAAACCCTTCCACCACAGAGAGTCTCTCCTGCAGCAGAGCTGGGACCATTCCCTTTTCCCCTAAGATAAGAGTGCAAAATTTCAAATTTGTTTCCTGCCAACTCTTTCTGGATAGCAGGAGATAGGAATTTGTCAAAGAGGATGAACAATTGGAGATGAAGATGATCCACTGACTATTTTTGGTCTGTCAGAGAACATGACAAGTGCAGAAGGTCTCCTGGGACTGCCTGCAGCTCCAGCCTGCATTAGTGGACACATTCTGTCTCCTAGACCACTGCAGGTGGATCTTGCTCCAGGACCCTTAAATACCCTTTTCCTTTCAAAATGGAAGGCAGTGAAGTAGGGAGATTAATAACACAAATTCTCAATTTCATGAAAAAAAAAGTCTGAAGCCTCACTTCCCCCTGAAACCAAACCTTTCTATTCTCTTCTGATTTCACCTGAAACCTGCAGTGAAAGCTCCCAGGGACTGATGATCCCCAGGGATCAGCACAGTCAGAAAGGAGTCCCTTTGGGAAGGAGCAGGAGGGGACAGAGGGGAGAGCACGTGTAGAGCAGCAGCAGAGGTGGCCTGAAGAATGCTGGGAGTGGTTAGGTGTGGTTATTTGTTTCCTCTGCACTGTTCCCCGGGGGTTTTGGTTTAGCAAGAATCCCCTGGCAGTGCTCCAGAGCGCAGGGAGGATGGGAAGCCTACAGAACTCAAGGAATTCTTCCTCCCTTCTCGAGTGTCAGGGACAGCAGTCGAATATCACAGTCTCCTCTGCACTGATAGTGCAGCTAAAATAGTTGGGTTTGAATTAGGTGAGGGTTTTTAATAATAAAACCATTAAATAGTTGCACAACTTTTTGCAAATAAATAGTCATACAATACATTCACATTTATAACAGCTTCTTGGATGTGTCACTGCTCTGAAAGAGGTCCACCCTCTTTTTCCTGTGCTTAAGCAATGATAGTTTATTTTACATAATTTATGTGAGTCTGAAGAGCTTTAGATTTCACCATTTCAGCGGCAGGGCTCCAGACCTTTGTGATCACTGGTGATACCTGTTTGTCCCTGAAAAAAATACTCTTTGGCCTATGTGAGGACATCTGGGAACACTCAGCACGTGTTATAACTTAGAGTTCTGAGTATGGATGAGATGGAATTGTGATTTTACCATTCCAAATTCAGTTTTTAGGTGAAACTGCTAAATAGATGTTTTTAACACAATCCAGGAAGGTGCATGGGAAAAATAGGAGTAGTGGGTAATAGGTCTGTAGGTAACAGTACAGAAAAGCAATTGATCAGACCTGATCAAAGCATCTGAATGTTTTCAACCACATATCACCACTAACATATGGAGAAAATCTGACCTCAGGAACTGGGTACACTAGAAAAAGTCTGTGTTTACAGCAGATGAAAACTTAAATTACTGTCTGTTGTGGGGGGACATGGCAGATGCTACTGGCAGCACTTTCATGTTCACATATACTGGTTTTAACTCCTACATGGCAGGTCATGTGCTGAGCTGGTTTATGCTGTCTCTCTTTCATTGCTACTTTTTCCACTTGCTCAGAGAACCATTTTTTTCCTTAAGGCTTGTAATTAGTGTGAATTAAGAATAAAATTGTTGCTTAGCTGAAGCAGGAGGAAAATGATGTATGGTGGACTGGGTGAAATGCATGGGATATTAGTTACTATCAGAAAGATGAACTTTTGGTGAGTTGTACCACATTGAAGAGGTCTGACTTGCCTGTCTTCATTCACTTTGCCTTTTTCTTAACAACTGTAGGTTCATTTGATGGCTTTTATACTTCTTTAAATTTACATGATTCTACCTTGTCTTATCAGTGTCTTAAAACTGTAGATATTTAAGTTTATTACTGATTTTTTTTTTTGTTTACTTGTGGTTTTTTTATTTGTCTTTCTTTTTTTTACTGCAACAAAGTGTTAGGAATTAACTAAGTCCCTAAGGGCACCTGTCTTCAGTGACTGCCTGATTTAGCAGCCAGAAAAATCCCAATACCTCATAAATTCCCATTGTAGCTCACACCCAGTCCTTTTTACTTAATCTACAGTCATCTGCAGATCGGGGTAAATTGTAACAAAAAAACCTGATAGAACAGCTGGAAAGGAGTGCTGCTTCAGAAGTGAGGATTTAAAGAAGAAATAAAAAACTTCTCATTTGCTTTTATGTAGCAAGGAAACTACAGTGATACTAAATGGAGTTGTTTACACACTTGTCATGTCATGCTTGCACTATTTCAAGCAAATAAAGAACCTCACAATAGGAACTGCAACTTGGTTTCCAGAATATTTCACTGTAAAAATTCAAATTGAAGCCTTGATTTTTCTGAATAAATTATGCACAATTAGGAAACTTAATGTTTGCAAACTGAATGAATGCTTGGAAGTTACTGGTTTTCACTTTGGCACTGAAATGTGCGTTGGATGGAAACCTACTTTGAGGGTGGAACAAGGAAGCCAGCTCAGGTTAAATAGTGAGTTTCAAACTGAAAAACTCCAATATTCTCTGTTTGTACACAAGGACAGGAAACTCAGAAACCAAAGCACTGCTGTTAACTCGGATATGACTTGCCTCAGGTTTTGTGTTAGTGTGTGCAGTTGGGTATTGATCCTACCAGCTGTCCCTGATAAACAGTAGACAAAAATTGTCCAAGGGAGAGCAGGGATTGATTTTTGTTGTTGTTGTGTAGGACTCGGTACCACAGCATGATTTGACATCATCAGCAGCTCCTAGTAAATTTATTTCCCTGTTCTTGTTATGCTGAAGGAAGTTACTGCAGGGATGGCCACATGCAAAACTTGCAGTACTGATGGAAGCAAATAGTTTAACTATTGTAAAGTGCACCATAAAATACAAATATAGTCGTGTATCTATCCAAGTGTGCATAAATACAAACATATTTGTGTATCTGTTCAACTGTGCATCAGTACATTGTGAAGCTGTTGTTGGAGTTGTTATTGTCACTTGGTAAGGTGCTGAGCAGATTTCTCAGCTCCACTGATTTCTCCCCCACGGATGCATTCGGGTCACTGGTGTCCTGTGTCCTCGCTGCAGGGTTGGTGGTGGGGCCGTGTCCCAGGACTGCAGCAGGGGATAAACCCAGACTACTGCAGGTGTGGAGGGACTGGCACAAACAGCCTGGGCACTGCGACTCGTGCTGTGTGTGGGAGGTGCCAGAGTGGCAAACAAGGACAGGCTTTAGGTCTCGTTCCCAAATACTTTGTTAATCTGTGTGCAGCTGGGTTTCCCTGCATATGATCAGGTGCTGTCTTTGAACAATACCAGCCCAGTCACAATTTAATTCTTGGTCAAGCCTTATACTTCATTTACCTTCCCAAAACAGACGTTAAATGAGATCTGGTATTAAATTCGAAGACATTTATTTGTCAGAAATAAACAGCTGCATCCAACACACAAATGGTAAAAGGTTGAGTAACGAAGACTGACAGGTTGGGTCCCACAGTATGACAGGCAGTAAGAAAGGAGGCTCTAATTCCACGTTACTGTCCTGTGTCCCTCACTGTGTCAGGGTTTGTCCTCAAAATGTGTCACGTGCCAGAGACTGTGCCTTCCCCTCCTGGCTCATGCAGCTTTCTCTGGCTTTGCCACATCATTTGGGTTCTGGTTCTGGGAGTCAGGACCTAAAGCCTGAGCTCAGACGTCTCAGATGGATTTGGCTTGGGAAATGTTGCATTTTACACATGGTCAACCTTGTGACAAGCACGTGGAGGAGAATAAAACCGTAATGGTTCAAGACTTAACAACACTTGTTGAATACAAAATGCCTGGGGAATTCATGGAGTTCACTGAAAGCTGTGACAGAGGAATCCTTTGTGAGGAAGGGGTGAGATACAACTGGACAGAGGGACACACTGTGGGTGCAGCAGTCATGGAAAAATCATGCTTTAAGGACTGCCAGAGCCATGTGTTGCCATTAAGTAACAGTTCTGACATAATACATAATATTTACCTTTGGAAATTCAGTTTCTAGAACGTTTGTTATTCATTGACTTTTTGTTGTGGAGCCCTGAAAAGTAAAAATAAATATTAGGTCAGAAAAAATTTTCATCATAGTGCTCAGTGAAAAATGTTTAGGTAGACTATGAATTCTTTTCAATAATAAGAAATCTGACTTAAAACTGTTCATGTAAGTATGTATGGTGTTCAGGGATTATAATATATTTATAATATAATGGCTCAGAAATTCTCAGAATTAGATTTTTCTTTTTTAAAGGTGATTTTTTTTTTATGCTGCTGCTGCTGAGCACAAACACTTAAATTTATGCCTTGAAATAATTGAAACATTTTAGAATGTCATTATTTCAATATAGATTATGTCCCCTTCGAGGACTCAACATAAAGTTGAGCTCCAGAATCTGAAGATAATCACCGTACTTCCTCCAAGGCAGGTTATTAATCAGTAACACACTCACAAATAAACCATAAAACACGTTCTGTAATGAAACTGTTCCCTTAGAGGCTTCCAATCATTTTATTCAGTCAATTATTAAAGCATTTATGCTGAGAAATGTAATTTCAGAAGCGATCAATAAAGGGTTTCCTCTTGCATAGTGTGGCCTGAGAATCACGAGCACAAAGAGGTTTCTGAGAAGGTTTGTCTTGAATACAAAAAATACATACAGTTGTTTAAAAACACGAACTGTGTTTGCCTTTCATAACAATGCAAGTGAGACAAGATGTGCTTTAGCCAGCAGACTCACCCTTTTCTTCCTGGAGCTTGGAAACAGCACCAAAAGCAGTTGTTTCCCCCAGGAGAACCAATGCAGGCTATGGAGTCACCATGTGTCGTGAGCTGCCGTGGGCTGTGAGGGCAGTGCTGTTCAAGAGATGCTCCCAAGTCACACCAGCCAAGCTCTGTGTGGTTTTTAGAGGCATTATTTGAGCGTTATTTTGGAGGGGGCTCCCGAGCTTAAGCTCTTGTCAGATGGAAGAAAAAAAATGACTGAAATAGTCGGATGGCAAGTGCAACGTTATTAGTGGGAAGGCTCTGTGGGATTTTATTTTTTTTGTGGTTTGGATTAGCTTCCACTCCACTTGACTTTATTTTTGGGAGTCCCATCAAATGCCAGGAGAATCCTCTGCAGGGCAGAATCCTGAGTGCCTGAGAGGTGGCTGAGCTGGGGGTGGTGGCCTTTTGAGCAGTGATTTCTGTGAATCTTCTCACCCTGCAAAGTAAATATCTCAGTGAAGGAGGTGATGGTTGGGAACCAACCTGCTGGTGCTGTTCTAGGGCTATGGCTGCTAAGGGTAGAATAAATTAGGTAAAATAGGTCTCCTACCTGCCAGTGAACCATCTCCCAGAGTCAAGGACTGCGCTTGAAATGTCTCCCTTTAAAGAAGCTTTGCTTCAAAGGGGTACTGATCAAAGCCCGAATAAATTCCCAAAGGACATGGAAATGTATGCACAGAAAGATGATACTCCAAATGCTAACAGTGAATGTTTAGTTATTTGGGACCTGGCTATTATATAAGAATAGTTATGGATGTGAAATGTCTTAATTTTGCTGTGACAGCTTGAAGGTATTCCCAGATGTTAAATATTTCAAAGCTTATCTTACATATATTCATAAACAAGATGAAAGTGTTAATTCTAATTAAAATGATGCACAGTTCAGGAGCAGCCCTAATAAAGTCCCTGTGGAACCATAAATTTAATAGCAGCCTATCTTTCATGCAGAGTCAAAATGTAGATTTCAACTTTAGTGTAAACTAATCTTCAAGGGGAAAACTGAGTAGTCAACACAGAAGAAAGGAAAAATCATATTTAAAAGTTATGTTTAAGATGTGCAGTATTTCATAAACCAGCATCTGTGTAGAATAGACAAACTGAGGTGGGGCTTAGGCAGACAACAACCCCCATCCCAAATTCAGTGAATATTCCAGTGTTCTGAAGTATTTATTTCACTTGGTGGATACAGTCTTAAAGGTTCTGCTTGCTGGAATATTCCTCATACTTGCTGTTGTAATTTTTATTGGATTTTTATTTTAAAGCAATATTTGAAAACCAGTATTTAAATGTGATTTACCAGGGAACTATTTTATTCTGGAGAAGTCTTATATGTATTCATGTTCAAGATGCCCTCATAGGGATAGCAAGAACTTAAATGTTGAATTGTTGGGATATCAGAGATTGCAATAATAGTTAAGGATGTAAAAGTGTTTTTTTGTTTGTCAGTCAGAATAAATTTTCCACCATATTTAGTGGGGGGAAAAAAGGATCTGCGGAGTCACGTTGAGTCAGGAGATGATAAAGATCCTGAGCAGAAAATTAGGGGAGTGCCAGAGGACATGGTTTGTTTGTAGCATTTAGGATGCCAGGAAAGGCAAATCCCACAGTACGAGGATATGAACATGTTTTCAAAAAATCAGAATAGGGATTCTTTGACTAATAATGAATCATGCATTTGATTATTTGTGCATGTATTTCTCTTTGTAAACTACAAATAGTTATCATTTTGCCTATGTTTCTCAGTTGTTTCAAATTACACACCCAATTACTGCAATTAACAGGTCATGGCAAACCATGGCAGTAAGAAATGGTGTGTTTGGATGGAATTGATTTTGCAAAAAAATCTTCTTGAATTCTCATTAAAGACTTCAGTTCTTTTCAAAAGCAAGTTCTGGAAGAAAATTTGGATTGATTAAAAGATTTATTTATTTTTTCCTTCTATATTCTTAATAAAGATGAAGTATACTGATGGAGTGTAGAGAATTCAAAACTCACTTTTGAAAGGCCTCTGGATATCTTGTTCTTGTTGGATTTTTAATTTTTTTTTTAACTCTAAAAACCCCATAAAACAAGTTTAACTTTTGTCAGAAAATCATATTCTAATCCCAAGTGGTTACTATTTGTTTTTTGATGTGCTTCTTTTTTTTCTTTGAGTATTTTACTTGTAGTGATTTGGATTGTGTGAGCTATTTGGTTTCTGTAACTTGATCAGCTGACTGAAATTTTGAAGTAAAATTTCACGTCTGAGACTTTTTAATATTTGCTGCAAATCCAAACATTTAGTGGAAAGTCCCCAAGTAAACTACAGTGTTTAAGTGAAAAACAGGTACCCAAGTCCAGCAGAAGAGAACGGGTCTGTAGACAACATTAATATCCCAAAGAAACAGCCATCACGTGGCCAGAGTCCCATTCCAGAGATGGTTTGGAACTGGCAGTGACACTAAAAGAGCTAAAGGAGTGCAAAGCTCTCTCCTAGATCTTCGTGGCCATCAGTCACACCAGAGCATAACAGGGCAGGGGCCACCACAGTGGTAAATGGTGGAGTGGAATAATGAGATGAGGTAAAGCCATGTTGTTGTTTGCAGCTGAAAATGATCCAAGAAACACTAGGTTGAACAGTGGTCTCGAGCTGGGAAAATTCCTGCTCTCTTCCCAGTTTTGTGTGTGGTGCTGATTGGTGAACAGGACTTTGAGCTTTCCACAGCAGATAATTGTGGTGAGGAACAGGCTCTGCAGGCTCAGCTTCACCCTGGTAAGAGCAGTGAGGTGGGTTAGAGCCATCTGGAGCAAACTGGGCTGTTCTTGCGAGCTGGATGTGTCAGACTTGCAAAGACTTACTGAAACACACTTACTCTGGCCAGGGGATTTTTAAGGGGTGCTTTAGAACTCTTAGTGATCAATTGAAACCAAAGCCAATCCATCTTCCAGAGTTTCTCTAAAGTGCTTCTTTTGAACAATGGTCCTGAGCTGGAGACCGTTCAGTGCACGGGGAACCTGCACCTGCAGTGTGAACGAGGCTGGAGTCAGGAGGGACTGTGCACTGGCATGTTTGCTGTGCATCTCGACACACACACAGTCAAGAACAAACACAGATGACAGTGTTCAAACCCTCTTTAGTAAGTGTTTTAGAGGGGATTTTCTGCTGGCAAGAAAGTGTCCTGTCCCATTCTCGCTAATCAGGCTGGCAGACTCAGTTTTGTTGTATCCTGTTCTTGTAATTGTTTCTCTAATACAATAATTATGATTAACCCAAGGACAAACTGACATCACTCAGCCAGGGGTCCTATACTATTCAGATATTTAAAACACCTTGTTTGTTCTTTACCATTGATGTCAGACTTTAGGACCCTGTTTTGGATCCTACACTGCTGATTTGTGCTTATGAAAACACTGCACACTAAACACAGATTATTCAGTATCAGGGTCTTTAATCATTAGCAGCTCTGGGTTATGATAATGATGAGATTTTTTGGTTATTTTGGAGATGGGGTGGTGACAACAATTAGGGATGGTGAGGAGTAAAAGGTTTGTAGTTTCCAAAGGAAAATAGTGAGTAATTTCTATTAAAGTCATGCAAATCAGAATCAAGTCAGAGGTTGACTAAATAATTGTTAATACATGTGTGCAAACATAATCAGAAACAAAAATCTAGCCATCAGTTTTATAGTTATGAAGTACTTTTATAGACTCGGATTAGATGGAGGACAGCACTTACAGGGATCAGCAGGCACAACCACCTTCATCGTTCTCCATCACTGACTTCATACTTCTGCAGCAGTTCTCCACACAGTTTGTTGGGTGTTTTGATTTATTGGTTGGTTGGTTGGTTTTGGTTTTTTAAAGTATAAATGTGCAATAAATGAAGCAAAGTTGAAGGAGAAAATTTATTCTAACAATTCAGGCTTTTTTTATGCTTGAGATCTGATGGTTACCTGAAGATGTATTATCATGACATTTTAAGACTTAGAAATAACTTTGTGATGTGTTTTGATCTAGAAATGCTATGACACAACCTCCTGTGAATAGAAAAAACCTTGTTTAAACTGAATTCTTCCTCTAAAGGGGGAACAGGTGGCCTGACTAAACGAGAATAAATTTTAAAACAACTTGTGTTCCAGGTAGCTGTGACAAAAGAAGCCATGACAATAGAAATAAAAAACCCTGCAAATAATCATGAGATTGCTCTCAGTGGCTGTATTTTATTGTTTTAAAACCATAGGTCATGCTACTCACCAGAGCCTAGTAAGAGAGAAGGAATCTTTTTTTTTTTTCCTAACTGTAAATGTAAAATGTGTGCAAGGTGTCCACTGCTGAAATGATCTGCCTTCCTAATACACATTGCCTGGTCTAATGATCCAACACCAACCACACCACTTTAAAAGGCAGCGCTGAGACTGATCTGATCCCAGGAGTGTCGAGTTGGAATAAATTTCCCTGTGACAGGAAAAAGATCCAAAGATGAAATATTCTTCCATATCATACCACACCTGTACCAGTGCCTGGATGGTACTAGTTTTGTTGCTTCTCTGTATCTCAAAAGTACTGCATTGTAAATGTATGGTGACAGTGCAATTTTGTGATCAGAAAGAAGTATTTTATCCACGGCGTGGAAGTTCTCATTTAAAATGTTCAGGGTTTTCTGATTCCTTGTTTGTTTTCCTGAAATAGTATCCAGTCTCATTAGCAATAAAAATTATGTAACTTGTAAGGAATAACAAGCAGTGGTGGAATCCACCGGACAGTTATATTTACAGTTAGCAGAAAAGGAATTGCTTAATAAAAAAAGGATTTTCTTTCAAGAGAAACCTGTAAAACTGTTACCTTTGTTTCTGATTTATGGACTTTCCTACTCTTCAGGAATAAATTAGGTAAACCTGAAAGAAATGAAGGCGCAGTAGCTATAAAACAACCTATTGATTTTTGACTAAACCTCTGTCTTCAGTAATTTTTGCAGTTGCCTGCATCCAAAAAAACCCACCGTGCAGCTGCTACGGCAGCAATTTCAGTAACTGATGTTTGATTGGTTCTTTATCCCTGCACCTTATCCCTCTTCACCTAATTGTTAATAGCACGAGCACAGCAGTTTAACCTGAAAATCGAGGACTGGAGCACAGTGAAACTCTGCTCTCTGTAGAAATGAGGAGCAGCAGTAGTGAAGATATCCATGTGAGGTTTATTTTACTGCAGAAATGAGGAGCAGCAGTAGTGAAGATATCCATGTGAGGTTTGTTTTACTGCAGAAATGAGGAGCAGCAGTAGTGAAGATATCCATGTGAGGTTTATTTTACTGGTGAAATGAGTGGCAGTAACAGTAAAGAGATCCACTTGGTGTTTATTTGTTGCTTTAACTTGCAGAACGTCGGTACTTCTACTTTTCCACATATGTTCTCTTGGGTCTTTCTTCTTGGCTTTTGTGGTTTTTTTTTTGTTTCTTTAGGGGTTTATTATTTTTCAAGAGGACTGCAGATATATAGAGCAATGCTCTATCTGAGGAACAATCAGATAGTTACAATACCTGTAGTTCCTGAGAAAACACCGTGATAAAGCTACTATAATAATAACATATAGCTCTTTTTCTCAGAAAGGACTTGTAGCTGAGAGAAATGCATGATCTCAGTTCTGCTGTGAGCAATTAGCCGTGAAATGTATCTTGAAAAAGGGATAACTTGAAAAAAAACTTCAGGTATTTCTCTTCTGCTTTGGACTTCTGTGTTAGTGACAGTTGGAAAAGGGAATGAATCCTTAAAAATATGAAAAATCAGCACACTGTGCAGTGTGAGTATATTGAGTATGATGGAGGTTAGTGGTGTTGTTTGAGCTTTACCATTTTAGTGATCTTGCTTAATGCCCTGTTAAAACCATCAGCTTAAAATATTACTGTTTCACCCTTTTTACACTTCCTAAAGTCATTTTTATTGGCTCTCAAGTGTTACTCCACTGCTGTACTCTGCCCTTCTTGGAGCATTCAAACTGTAATGGGGTGAAAAAGAGGAAATCTGGTCTTTCACTTGTGGAGAAGAGGCTGAGTGCATTTGGGAGCTGCTCCAGCGCAGAGTGACGGCAGCACTGCCATATCTGCGGCACAAATGAGTGAATGGATTCTATTTATTGTGAGGCATTTCGCTCTTTACATTTAAACACTGTCGAAATGTTACATTTCGAAGCAGAATTGAGTTGGGGACAGAACTGGCCGCAGTCAGTGTGGATAGTGCATCTGCCAAGGGTGTTTATTCTCTTGCCATCGGGGTGGGATGCTGCTCTGCTGAGGGCATGTCTGTCTGCTGGTCAGCGTGTTTATCATTCTTTCAGAACAAGCATTTGCATATCAAAGGCCCGATAGGAGTAAACACACTTTATACTTCCATCTGTCATTCTCTTCCCATTGAGACCCAAAAGAAGAACAGTGTGGCGAGCAAGAGGTTTATTTTTTTTTTTCCTGCTTTAATTCTATACCATTTTTGCTTTGAATTATGAAGGATGCCTAGGTAGAGGTTTCTCTAGCTGTTTTTCTTTCCATTAAGGTCTCTTGACTGAAGCTATCCTAAAATAAAATCAGTACTCTTTGAAGAGGTGAGACAAAAAAAATTAAACCTTTGTTCTTCATTTCTTAACTCTGTATTTCCTAATATTTAAAAAGGAATTAAAAAATCATTTCAGGATGTCTTGTCTTTCTTCTTTAATAAAACTTGAACTCTACGTGTCTTTATCTTCTTGCCAATTAAATTTTCTTCATATTGTTTTCTAAAGCAGCATAATTCCTTAGTACATACAGAAAATGAGAACAGGGTTTATTTCCATTTCTAGCTTCTCTTGCACTAGTTCTCAATAGGGTTTTTATTTTTTTCTTTGCAATTTGGAGGAATGAGTTTGTTCAGAAACTGGTGTTAAGTCTGTGTTAGGGATTGCCAGCAGACATCCCATTGCCATTGTTCTCAGAGTGTGTGTTCAAGGTTGTTTTGAAGGCTGAACTCATTCATTTAGGCAGAGCTGAGGGGAGCACCCAGCTCCCATCTGCACCCACCACACACCAGCCTGGGCCCAGCAGTGTCGCTGGTCTGAGCAGCAGCTACCCACGATCCAGGGGAGCAGCAGGTTCTCTGGTTCCTATTTCCATCTCGCTCTCCACAGGCTCAGCAGGGAAAACACGTGTGGTCCTCTGCTCTCCCCATCTCCACGTGCTTCCACTGAAACAACCTTCCCCCCTTCAGCCTGCACCACAGGGTTTGCAATGGAAAATCCAGACTCAGTGCAGAGTTTCTGGTCCCTCTTCCCTTTTTATTATTTCTGGAGCTCTGCAGTTTGTAGCTTGATGGGAATTCACTGGGAGACCAAACAGAAGATCAGCTAAAGTTTCTTTTTATTTTAGTTCAAAGCCGAATCTGGATTTACTGCCAGAGAGTTAAATTATCTTTCACAGAGAGGATGAGTTCACAAACCCTTTGGAGCCTGGATCTCATATTTTCATTTACACTTGTGTGGTACTGAGCCCAGTAAGGTCACAAGCTCAGTTGGGGTCTTTGAGCAGTATTTTAAGGCTACGAGCTTCTACCACCTTTGCTCAGCAGTTCAGAGTGCTGGAGGCAGCCAAAGGCCTCGCTCTCTGCTGTCCTTAAAAGCCTTCTCTTTGACAGAGGTTAGTGCAGAAGAAAAAGCTTCAACTAAATGTCATCAATCGACTCGTGTGTCCAGTCTACCAAAAAATAAAATAAAAGCTGCTGAGAAAGATGTGTGAATGAAGCTGAGAGTTTTCCTTTTCCCCTTGGTTAAGATTTTGTAGCATAAATTAAGCTGGCAAGAACCACTGTGCAACTGCATAGCCAGGGTAGCTACTGAACTACCTTTTGTCATATGGGGATGCAATCCAGCAAATATGTCCAAAATATCTCTAATGTGACAGAATTCACGCAAGGATCACCTGCATATCTTAGAACATTTTACACATTTCCTTCATCATTGTGCTTATGGTTCTCATTCCCCATCCACAGCAGCACTGGAACAATTAGGTGAATATGTTTGATTTCTGGCATTTCTTTTCTCAGGCTTTGGTTTGTGTAACCTCCTTCTGAGGGACCTGCTCGTGGCAGGAGTTTGAAATGGAGGTTTTTATCAGGGGGTGATTGTTAGAATAGTAGATGCCTGTGTTTCCCAAGGAAAGAATCTCGTTTCATAACTGGGCTTTTTGGTCTTGAGAGCATTCAGCTGAACTGTGTCCTCTGTGCTGCTTGAAGGGGACCCAGTGAGAAGATTGCTGCACTTAAACTGCTGAGGGAATTAGGACAGTGATGTGAAGTGGCATCCAGCTCTTACAGAACTTAAGAGAGGATAGGAAGCATAGGACTGATATTGTCACTGTCACCTCCAGCATGAAGAGAAGGGACGTAGAAACACTCTCTGCTAACTGTGGCATAGACATTATAAAGTTGTATTAATATTCAGACACGGGGATTTCAGTGACCTGTGCTGGAGGCTGATGACATATTAGGTGATATCATGGCCTGCTTTTCATCTGGAAAGGTTTCCTGACAGCAGGAGATAAAAGAAAGCCACTTGAAAAACTCATGATTATTCAAGTAGAGTAAAAAAAAAAAATAATAAAAGCAATTCCACAAGACCCTGATTTTTTTGCATGACAAAGAGTCTAGCAGACTTTTCATAAAAGTCAGAAAGCTTGCTTAGCTCATCAAGAGTGTTGTCCCTTTCAGTGATAATTTGCTTACATGTTGCTTTACTTCAGCTGGTTGCTTTTCACTTTGGAAGCCGCAGATTATGGTCTTTGAGAAACAAGGGACATGTCAGATCTTCCCTTCTGATTGATGCTGAGAAGAATGACTGCAAGCCACCCTGATGCTTGGACTATCTGGTTTTTCTTTGCAGTGGTTGTGATTTTTTTTTTCAAATGGGACTTCAGATATAAAGCCCCTTAGGATTATAAAGACTTTTACCTGCAGCTCCACAGTTAAAAAGACATTTAAAAAGCCATGCATCATTGACGTTTTTCAGAAGGAAATATTTGGCAGTTGCACTAGGTGGTGGTTGTAGGTCCCATCCAGCTGAACTGTTGTAATTAGCAGTGTTCGAATAGACCGTTCAGATAAGCAATCATTTTTAATTTCTGAACTGCATGTTTAACAATAGTCAGGGCAAGTTTATATTTGTTAGTTTAAAAAAAAAAAAAAGAAAACAAAACCAAACACACACAAAAGCCCCCAAGAAAGAATCAAACCACAAAATAATCTCAAGGCTACCTTAAAAGAAATTAAGAGCTTAGTCCATAAAAGGCCTTGACATTCTCTTTGTTAGCAGTGTTTAGGAATATCAAAGGGGAAATGATGCTTTGCACGGTCTAAATATGTATGTACACACGTTTCAGGCCCAGGTGATTTCAAGTCTTTTTTTGATCCAGTGAAATAAATGTGCATGTCAGTCTCCTGACACGTTCTTTTCATTCTCCTTCCCAAAACCATTTAAGATTTTGGAAGGTCTGGATTAGTTTAGAAGTCTCCCATTTCTATTAGTTTCAGGTAATGATGCAAATTAGGACCGAAATAGTTCAACTGGGCTCTGGTTCCGTGTTTTGCTGCAGGTGGCAGCACAGCCAAGAGCCATTATGCAGACACATTGTCTGGGTATCAACACCCTTCGTTTGCTCCTACTGCTAACCTGGTATTAAACACTGTATCACTAATATTTCCTTCGGTCTCTGCAATAAAACAACTTCAGGACTGATTCCAATGAAATATATTGACATATAAATACTTTCCAAAGTGATTGGTGAGTTAAGAAAGCTACTCTGAGACAGAAAAAATGGGTCTTGTTTTCTGTATTTGCTAAACTCTGGGTGAATTTTATCAAATACCTTGTTACTAATAGAAAAGTCAAAATGTGTTTTGGTTTTTTTCTTTTTTCTTTTCATTTCACCTGTGTTGTTTTCAAAGGTAGTGTTGGTAATTTTATGTTGTAAGGTAAGATTTGGCAAAACTATTTCTGTACATACCTCTGTATATCAGCAGGGTAGCCCACAGAGTCTCTGGGAAGACTGGAATCCTAATTAAAGGAGTTCCAGATTTTACACTAAAAAGTCTCCAGCAGTCCTTGCTCCTCCAAGAACACTGAAATGGTATTGTAGCAATAAGCAAAAAGGATCTGCCTGAATTATTCAAACAGTGAAACAGTTCAAAGTGATCTTCCCCGTCGTGGCTGAATTCAGCTTACCATAAATTGTTAGCTCGGAGGTTAATGAGCGAAGATCACAGGGCAGCTCCAGGAATCTCAGGCTTTGCAAGGTCAGCAGTGCTGTGGAACTGGCTCAGTGAGGAGTCTGAGCTGGATTAAACTGCCTGCGTCTGTTGGGCCAATCGCAGTGCTGCAAGTGAGAAGTGCATCTACTACAGTGTTGACTCAGCCAGCAGCTGAGGGCAAAAAAGGATTAGAAATTGCAAATTTAACAGGAGGTTCCCTTCAGAGGACCCTCAAATAACACAAACTGGTGGCTGTTGGAATGATGGCTTGTGTGTTTGCTTGGGGCAGCGATCGTATCAAAAGTTTTGTGTCAGGAAAAAAGGAGATATTCTTTAGAGATGTATTAATACTAAAAAGAATAGATTATCAAGCAATACCCTTACCATATTTTGTCATTGCGTTACTTTTATTAGCCAAGTTCTCTAGTGTTGGAACAGAAACCTGCTTATCTAAGTGCTGTTTAAAAATTGCCTCAAGAACTTCCCTAACGATGCTGTTCCAGCGTGTTTTGCTCCCATAAGGGAACTGCAGAGTCAATGAGTTGTCACGTGTCTGCAGTCTGAGCTGAGAGTTAGCTTTTTAAACGTCGATGGAAAGTGGGGGAGCTTCCCTGCAGGAATGAGGAAGTGATTCTCCAGGTATTTGTGGAGCAGGGAAGCACAGAAGGGCCCAGCTGCGAGGATGGCAGGGTGGAGATGAGGACGGGTGTCTGAAGCCAACTAGAGACGGTGGAGTTGGTTGTTTGCCGGGATAAGTGGCCACAAGCAGCTCTCCTGAAGATGAGGGGCTTAATTTGATGCTGTAAGGAGGGAAGAAGGAGGAAAAAGATGGGATGCAAAGACATGTGGGGGTGATCTTTGCAATAGTGTTCTGGGCAGGCGTGAGCAGAGCAAAGTGTGTCACCAGGGCAAGAGAGAGGGAGTTACAGTGATTCCATCTTCGTGAATTAATTTGGATGTCTTGGGGATGTAATAAGAGAGCACAGCCAACATCTGTCTTAGTGGAGGAGAAAGGAGCAATCAGATCGTGGTCTGGTCACTTAATCCACCACACAAGTGTCCATGAACAATATTTATAAAGCTTTACTCAAATTAAATTGCGCTAAGTCCATCTGGAAAGAAACACTTAATAGCCTTCAGCCTATTTATCACTAAATGCTTCCTTGGAACATCCGAAAAATGGTGATTGTTTACCCTTAATTAACAGCAGGAAGTACCAAACAGAAAATTTTTAATATCTTGAATAATTTATATAAGAGTGTGAGTTTCCATAAAGAGGGACTGACAACCTTAGAAACATTGTGTAGAATTGAAGTAATATATTTTAAGTTCCTAAATATCACTCCAAAGAAGGATGAATTTTATGCTTTGCTAGTTTACCTTGTTATTTATTACCTTTACCTTATTATTGATTCTACAACACACTGTGGAAAGCCATGAGTATACATCATTGTTTATTATTTTCTCTTAAACAAACACGTATTCGTGGGTATTTTGATCCTCTGAAAGTATATTAAAAACACGTTCCCCATACACAGGCAGATAAACACACACTCCTTTTCACATAGTGAGCCCATTCTTTGTTTTTTCTGGAGTTACTTTTCTGGGATGCAGTTGATAAATCCCTTCACAGATGGACCATTCATGTTCTTGCAGTATCTGAGAATAATTATCATGGCAATTAGATGAAGAGATTGGGTTCCATTTCGCAGGGGATACTGGGGGATTTAGGTTGATCAAGTAAGAGCTGGCATGGTTTTGAGCCTGACCCGCGGGTTTTGGGGCTTTTTTTTGGCATAATTATATTTTCAAATATTTTTGGAGTCTCTGCCAGAGCACTCTTATTGTTTAATGCTCTCAGAACATATGCTCGTAGTCCCCAGTGCTTTGCAAATAACTCCAGCATTGTCATTTTGTCTTAAGTCCAGGCTGTTCATTTGGGCAGGCGTCCTGTAAATTTTGGAGGATATTAAACATTCCTGTAGCCCCAGTTATTTTAACTTATTTCAGCTGAACCTGTCACTTTTTGTGCATGGAAAATTGTTTGCTTTCATACAGCTTTGAATTAAGGCAGGAAGGGAAATATTTTCAATTACTCTACTAGAAATCATTTTGGTTTAAAATACTGAATTTAATATACATTTTGATTATTCTTTATTAGGATTTTACATATGTTTTTAGCCAGGAGGATTAATTTCCTTCCAGAAATATAGGGGTTTTATCTGTTCTGCAGGATGAGGCAGAGCCACTGTTGTACACAAATATTATTTGGATGGAGAGCTCATTGCTCGTGAATATTACTTAAAAACAAAGACCTAACAGCAAAAAAAGAAAATACTATTTCCTATTGCAGTTTTTACTATATAGGACTTGACCTTTTATTTGAGACTGTAAGTTTTTCGAAGAATAAGCTGCACAACGTCAGGGATTTTAATTTGATTTGTCATCTGCTCCTATCCACATCTCCGAAAACATCTTGTTATTTGCTGAATTTAATCTCAGTGTGAGGCTTGTTCCTGGAACGCTCTGTTCTGTGCTAGAGTTCCCTGCCCTGCCCTAAGGCACGAACTGTTGCCCTTGTCTGTGTGCAGCAACCATCTGTGCTGGGGGAGGTTCACTGGGTCACCCTGCGTGGTGTTTCAGCGGTGTGTGACGTGAGATGAGGCCTCTGCTCTCTCATCACTGGTGATGGTGCTGGGACCTAAAAATGCACACGTGGGGTCCCTTTTAACAGAGGATTTCTAAATGCTGCCCTTTGTTCCTTTCAGGGCGACCTGTAAATACAAAAACGTCGTCCCGTGAGGGAACATTGGTGAACCACATCAGAGCTTTCATATTTACGGTACTTATTGTCAGTGTTATTCACCCTCAGTCCAGCTCTAAGCGCTGAATGGGGACTATTTTAGTCACCAGCATTTATTTCATTATAAGAAGTCACTGGTTTTAGCAGAAATGCAAAGAAAGCTTTTTTAAAACGTGCTTTTTAAAAGATCAGCATGTGTGGGTGATGACTGATGCCATACATACCTCTTCTCTCTATAGTTTAGAGTTCTGTATCTGCCTCAGCGTTTTGTACTGTTACTACTCATCTGCTATCTCAACACCTCCCATTTTTACATCATTACACAGGGACATTCCTGATGGTCTTCATGGAAATGGAATTTGGCTGCTTCATTTGGAAAGCTTTGATTTTTAAGTGCAATTTTCAGCAGAATCACCCGTTGCCAGTCAAGTGTGAAGGGGCGAGCAGGTCTCGCACAGCATTCCCTTGGTTTTATGACAATACTAACTAAATTGCAAACTTTGGTCCCCCCAGGCTTACCCAAATTAGTGCCGTTATTAAAACCAATCCAAAGGATTTGGGCATGTAAACACTGGCACCAAGCTACTGGAACCTCCTCCGTTGTTTCCCCTGGCTGTCAGAGTTAATCCAGCGCATCGTACAAGGGAAGCATTTCTCAGTATCCCCAGAGGAAGGCACAGCTGCTGCTCTGCTTTTTGTTTCTTCAGTGTGGCCTGGAAAAGTCTAATTTGGGTCTGCCAGAGTTTTGCTTTGGTACTTGGCTTCCTCTTGGGCCCATCCATCCAGTCCATACCATGACTATAAATATGCAAGCTCCCAAAGCAGTATCCAGGACACTTTTGTTCTGTGTTCTTACCTTCCTTTTTGTTTTTCCTGTTTTCTTTTCCTCCACGTGGCTCTGTTTCTGTTCACTCATCTCTTCTGTTTAGCCTGATCAGGATTCTGGAGCTAATCATGGGATCTCCATCACACTCAGCCTGTATGTGAGCAGGGCTGGCCGTGGTTATAAACCTGTAAACTTACTTGCTTTACCTTCTGAAGTTTTCTCAAATTGTCCTCTTGAAAACAAGCACTTGAGATCCAAAACAAAACAGAAAATCAAAGCAGTGACATCCTTAAGTTAGTGCTGTGAACGAAATTATTTAAAGGACTCTCAGTGACCCCAGAAAACCCGGTGCTCTTGGATCTTGGCTGAAGATGTTTGCTCTCAAAATGTCTCCCAGCATCAAATCCTTTAATACTTGGAAGCTCTAAGTGAGGTGTTCTGGGAAACTGCATCTCACCCTCCTTGTGCTCCAAACCCTGCAGAAGCACGGAGATTCCCTTTACCAAAAGCTGAATTTCTGCACCTGGTGTGAAGGAGGAAGCTACATGCTGGATATAGCCTAAGAATTATATTTGAGTGTTGTCCTTTTGAAATCCTTTCTGGGATAAATCACCTGGAGGTGATTAGGGTATCACCAGGAACAGGGAAGAGAGAGGAAAGGGGCCATGAGGTGAGAGACCTGTTTGTCAGAAGGGTGATGTGAATTGTTCTCACAGGACTTCTGGGAAAGCAGATTATGTTTGGAGGCACAGTATTTCCACGTTTTGCTTGGGATAATCTGACTCAGAACTCCCCCCAGTATAGAGTAAGATGTTAGGAGTACCTTTAAAGGCTCCTTCTAAACCATCAAATGTGGGATGAACAGAGCCTGCTGCAAAGTACCAGCTGGAATGGTACTAATACTTCAAGCTGAGCACAAAATCTATAACTAATTTGAACCTCAATTTGAGTAACACTTGTGAAAAAAAGTCATCTGTATGTGCATTAATTGAAGCATCACGTGGAACATCCTGCCCAGTCCATAATTTGACATATAACAGTCAATACAAGGAAATCAAAGAAGTAAACTAATGAGGTACTTAGTGGCTTGAATTCCTAGGATCAGATGGGTTAGGCAGAATATTCTTGGTATTGGAACCTTGTGCATCCTGCAGTTTTCTTTGCTAATTTTGAAAATTATATTATCACTGATCTATTCTAGTCGATTTTAACCAATTTGTAGTGATCCAGATACACACAGTTCCTTCTGCTGGGCTGTCACTGGAGTGAGAATAATTTAATCCTGATTGTATTTGTCAGATCCTGCAGTGGCAATATCGTAATTTTTCATCTAATACTAGAAGAATGAGGTAATTCTTTACCAGGAAGAACAAGAAACTGTAACTGAATTAACTGCTGCTGAACATCTTGTAAATGTTTTGTTTTCCACTGCTGTTATACTTCCCAGCATTGCTGTCTGTATTCGATTAGGCTAAATGAGAGATGCTGAGGGTTAAAATAGGGCAAACTGCAAATAAAACTTGTGCTAACCAGGCACACTCGGATTTAAGATGTGCTGGGCTCTTCTGATTCTGTTTGAATTCTGCTTTATGCAGAGCTAAGAAGATATATTTTGTCCTGCTTTCTGCCCCTGCTTCTCCTCTACAGTAGCTGTGATGCAGACCCATTAGATGATTATAAATGAAGTGCTGTATTTATTAATGTCCTTAAGTGGCTCAGCATCCCTTTGATGACAGAGAGCAGCTGAGAACCCCACTTACTGTTACTGTACTGTGGTTACCCTTTGTGAGTACTCAGGATGCTTCTAAGTTATTTCCCAAATTCTCTGTTACTCTTTTCGAGTTTGGTAGTGCTCCTATGTAAATTAATTAGCTGTTAGGAAGCAATTAGAAAACATACACTAAAAACTATATTAAAAAGAAAGTTAAAAGCATAGAGTAGTAGTTTGGTGGAGAAATGCAAAAATACTCTTATTAAAGCAATCAAAACTGCTTAGAGAATATTTAGAGTTATGATAATGCCTAAAGATTGTAAAGGACAGTAGAAAAACTTCATACTTGCAGTGCATTGAACTACTCCCCTAACGCCAAAGATGTTAATGTTGTACCTGCCATTTCCTCTTGCATGTGTTTTGTGTGGGAAGGAACCTGTACCAACCAGGGCACTGTGTTTTTAGGGCTACACGGTGATCCTGACTCATGAACTTCCCAGGAGCTGCTGAGGTGACAGTGTGTGATCATCATTACAAGTGTGCACAGTTTTTAATAGTTCTCATTTATTGGTGATTATTTCATTACTCATTTTCAAAATGGACTTTCTAAGGATGGGTGAAGTTACTCCTCATAATTAAGAACACCAGTGCGTATTTAAATGCATGTCTATACACATCTGTGTCTATATACACACATATTAACGTGCACTCTCGTGTGTACACTCCCACATGCATTGCTCCTGAGTTCTCAAGAAGAAATATTTAATACAACCAGAGAGCAATTGAAAAGATTTATACTGCGTGGGAAAGCCATTATCTCTGTTTTAGGCTTGAAGTATTTTTACTGGAACCAGAAATTTTACATCAGTGGGATTTTATCACATGTATTCCCGAGGTTCTATTAGTCTCAAATTTTATGATACATGCAGTATTATAATTTTTATCATTACTTTTACTGATTTGATTTTCTTCTGAATATTAATATTCTCTTTAAAGCAAGGGAAGGGTGCTTTTGACAGTGTTGCTTGTTATTTACTTAATTTTTGTGAACTTTGTCCATTAAAAGGCTTTATTTCATTATAATGCATAATTGCCATAAGAGAAGTCTTGCTGGCTTTCTGCAGCGTTAGGATGATATTATTGTATTTCACAGAATCATAGAATGGGTTGGGTTGGGAGGGACCTTAAAGATCAGAAAGTTCCACTCCCCTGCCATGGGCAGGGTCACCTTTCACTAGCCCGGGTTGCTCCAAGCCCTGTCCAACCTGGCCTTGGACAGTTCCTGATTTTTTTGTGCTTTGCCAGCTTTTGAATTGCCAGATTATAGAAAATACAGGAGAACATACTTAAGAGCATCGAGTTCTCCGCCTCAAAATTGAGAGTTTCCTTTCACAAAATCTGAAATGTCTGTCTGAAACGTCAGTGCTCTGAAAACATTAATTAATTATCGAGCATATTCTGTGAGAGTGGGCGGAAAAACGAGAGTATGTTTTTATAGAATCTTGTTAGAAGGATGATTCAGTGAACATTTAAGTAGAAACCTGCTACCTTAGTTATAGAAAAATTACCATTAGTATTGCACTGATTATCCACCACTTTGCTTCAGTTCCAGTTCCTATTTCAGGGTTAAACTACAGCAGGAGAGAGCATAGATTTTTATTACATCTTTTAATTTTTATGTTGCCCAAGACTAACAGCATTATAAGCCTTCTGGGGAACAAGTTTTAAAATCTTATTACTTTGCAACCGTGGGAAAGGTGTAAAAGTCTCTTGTGGCATTGAGAGCTGTGTATAATTTTTATCAGTGAGACACTTTTATACCTAATTATTTCATAGGAGCTATTTATGTTAAATTGCCTTCTTGTAGCTATATAATAATTAAAAAAACCAAACAAATAACATTCAGATAATCCTGGCTACCTGTTGCCATCACAGTCTTTTCATAACTTAGTCTGTTTGCTGTAAAGTAAACCTGTACAAATTCAGCCCTGCCTCTCAGCAGGGAAGGACAGGGAGGCACACATGGGTGTTTGCTAAATCTATCTTCTGCCTCAAATTAAAATACCTACTTCATGATATTTCTCAATAAATTAAACCCAGCCTTACTAATTCTCCACACCAGTACTCAGCCACTATTTTTTTTTTTTTCCTTATTGCATATTTATATCATTGTTATTCTATATTGTCAACATCTTTATCTTGGACTTTTCTCGTCCTCCTGCCATGGGTAATTCTTAGATAGTCTCTTGGCTTGCAATGTCTGTGAGGAAGTCAGTTCTGTCCTCGGGCACCCGTGCTCTGCAGTGCCCTGGAAGGGTGGCTTTGCGTGTCCCACAGTGCCAGCCCTGCTGTCACATTTGCAGCCCAGTCCCCGCAGCTTTCCCTCTTTCACACTCTGCTCACAGCCCAGACTGCCAGTGCACACAGATGTTCTTTTCTGGAATGTTTTGGAGGGAGGAGCTGCGGTCAGGTGTCCCATTTTGGGGTGCATTTTGGCCAGGCTGGGACACCTGGGCACTGTTACAGCACTAACAGAGCAGATGAGCTCTGAACAGACAGGCTGCCTGAGCAAAGGAAGCACCTGTAGGAGAACTGAAAAGAAAAAATAAGTTGTTATGTGAGCTCAATGAATTTAGTGCTGGAGAAGTATTATCTTTCTAATTAGGTTATGCAGTCTTCTCTAAAAGTTAAAGATTATCTTTCTGTTCTCTTTATATAACTGGTGCTGTGTGAGCACTTTGGAATTTAAAAACACCAGAAGCAGTCAGTAGGATTTGTAGTTCCCAAAACTTCCATTTGTTCTGTACAACTGCTGGAAGAAGCTACTGAAGTTCTCCCCTGACCCAAAGCTTGGCTGTTCTCTACCATTCTTGTAAAATTAATCTCTCTTAACTTATTGTCGGAGTTTCCTTCTGTGACTTGCTCAGCAGCAGCAGTGAAAGAAGAGTAGATACTATTATTTGTGCTGTTGAACGTACTGACTTAGTTTGAATGCACATTTTTTAAAATTTTCATTCTCTCCAACTTCCAAGGAATAAACATCAGCTTTTATAACTGCTTCAAAAAAAAAAATAAAAAAAAAATACCTAGGCTGAGAAGCTTTTTCTTTGGAGTTTTGCCAGGAATTCCCTGCTACAGCTAATGCAGAACACCTCAGGGATGCATCAGCAATTACTGATTTTGCAGTAGATGCACAGATGATGCTTTTAGAAACAGCTAATGGATTTGAATTTGATAGTCTGATATCAGTTAATATCCACAAGCTCAAGTGTCTTGTTTATACAAAGACTTTTTCCCCGGGTCACTCGGTTTTAGAAAGATTTGTGATCTTCCAGGAATTTGACTCCACTGTTAAATCACGGGGGGATCCTCACTTCTGCTTGAACATACCTGAATTATGATGGCTGGAAGTAAAGATGAGATAATTGCATGTTTGGCTCGAGTATTGCTTGGGGGTTTCTGCTTTCAACAACTGAAACATCCCCCAAAAGTTTTCCATAAGAAATAATTATTTTGAAACTGTTTTCTCCTTTGGGAATGTGAAAGTCATCTTCTCATAGTTCCCTAAGTAACTCCAAGTTATGCTGCTCTTAGCCCTGCAATTGGTGCTCTTAATCAAGGATTGGAAGCTCAATATATAATGTAATAATGTACTGTTCTTGTAAGAGCTTTCTGAACTTACGAATACACACAGTCCTAGAAGATTATTCCAATTATCCTGCTTTTAGGTACAATAAACAGTTTCAAAGTGGGGAAAGGCTAAAATTAACTGCATGGAGGAACTGGTTAGAAATGTCTTTGATAAGCTTCCAGCTATCCTATGAGCCAGGCTGTGCAGGCAGGGGGAGATACACGAGATTTCTGTGTTGTCTTCTCTGAGAGCTCCCCCCAGGTAAAATAAGCCTTTGGAGGTGGTTGTTTTAAAGAGCTTTTAACCTTCACAATTCAACATATTAATTAACTAAGTTAAAAAGTTCAGAAAATAACAACCATTGAATTAAGTAAACCTCCACCTATTTCTTTTGCCTTCTGTGCTTTTAAGAATTAAATAATACTATTCTAAGGGGATGAGAGATTTTCTTCCTGAAGTAGGTCAGGCCTAAGACACGATATCTGTTCAGCCTTCTGTAAATTGGATTGTCTTTACTATAAATTACAGTATTGGCACCCTGCTAGTATGTAACCAATTTCAAAATTAAAATTTTAATATCAGTTCAACACTTGAAAACAGTTTGCTTTTGCAATAAAATGTTTGAGTCATGTGGTTTTAAAAGGAGGGAGACACTTTGTTCTGAAATTTCTTAGCAATTTTTTGTAATGAAAAAAGAATATTTAACGTTTTTGAATTTGCCAAAGTAACAATTCTGATTCCTACGATCTGTGGGGTTTTGGATCCCACATTACAGCCTGCAGAAAATGGAGCACAGCTCTGCTGCTTTCTGAACTGGCTGCAAGAGCTCAGGCTTCCCCTGGTGAAAGGACTTCAGAGGTACCCCCCGTCAGCTGAGCAGGAGCAGCTCCTCTGGAGCCTGGCTTGGCAGGCACAGAACAGCAGCGAGAGCCATCACTTGTGAACAGGTACAGGCTGCAAAATGCAGAGCTGAAGGTATCCAGGGGTGCTTGCATGGACTGCAGGAAGGAACTGCGTTCTTTTGTTTTATTTTAAATGGTATTGCAGAAACGTTGCAGCAGATGGCCTGATGTGCTGGTAAAACTCCCCGTGTAAGTCTCCCCAGTGCAGTGACAGGACACGTTTACCGAGTGCA
>JAYRBT010000001.1:3784251-3804194 GCA_036023395.1 Myiotriccus ornatus
TGTGAGCTGGGAAAAAAGAGATGTAAGGAGGCAAACAGCTGTTTCCCTTTTCCGTATTTTTCTCTTTGATGCACTGTATTCATTTTAAAAAAATAAATCAGTAGAAAATTGCTACATAGAACAGTTAAGGGAAGAGAGATGGAAAAGAGAACGATGACATTTCTGCAGAATCAATATTTTCCGGATTTCTAGGGGGGGAAAACAAACAAAAAACCAAACCAACAAACAAACATAACACTCAACAACAAAACCAAAACACTGCCTAAGCTTTATGCAGTCCCTGGGGGGGGGGAAATGCAAGTGCAAAAATAAAAGAAGATGATGAAATACTGTAAGGAAAACTAAAATTAAAGTCTGGCATATCGTTCTGCTGTTGGAAAAGAAACAAGGAAGAACACACACAGAAGAAAATTATATGTGTATACTGCTATATGTGTATACTGCTGACAATGCACTGAGAGCAGCATCAGGTCCCAGAGAAGTGGAAAGAAAAGGTTAGTGTAAAACTTTCTTGCATTATAAGAGGAGTCAGATCCACATTCCAGGTTCACCCAGACCTGTTAGAAAGCTCAAGGCCTTAACCTGAGCCTACAGTAACAAACTGCCTGGGGTCTGATTTCAGGGGCTTCAGTTTAAATTGTCTCTAGCAATTCATCTCACACTGTGGAGTTAAGGGCTTCTACCTTATTGAAATCTTCTGCAGCTCTTACTCACTGTGACACTGTAGGCTTGTGCAGTCACAGAGAACAAAGGAATAAACGAAAGCTGGTGTCACTTGGAGCACTCAATTAGACTGCAGAGCAGCCTGAAATTAGAGCAGCCTCAGAGTAACACATTTCAGCTATTGAGACTTCAGCCAGAGTTACATCACTTAGAGGATTCCTTGTGCACTCATCAAGGGATGGAACACAACAACAGAAATGCTGGAATTTTACACCCTTGCAGTGCCTTATCTCCATTACACTCCTAACTTGTGCAGTTTCTACGTGCCTAAAAGCTAGAATGGAAAAAAGTGTTTCGTTAACATAAATTCCAGCTGCTGTCTAGAATCTGGGAATTAATACCATCAGAAATACATTTTTGTTGCTCCACCAGTACTCTACATGAAATCTAAACGGAGCCACTGTTTGTTATATTGCATAGCCAGTGCTTGCCAAATTAAGCAGTGCCAGATTTTCCACAAAGCTTGAACTGAGAATTTCATGGAATAAATGGTGACTGCACCTATCTTTGCCAGTTTTCTCTTTTGTCAGTGGTAATGGACTGACACTGAATATTCTTGTGGTTTGGAGGTAGTGGATTTGATCTGGATTGTTGGATGTAATTCCTTTAAAAAAGTAATTATTTAAAAGGAATTATTAAAAAACACCACTGTTTTAACTTGTTCATTGCTACGTTTAAAAACACATGGAGCAATCCTAAAGACATGGTTTAAATAAAGAGATGTGATTAATGAAAAACTCTGATGAAAAGGTCTTATTTTGGATTGCAGCTGTATCTTACACTTGAAATTTGCTGACGGCTGCATAGGTTTTGTGTTTCCTCTGACACGATTTTCTCATCCCTTCTTCATTCCTGGGTGCTAAACACCAACAGGGGAGTTTAAAAACTGCAACATCAGGCACATCCAGTGCCACACCCATCGAATTACCCCAAGGTCAGGACAGTCCGACAGTGCCAGCCCAAGAGTGCCCTGCCAGAAACTGTGTGCAGTAAACACCAAGTTGTTCCTGAGCGCTGTTTTATGTACAATGAGGATGCAAACCCAGTCCCAGCCTCCTCCTACTCTCCAGAAGGGGTGTCTGAAGTCCTTTCGCCGCTTTATGCAACATTAGATTTTATAGTAGAGCAATCTGCTGGAGCAGATTGCCAGAGCTGGCGCTGGGCTGGGAAACGGCCGTGGCAGCAGAGCACTCGTAAAGTTTAGTGGGCGTTGAGATGATGTTCAGAAGATGTTAGCAGATGTTTTCTGAGCAGTTTAGCAAATTCCTGCAGAAAGGCTGTTTAATTCTAAGAAAATAGAGCTAAATCCTGGTCAGAAGCCTTAGGAGGTAATCCTAGCTGGAAAGGAAGTGTTAATTATTTCATTCCTCCATTTGCAGAAGTGTTTTGTTGTAACAGAGTTCTGAAAGGATCTGAACTACTTCTGCAGGATCATGCCTTGGTATTGATAACAACTTTAGTTATCACGTTTCAAAATCCCTTCCAATAAGGGGAAAAAAAAGTTTAGCTGAGTGTGTTTGTGTGTTTTTCTTCCCAAGTGTTAGAGATTATTTACACAGTGGTAGCTGTAAGTAGAATATGTCAGTGTCTGAATGAATCGTGCTGTGCCTGCATTATCCCCACCTCATCCTTTCTCCTTAAGTGTATCAGCAAGAGAACAGTAGCTTTGACACTTCTCAGAAGTGTAACTACTAACTAAGCTCGTGAAAGAAATGTGAAGTGGTATTTGACAAGCACAGCTTTGTCCTGGACTCTTGACAGGTTTCTGAAGGAAAGTTTGAGTGCCTGGAAGCCCTTAGAGAAGAGCAGTGATTCACTCCTCTCCCCGTCCTTGACACGATTTGGAGGGAAGTACCTTTCCCTTGTGCCATGAAGCCATCGGCAGTTTAGAAGGTGTCACTGGCTGTGCTGGTGTCACACGTGGTCCTCTCCCAGGGCTATGTCACCAGTGAGGCCGGAGATCCCTTGAGTGGGACACATGTTACCAGTGTTTCCTCTCCTTGGGGCACTGATCTTCCACACCTGTTTCACAGCAGAATTTCTATTTCCTCTTTTCAACTCACTTTTATATAAAGGAAGGGCCTCAGTTATTGTAGAGGTGCTACTTTGCTGCCTCCTCCCCTCACACACGAGGCATTCCATGTATCGTGTTCCAAGAACACAAAATAGCTTCAAGTATTGCAAGGCACTCTCACAACAAAAATCCTACAAAAGCATAAAACGTTCATAAAGCATGTAGTATTTCTCCCACATCTGTTGTCTTTGATGGAGAAATGGGACTGTGGCTGAGCTGACGTGGATTTGTCAGGGTTTTGTTACGGTTTGTGGTGGTTTTTTTATTTTTAAGTATCAGCATGGCATCCGAAACTGGCATGGATTATGCGAACTGTGCCCTGTCCAGGTGATGTTGGTCCCTCCAGGTACAGCAGGCTGTGTGGTTAAAACTGTGGGGTTTAGAAGGAAGCCCTTAGCTCCAGCTCCAGAGTGGTTTGTGTCTTTGCTGCTGCTTTGGTCTTTGGATTCCATTTTATACCCCAGCTCCTATTTCAACATATTTATTCATCAGTGCCATAACTGATGACATTGAAGGAGTAGCTAAGTTAGAACACTAACAGTGTTTTGCTGTGAAGTACCACAGTATACTGCTGAATGGACAAAACAGATCACTGGAAAAAGAGCTTGGAATACAAATCTGTAATGAACTGTAAGTCTTATTAATCATCCGTAATTGTGCTCAGAAGAGAAAAGGGCAGTGGTTAATATTGATACTGCAAATGGCAGAATCTTGATTAAATATGAATATGCTCGGAAATGAATCAGCGGAGCAGCATCAGGCAAAAGATATTTTGGGTCTGCTGCTACTTGTCTGGTTCATGAAGTGGAAAGAAAATAGCTCAGTAAGGACAGGCATCTTTGAGGAAGAGGAGAGAAGAGTGAGCAGAGTACTTGAACTGCATTTTTCAGAATTGCTTCTGTATAACTGCGTTTGCATTTAGAAGTTTGTCTGGGATGTGTTCATAATATAGGAAAAAGTGTTAAGTTATATAAACACAGTTTAGTAAACATGACTGTGTCATACCAATGTTTCTCTAACAAGAGAAATTAACTTGAACCACCTGAAGTTTGTGGTCACTCAGTCAAGGATGAAAGAGGTTTTAAGTGTTTTCTCTGGGAATTTTTTGTTGTTTAAAAATGGCTATATTTAAATACCGGTGGATTTTGAGTGTTTCCTGAATATTAATTGTTACTCATGGATCAAATAGCAAGATGGAGCTTAAAGCATTTTTAGCATTTTTGGCACTGCTTCTCCTGTAATGAAGTTCTTTACTGTTCCAAAGGCATGTTTGTGTGCGTCCAGGTGTTCATTCCAGAAGGTCCCCTCTGTGAAACAACTGAGGTCATCTTTTGCTCAGTTTTCTTTAGTTTGGTCTCTGTTGAAAAGGCTGATCACTTGCACAGAATGAGGAAAACCTGCTTCACAAGAAGAATGTCTTTAGGGAATTCATCATTGCCTCAGCACAGCACTCACAGCTTTTTGCTTTAAATTTGTCTTTTCTAGCTATAAATTTTATTTCAAGTAAGTTAGATCTAAGGACAAGTGGTCATGCATTCAGGGTCTGTAGAGTAAAATCCTTTACCCAGAATATGGTCTTTTATCTCTGTTCTCTGATGTTTAGTACACCATCAGTACCATTTGAGGTTTTTCATGCCCTGTCAAAAGCTCTACCACGTCCTATTAATTTTATTTAACATCTCCTAGCAGGTTCTTCAGGGTAGTTGGTCACATGGACCTTAAAATACATCAGAAGTTCACCCAGAAAGAGAGGCTTTGTACCTGTTCTGGGCTTACAGGCTTGAAGTGCTTCCAACCCTTCTTCTTGCAGGTGTCCGGAGTGTTCCACAGGTCAGCAGATAGTTTGTACCAAATGATAAATCCTTCATTTTCTCCTGCTCTGTTGCAGAGGAACAGCTCCCTTCCCCCTGGGCTGCTGGTGATGCTCTTGTGCACAGGGCTGGGCTTAAGGGAAATGTGGTGCCCTGAGTTAGAGCTAAATATCTGGCTGTCAGTGATGTAGAATTTGAGGTGTAGTGAGGAATTAATATCCAAGGCTGTAAACACAGAAATATAAATGAGCAAAAAGATACATGAAAAATCTTTCAGAGCAGTCTAATATTCTTTTTGCTTGTTTTGAAGTGTAGGGTAAACTCTTTCCATTTCTATATCGAATTCGTCTGCCTGTTCACTGATTTGGGCATTAGTACTCTGGGACAAACCTGAGAATGTAGGTATATATGTATTTATTTCCCCCCTCCCTCCCCCTGGCAGAGAGCACTGGAAAGGCAGTGCTGGGACCACACCAGAAATGATTCATGTTTCCCCAGCAGCTGACTGGTGAAATGATGTGGCAGAAAGGATGCATGCTTGTCATTTAACATTATCTCCAAGTGGAGCTGCTGTGATGCACTGCTTTTTAGATGTGACTTAAATTTGAGAAGTGACTTCCAGAGGAAGGTCACTGAGTGCTCTGGACACGCTGCTCCAGAGAATTCTCAACTAATCCAGCTGGAGGGCTCCATCCTTTGGAGACAAACCGCACCAAAACAACAGCGAGGACCCCTCAGTCTTCCTGCAGCGTGCAGGCTTTGCTTCCTTCTGTCCCAAAGCAGCTTGACTGATAGGGCTGAAACTATCTGACAGAGTGCCGAAGCGATTATAACCTTCTGGGTCGGAAAATTTCCGTCAGACTTGGAGTGATGCTGCTCTAAACGTGAAGTGACACACCACACTGGCAGCGCTGTGCAGGAAGAGCCTCTCATGGAATGACTGTGTGACCTTCCTTTAGGCAAGCTGCTTGGGAGGGAGTGCTCCAAAACACCCTGTGGGGCTCGTGATCTACGGCTTGTGTTAGGGGAACGTGACATTAGTCTGTCAGCAGCCCAAGTGCAAAAACACTGAGGTTCAAGTTTGGCTTTGGGAGACGAACATTAAAAGGGAGAGTGGAATTCTAGATGCTTCCAAAAGAAAAATAGCAAGAGTGAGGTAATACTTTGTAAATATAGCATAAAGATATTTATGTCTATCAATATAGACATGCTGTTCATGTAGTATTTGCAACACAAATAGGTGACAGCAGCACTGGCTCAGCGGGGAGATGGGAACTCAGCCCTGCGTGTCTGGGGGGTGTGTTGTGTTTGGTTTGGCTGCCATGCACTCGCTTTCCTGTTAGTTCACGTATGTTTGTGTGGAGCTTGGAAGTGTGAGCACAGCCCTAAAGATCCTTTGGGTGTCTCTGGATGGCCATATGTGCATGTTGCTGTACACACAGCACGTTTATGTGCAGCAAGGTGTCAGTCCTACTTATTCTCCCTTCCACTCACAAAAGCACATTTTGAAGAGGGCGAAGTGTTGGATATCTGAGAACATTCTGCTGTACTCATGGTGGTGATGTTTTTAAACATGAAATAGGTGGTGATACTCTTGTCTGTGTTTTGTTTTAAGGATTCTCTGCTCAGCTGTCCATAAAAATAACTCTTATCTACTTGAAAGGGGGAAAGTATGTGGATTTATTTACCAGACAAAATACAGGTCAAACTTGAACATTTATTTAGGTCCTTTCCTAGCTGTCTTAGAGCAGGCAGCTTCTGCAGTGAATGGGAACTGCATATGCCAGCAAGTTCCACAGTTGGTGCTTCATAATACAGAATTTATTTTAATGATTTAGAAAACTATTAGCAAAACAGCTTTTAAGTTATGAAGCCACATTTATAGACAAGTTTAAAAAGGAAATTTTTTCTGTCAAATAAATATTAAGTGCTACCATTTGTTTTCCTTAGCAACTTTTCCCCATGCCTAATATTTTCCTGGAATAATATTTTCCCAGTAACTGATCTGCATTTCCAGTGGTGCAGGTTCAGCCTGCTTCTCTTTCTCTCCTGAAAACCCCAGTGCAAATAAAACATGCTCCTTCCTACAGAAAGCCTGTTACGCATTTTTAGGTGTTTGTGTACTTTCTTTTTCTTGTCTGACTGTATCTCATTCACTTAATTTGTCTTTGCAATAGTTCCCTTAACTCAGTCCTGAATTGCCAGTGGTGGTCCTATTCATTAAATTATTTTAAAAACCCACATCAAACTGAACACAACCTCAAAACCACCCGCATTCACAAAGCTTTTTATGGTTATGTCTGTTAGTTTGATTTGGTTTACATTAACGAAGCGTCTCATTTTCCTCATTGTAACCTTCATGACGACTTTATCAGTAAAAACTTCCTAAGTTGTGTACTCTGAGCTAGGCAAAGCTGCTTTTTGCTTTGGGAATTCTGTGGGGAAAAGATTTTGGGATAGCTTTATCTTTTGTAAAACCTGTGTAGGAAAAGTAAAAGGTGGTTGTTTTTTTAACTTTCTGTTTAGGGTTTTTTTGTCTTCATACAACTCTATTAACCTGATTCCTCTGTCCAAGAGACACAAAAGTGAAGAGCAAAACTAGTTCTGTTTGCAATATGTACAAAAACACCACAGATTTAGAGGACTGTAAATAAAGTCTGGAAGTCATTCAGATCATGCCCCTGACACAGCTGGGTTACTGATATCTGTAGCCTTCCTAATAGCTATTTATGTGGATGATTCAGTGATGGATACATAAAATAAATCCTCATGCTTCACTCTCTTTTCCATTAAATGTCCTTTCAACCTCATGTCTTCCTTGTTCGACTTGCTGTAGATATAAAGTACAGGTCATCCTATAATCATTAAAGTGCCCTTCTGACACAGCTGAAAACTCTTATCATCACTCTCCATTTCAAGCAGTTAAATAAATCCGTGATATTCAAGCTTTCTATAAAATCATGTTTCCTGCATTCTGTAAGCTCAGTGCTCTGTTCTTGATTCTCATGAGGTGGTTCAGATCCTGCCTGAAAGGAGTGGCCAAAAGAAAGTGGAGAAAAGCTGATGCCTTTTCAAAGCTGAATGGCAGGACAGCCTCTCTTTGCCCCCTCTTTTTCTTCCCTTTTACATCAGCATGATATTTTGTGGTGACCCACTTACCGATCCCAGCTCACCTGATTGTTTTCTGCAGTCCCATAAGGATCATCCAGACCTTCTCCCTGTCCTTGCTGGCCTACCTAAAGCTAAACTGTATGACTAAGGATGTCATCCAGAATGCTGGACCTTGCTCTTTCTCACCCTGAAATACGTATTTTTTATTTCTTTCGCTTTTGAATTCTTAAAGAATCTTTTGAAATTTAATCTTGTCCTCACATATTCATCAAGTCATTCCCTTTTTGCTGTCATTTAATAAGCAGAGTTCATACTCATCACAGATTATTTGTTTGTTTGTTTGTTTGTGAAAGATTCTTAAAACGGGGCTGGCACTTGACTGTTGGCTGGTACCAATATCAGCAAACTTTATGGATTTTTCTCCTAGATGTATAGTCACTTTAATTCAAATGTCCTATCTAAATATGCTCGTGTGCACTACCAGACTGCAAGACTGGCAATAATATGCAGCTGTTTAGGATGAGACAGCTCTCTAAGAGTATCTTCTCTGAACAAGACAGTGTTCAGAAATCATGTCTTGGTTAACAGTTTCTAGGGGTTTTTTAGATTATTAGTAAATATGGTGCTGGCAAGGCTTGCTGCTACCCAAGTTTTTTTAAAAAGGCAATAAACAGGCCTGGGCTGTGAGGCTTGCAGCTTTCTCTCGTTTCAGTGTAAGTGGGATAATTTCACTTTTATTTCGGTGAGGACACATTAACTGAATGAGTCATGCCATGGAGCAAGAGTGTTTTAAATGCCCTCACTTACTCTGTACCTTTCCAACAATAAGTTCAGAAGTAAACAGGTTTAATTTACATTCCACTGCACAAACACTCCAGCTCTACAAGACGAAACTTTGCTGCCTTCCCTTCTCCTTGCAGAGCTGTTTCTCAAGGGCTCTTTCTGGCTCTGGCTACCACTGTAATGTTTTCAGTCTCCTTTATCTGCGGTAAATGGGCCTTTTGCATCAATCCTTTTTTCCTGATTGAAAAAACAGACCTTGTAATCACTCCTTGTAACAAATGTGCGACAGAACTATCGATTTCTGAACCAGAAGCTATTACTGCTCGTGCATAAAGCAGGCTTGGTAAATATATGCAACTATGCATGAAAACTCTGCTCGTTCAGCAGCACAGGCTGATAAATTCCTGATTGACTGGGCATGTCCTGCAGCCACCTCAGAGGCTGGAGGGCCCCAAGTAAAGCTTCTTTTGTATTTCTTCACGTTGGAAGGACAGCACCACGGTGAAACTCTGCAAATGCAGTGTCAGATGGTACCGCCGATGGTATCCTGTTCAGCCCGTGTTCCCTGGGTGCAGCTGTAGGTTACAGGCTTAGCACTTCGGTGGCTATTTTTTCTCTGACTTTCCACTCTCTATAAGAACATTAGAGGTGTTGGCTGTGACCTAAATCCAAGACTTACCTCTTTTCCTGCCCTGCAGGGAGTGTTGCAGCTGGAGCATGACGTGGGATTAATAACATATTCTGATGTGTCACCTGCAGTGATCACAGAGCTGATGGAAATAGGGGCGGGAGGGCCCTCCAGAGGTTATTTCATTCAGCTGCTGGCAGCGATGCAGGGTGAGCTGTGCTTTATGCCAGCCCTGGGTGGCATTCTGTGGTGTTCACAAATTTCACTGAAGGGGACCACCAGCTTCCTACTCTTGCCTCTCATCACCACAAGACTGGGAGAGCTTTCACTGTTCTTTGCCTTAATTCCCTCTGTTCCAGCTTAAGCTGTTTTTGGTTTGTGCATCATCATCTGTTGGAGAGCATGGTCTTTATCCTGACACAGAAGGATGGGGGTTTTATCCCTGTTCAGTCCCTCTTTTTTTTCTATCATACTAAACCCATTCCTTCAATTCCACATTATATTTATTGAATTTCATCTCATTCTTCTGAATTCCTTTCAGGTTGTTTTTTGTGTTTGTTTGTTTGTTTTTTAACATACTTTTAGAAATGTAGATTTATATATTCTGTCTTCTTTTGAATTTAGTTCAATCACCTTATGTTTTATTCCAATTCCTGCACAGGCAAATAAAGAAGTTGAGTTAAAAATGTGCAATGAATGCTGTTGTCAAATAGTATTACCCCAACAATAATATTCTAGAAATATCCCTTTTTCTTTTTTTTTTCTTTTATTTTAATGAACTCAGATTTGAAAGATACCCACATAAATAAGATATTAAAGTTAGGTTTATTAATGGTTTGTTTTATTTTGGAGATATGTAGAGAGATACGTATAGATGTAGATATATATATATAGGTTTTGTTTAATGGCACAGCCTTCAGGTATATGATTCATGAGTAACTACAGACATGTACCATGTAGAAATATGTCTTGGCAAGCTAATGATACCTGGTTGACTTTACTGTTTATTTTAAGAATATCTGTGTTCAGATACTGTGTGTGTATGCATGTTTGTATAACACTATTTGAATTCCATCCACGTGTTGCAATCTAGAATGAGTTGTGCATCCTTCTCAAAGAAGTTACTGTACAGCTGACCTAGTTTAGGGGACTGGAGTTGGTTAAAAAAGTAGGGTTTAGTGCAGAATATTTTTTTTTCATTTTATCATGTAATCTTAGAGCATCCTGAGCTGGAAGGGATCCACCAGGGTCATCAGAGTGCAGCTGCTGGCCCTGCACTGAACAGCCCCAACAGTCACACCATGTGCCTGAGAGCATTGTCCAAGCACCTCTCGAGCTCTGGCAGCCTTGGTGCCGTGCCCACTGCCCTGGGGAGCCTGTTCAGTGCCAACCACCCTCTGGGGGAAATACCTTTTCATCTGAAAGTCTGAACTAATTAAATAGTTATAACAAAAAATTTCAAAAGTAGTAGTGTTTTGACCTGAGTTGAAGGTTTGTCACTATGCTGAAAAATCATGATCTTTTCCAGTCATCCTAAAATCAAATGATTGTTACCTGGCCAGATAGCCAAAGCCACATTCTCCCAGCTCATTTCAGACTGCCAAGTGCAAAACTGCATTTTGGACACCTGAGACTTGAACAAACTCCAGCGATGCTCTCCCTACCTTGCTCCTCTCTCTCTTCCTACGCTGTTATCCTCACAGGGTCCCACTTCCCCACAAGATTTACTCTTTTGACCATTACCTCTAGGATTCTTTGGAGAGAGGGCAGTGTTGTTATCCCCTGTGTGTGCCCTTGTTGTGCCAGTGCAGCAGAATTCGCTGGGGGGCTGTAAAGGCTGTGGTGGTAGAGGGCAGAAGCTGAAAGTGATACATGGAAGAAACAGCAGACAAAAGTTTAATATTCCTTTAGATGCCTTTAAGTACTGCTCCAGTACTCCACTGGAAATGGAGCAGGAGCTGTAAATCCCCCTGAAGCACCATGTGGTCAGTCTGCTGTAGTCTTGGAAGGAGACCGGTGTGACCAGCTCGTGGTTTGGCCTCAGAAGGTCTTTCTTAAGGGAAAGGTGAATGCCAAGCATGGCAGTGGTTATTTTTAGACATGAGCTTATGAATGACACAGGTGTTTAACCATTATTTAAATAGGCGATTTTCTTGACACAGATGAATATTGGGTTCCTATTTGCCTCACTAGAGCAGTAAATATTTACTCTATTAATCATTAACAAGTAGATTTCAAATGACTTGTGGAATTAACAATGGTAAATACCTGATCAGAAACCTCTTCCAGAGCTAGGTATTGATCTTGTTTATAATTATGGTCCCTCTTGTCACACCAGGATGGGGCCATATTGAACTGGGGGCCACACAAATGTGTGTACAGGTAAATATTTGGTGTCCTGCAGTGCTTGGCACCTGGGTGCAGACAGAGGACGGGAGAGGGACTGGCTTAAACACAGTGGTGTTCAGGCAGTGGGCTGTCCAAAACTAAACTGGAAACAGTAAATACTTGTCAGCTTGGTTCAGAGCTGCCTCTTCCTCAGTTCCTTTGGGTATAATTTTATTTGCCTTTGTGTGTGGATTTACATTGTCAGGAGAATTTGCCATTTTATGCAGCCTCTTCTCTTTATGCAGGTGATGTACATGGGGTGGTAGAAGTACTTCCCTCATTTCTGCATTCCTGTCAGTGTAGCCATTCTCAGGGATGATGAAGCTTTTTTCCCCAGATTTTTTTTAATTTATTCTCTTCAAGAGGTCTCTCATCACTCCCAGCTCTGAGCACTTCAAGCCACACTCATTGCTCAGGGATTGTCTCTCAGGAAGACTTCATGTTCTGTATCATCTGTCAGTACAATTTCATAGATCAATAAAGATAACGTTGGATTGGGTTGGGTTTGTACCAAATAGCTGGATTTTATAAATGCTGAAGTGTATTTTCCTGTTCTACATGTACAAAGAGTCCAGCTGGATTCTCCCTGGGTACTGCATGCTGAAGTATTTCTGATGCTCCAGTCAGTCAGCAATAAAGCCTATTCAAAAGTTTGTTTACTCAATTTGGGTCTATCACCTATTTTAATTGTTTTAAATATCTTTAATGATGAGAGATCATTAAAGCCATAAAGTGAGGTGGCAGATATCTTTTGTTCCCGGTCTCATAAGTGTATGTATTAAAATAAGGTACTTGAGTCTTTTGGGAAGAAGTCCAAATTGGAATGTTTTAGCAATTATGTCACCTCCGGTAGTACTTATTCCACTTAGATGATGATAGTGCCCATTAAAATGAGAGCACAGCACACAGGAAAAGAAAATATTCTCTACCATTTACTGGTTTGAATGAAGAGGAGAGTAATAAAAATTATACTGAAATTTGGCCTGTTTTTAATTGCCGTGCAGTGCACAGCAATTGATAGCTGAAGTGCTAATTATTTTTAATGTAATTACATTTAATTAGCATAATTGCTACTCATATCTCCTGTCCTAATAGAGAGATGTTAAGGGCCTTATTCACAGGACTGTAATGTTCCCATCATGCAGGGGAGGAATGAATAGGGAATGTAGTGTGGATTTTGAGACAAGCTGTTCTAGCGATTGCTTCTTTTGGGGACTACAATTTGCAGTAGGTGCCCATCGCAGTGTGACACTGAGAGTCAGCTTCTCAGAGCTCTGCCCGTGGCTTTTCCTCTTGGCTTGCGCCAATGGAAATCCAAAAACTGGGAGCAGACCCCAGATATTCCTGTTTCAGGTCTCAAATTTTATCCGAAAAAGTAATCCCCCCCCCCACAAGACCTTCAGAAAAGAATCAGCAATTACACTCCTGATTGCAGTTACAGCAGTGATTACACGTGAGCTGTGCTGATTGACTTGTAACGTTCTCACATTTGTGCTCAATCAGTATCACACATCATGCAGTTAAGCAATACTGCTCAGTATTTCTGCTCTTGGGGCAGATGTTGCACATTCTGTCGTGAAACCCGTGGAACTGAGATGGATATCAACGATGCTCATGTTCCATACTGCAAATACTGTACAAGGAATATGTTTTCTTTTTGAAAAGCAAAACAACTCAATATTCAGGAGCAGTCACTGGATTTTTGCTTGCCTTTAGACGTAAATAAATTATTTCCTCCCATAACCTTTAAACTAATGGAGGGTCACGGTGCTTGATGTGCCTGAAATTCAGCACTGGGTCATTATTTGCAGTCTTTTGGACTTTGATCTTCATGATAGCTAAATAGTAGGTACAGTGTCCTTTAGGAGGGAACAAAATCTTTTAGGGAAAGACTGAAAACTATAAAATCAAGTGGATAATGACATACAGGATTAAAACTTCAAAAAGCTTTAAAATAAATCCAATAAAAAAAAAAAAGAGTGTGCATAGCTGAGTGACAGGTGGAAATAAGCTGTGCTAAAGCAAGACTGCACTTACACAGCTCCTTTTCGTGCTGGCCAGAAGTGGTGCTTGTGCTTCACCGTGCTTCTGAGCTATCTGAAATGCAAGAAAGTGTGCAAGTTCATTCATTTTCTTTTCAACTCTTTCTTCCATGAAGTGAACCAACTAATTCCCTGGTTTGCTGGTAGTACTTCATCAGTAGCTGGAATGGGTGAGGTTTATTTCTTCGTTTGCTCAGCCCTCGCATTAACTGAACTATTGTGGACTGAAGAAACACCAGAAAAAGAACAGCTGTGTTTTAAACCTGGAGCACCAAGTGCTGTGCAAGGGGAACGTGGCCAGTCTGCAGAGAAGGGAACTGGCCACGACTGATACAGAAAGTGTCACTTGGTACTTGTTGGCTTGTAGATGAAATGCTTAGCAGTGTGGTGCTAAATGCTGTTTCTGGGTTTATAATTGCGCTTGGAATATTTTAACTGAACTTCCAGACTGTTCAAACTGAGTTTATGTGCAGTGCCGAAATCTAATTTATGTTTGCATGCATAAAATTGTGTATCTCACTCAATAGTGACTTCCATTCTTCACTCCAGGCACTGAGATTACGCTTCTTTGTCAGGCATAATTGCTCCATATTGGATACTTGTAGCTATAATTGCTCTCTGTGGCTTTGTGTTTATCTGTCATTGTTATACAGTGGAATTCCTGAAGTGTTCAAACCAGGGCATTTTTAGGAAGCTTATTTTATTTTTGGAGGATGCATTTTTTGTGATAAAATGCTTAGAGGCTGACAGTGTCTCTCTTGCACAGTCTTGAGACCATTAAAAGTGAAAGAACTGAGGAAAAGATTGAGAACAGGAGCAGAGTATGATGGGAAGGTGGGTGACGTGGCTGTGAACAAAAGTAAAAGGGCTGCAGGACACACTGTGTTTTCAAGGAAGAGAATTTTGAGATGCAGGACTCCCCAAAGGCAGTACACAAGCTGCAGAAATGCTTATGAGGGTTTTAATGTTTATTTCTTTAGGTGTTTTACCAGTATTGTAAAAACTGGGAGTTAATCTCTTCTTAGTGTTCTCTTTATACGAACTGGAAGGTGCACGAGGTCTGAGTTTCTGATTATAGCATCACAGTGAACTGTCTCCTTGGGAAGCTGTACAAACACAAGTATCAAATTCTGTTTTACCAAATGTTTTCATCTTATCCTGAAGCTTTTATTCACCAACCTTGTATTATTTTTCCTTCGTTTTCCAGTAGGCAGCCTTTGGCTGGGCAAGGAGAGACAGTTCAGTCTTGGATTGTGGTTTGAGGTTTCTGTCACCAAAACAGACTCTTGAGACTCACTGTGAACTTTCAGCTGACTGCATGTTCGTCCCCTGTAGTCCTTGTGTGATTTTTCAAGTACCTTTTCTGTTCAGCAGTGTCTCCTCCAGCTCAAATTACTGGCAATTCAGTTAAATTTCCTGATTCTCCAAGAGACCTGGGAATTGCTGATGACACAAGAGAAATCAAAGTTGGGTTTAACCCTTTTGAAGCACCTATGGATTTTTCTAATTTCTTAGTAATTTTCTAGCCTTTAGGCAGAAGTATTTGCACATTCTCATCCTAGAGTACCCTGCATTATAGATATGACTATAATTGTCCTCTGCATGGTGTATTCTCATGTCTGGTTGATCTTTCAGTATGCATCTAGTGGGCCCTCCAGCCCGTCTTACCTCCATCACTGTGCTCTTGGGTAGAATAAAATCTGCTCTGATACCTGGGACTTGCAGTCCTCTCGAGGAGAGAAGTTGCTCAGCCCTGTATTTTAGCAGTTACAGATGGTCCATCTTGTGAAACTCCAGTACAGGGTTCTTTGCAGGTGATATTTGAGCTGAGACACTGCAGAGCTGTTTCTGCCAAAGGAAAATCTGGAACAGGGAAGAGACAAAATGATTGGAACCTGAGAAGGTGGGCAGCAGGTTTCTGAGCACTTAAGGCTATATTTTCTGGGCGTTCAGTAGTTACTGGCAGTGAGTATGAGTCTGTCTGAGACTGAAGATGTGATTATGAAAGTTCTTAGGCTGAAATTGGAAACATTTGTGTTTTTTTAATCAGAGTTAGTCCTGCATGTTTTCCTGTACGAGTACAGATCAAGGTTGAGCTGGGAGAGGGCAATATTTAGTGGGCAAGGCTGCAGTACATGGAGAGTGCTGATGCCTGGGCCCACGTGCCATAAATGCTGCAGTAGTGCAGGACTGCTGGGAATCTGCATCCTCTCACCCACAGCGTTGCACTGAGAAATGTAAGTGTGGTAAAAACATCTTCATACAGCACAGGCTGCTCTGTCAGCACCTCCAGCAAAGTCTGGTCTGTGCTTTCCTGGCAGTGCCATCACAGCATGTTATTGCAGCTGAAATAAGACAAGTTAGGGCATTTTTTTAGTGTTCCTTGTATTTCGCTGTTGTATTTCACTTAGTTTTAATTAAATTCTCACTGAAATGAGTTTTCCGAATTCTAATGAGCACTCCCTAACTCACACTTTTTTTTTTTTTTTTTTTTTAAGTGGCAGATTTAACATTTGGTCAAAAAAAACCCCTCGTAGACAAAAAGCTAAAAGGATAAAGTTGTAATAGAGATTAGGTTTCTCTAAGTCTCTGGGAATAATTAGAGCTCTAGTTGACCTATGAATATTTATAAATGCGTTAATTAAGGGATGTGTGAGTGAATCCACCTTGCTGAGTCACATAATCACTAACCCTGGCAACTCCCAGGTGTTCGTGTCAGTGTTAAGGACAAACCACAGTCCACTGTCCAGTTTGAGGAGATCTTCCCAAGGTGTTTACACCTCGGTGTTACCAAAGTGTGCAACACAGGCTCAAGAAATCTGCAATACCACAGCACCCTGTCTGTGACTTCAGTGTTTTCACCAGTGTAGCTGTAGGGGTGATGCTGTCACGCTGGCAACTCCTTGAGGAAACAAAGGGCTCTTCAAAATTGTATCTCTCCGTTATTTTGTTTAATGGACTCGATTCTGTAACGTTATGTCTATTTTTAAAAAATGCCCGACTAGTGACAAACAAGTGTTAATAAGGGAGAGGTGTACTGTGTCTGTCTCTTAACATTAATTAAGAAAAACAACCCGAGATTTTGTGCATTATTGGTCTGAAATTGCTCTATTAATGGCTTCTAAGTATCTTAACGATCTAAGACACTTGTCCACAATGGAGCTCTTGGTACACCGAACCGCTCCTTTAGTGGTGCATTTACACAGGGGCACATTAACCAGGAAAGGGGAATGAAATCAACTCGGAAAATTGAAATATTGTTTCTTACTCTGAATCAGTTTTTGAAAGAGTTTTTCCCCCTGTCTGGAGGAAGAACAGCAGCTGCTGTATCTTCTCAGGAAAGCCAGAGCTGAAGGCACGCTCTGAGAGCGCTGCCCAGTCGCAGTCTGGTGCTCTCTGGAACATTTCATGTGCACGGTTTGCCTGCATAAAGCCAAGTCCTGGGTGTTTAATTCGAGTATATGTTGTGTTTGGCTGACACAAGTCTCCTTGAATTGCATCCAATCTGTACCAGGGAGATACTGGGGGTTAGGAAACCCTCTCTGGTTTGTCTAAGTGGTTAATGATTGGTATTAATTGTAGTTTTAGTCTGATCTTGCAAGACAGCTGTGGCAAGGCTGAAAGGTGATAATTGTTTTCTATTATTTAATAAAAGTTAGTAGTTATCTGTGAGTCTTCCCCATTGCACAACCATTCTGAATTAAAAGAAACTAACATTAGAATATAGCAATTTTTCTATTTTTTTTTTTTAAGTTCACATTAGATTCATTTTAAGAAAAGTTAACTGTAAAAGTATGCAGGACCTCTAGAACAGTGGTAATCTAGCCTCAGGCTATGTGGAAATAATGGAAATCAGAGATTAAATAAGTCCTGGTAATTACACCTTCTTGCGTATCATCAGTGGAAAGGTGCTCTCTGTGTGTGCAAAGTGTGGATTTAAAAGAGTTTAAGCAGCACGTGGCTGACTTCTGAGATGGGAATTTGGCTCCAGGGAAATGACAGATGTGCTGCCTCCAAATGAGGTGGTGTCCCAGCTGCTGCAGGTCAGGTTAAAGCCCCTGCCTCTCCTGCCAGATGCTCAACAGGTCCTGGAGGGCTTTCAGAGACTGCTCCAGGTAGCTGTGGCCTTGACAGAGCAGCTGGACCCGCTAATGAGGGCACTGCATTTACTGGAGCAGCATCCACTGTGCCTTGGCGGATTCGTGGGGTGCCCGGGTGGCTCCCAGGGGATGGAGAGCGGTGGGAATCCGGCAGGTTGGGGCCTGTGGTGGGGGTTGTAGCTGTGCTGCTTGTCAGTCCTGACAAGGAGTTCTCTTTTCTTCCTGGACTGCAGTGTTTCCCCTCCGTCTTTCCCGGGTCTCCGAGGAGCAGGGCCACCCATGGCCTGCTGTCCACGGAGAAGGGGGTGCAGCAGGGAAGCTGGGAGGTGGGGTAGGGTCCTCCCACAGCTCTGGGGGAGCTGGCTGGGAGGGTGCAGTGCTGCAGGAAGGCTGAGATCCCTCCGAATGAGGGATCTGGTGGCAGCTGACAGCAGCACGCAGTGCTTTTGGTGTCCTTCAGAGAACAGACCACACGGCCCCTCAGTAAAGTACCAAACATAACATCCTTCCCTCGAATATTTTCCTGAAACGACATATTTCTCCATTTTGAGCGTGTTTTTTTTTTTCCTTTACCCTTGGCATTCCATAACTTGTGCCGACTTGAAATGAGATTTGTTTGAATTGCAGTTCTCTGATTAATCTACCCTTGGGTCAGTGCTCACTGACACAGTGTTCCCCCACCAGATTCCTGTTGTCCCAGCAAGGTTTAGCTGAAGATAGATTTAAAGCAATAAAGACTTACTTTGTCAAAGGGAAAAGATCTACTAGGACTTCCATTTTATCGGGTTTTATTAAAATTAAATATAGCTGGACTTGTTTTGGTGACTTACCTGTGTGTTGGCAATCTAGGACTTTTCCTAGGCTAATGAAAAATATTGAAATTCATAGTCAGCTGTTTTCCTTAAAGGGCATAAACAATTTAAAAAGCTTTAAACTGATGTTTAAATGTCAGACTAATTATCCCACTGTGGCCATGCTCCCAAAGGAGAATGATTTTCTGCAAGGCAAGAAAACCCAAGCTTTTATTTCCATATTAATATTTCTTTCCATAAAATTTGTCTTGCAATAAGCATTATTTTTTGGGTTAACAGATATTCTATTAGGAATATTTCAAAAATAGAAGTTCCAAATATATCTTTGGGTGTAGCCACATATTCTCTTGTTTAAATTTAAAGCTTTTGAGTGTATTAGGTTTTCTTTCTTGAGTTATACTCCTGTAAGTGTGGGCATGGTGTGAAAATTAATTTCAAAATAGTTATATTTTTTTAATTAAAACCTCCATTTGTTTAAAAAAGGTAATTAATGGAAAATGGCATACATAATAATGGTAGAGCTCTGAGAATTTCCATTTTTTATCTGCACTTGTATTTATTTCCTAGATCACAGTCTACAGTGAGCTTTGTGCATTTCAGAAAATATGCTCCTGAGTATACACACCGTGATTCTCAGTTTACTTCCAGTGAAAACAATTGAAACTGGTCTCAGGAAAAGCACATAATACACCCTTTATCTTTTCCCTGATGAGCTGGTAGAGAATGAACGCCTCAAACTGAGAGAAAGAGATCAGCAAAAGGCAAATTAGTGGCTAATAACACTCAGTGCTGGCCAAATCCTTTTCTTGTTTTTTAGATGTGGGATTTTTTGTTGTGTCATTATCGTTAGAGCTGAACACACTGTAACAAAACAGCCTTCGGTGTATCCCTGTTTGCTTTAAAGGTATCGGCGGGAGAAGTACATGGCAGACTAGCCCAGGATTTTAGGGTAGTCAGAATATTTAGGGAACTAACAATCAGGTGAAGATATAATGAACTGTGTGCAGCTTGGCAAGACGCAGCATATCAGAGTGCTGTTTGCACTCAAAGCGTAAGAACGCAACAAAGAATATCAGTAAAATCACCAAAACCCAGAATTCAACCAGCAGGGCTGTCCAAAGCGAATTCGTGTCCCAGCCTGCCCAGGCCAGGCTGACTCACAGCGTGCTCTGCTCACCGCATTCCCAGGGCTGATTTGGTGTAAACTCTGCTCTCAGCGTGGCTCTTTCTTGTCCCACCTGTGCGCCCAGAACTTGGTGTAAGTTTTGCTTCCTGGTTACTGGAATATTTTGGAGTTAACGGTGTAATCCGAACAGCAGGAGTTTCGCACAGGGATCCTGGATGGCAGGAAAGGATGGAGGGGGGGAGCACTTTGAAATAACATCTTTTCTTGTGTCAAGGTCCTGTATGTTTTTTTATGACAAGTTTTTGTTCGGTGTCATTGTTAATGGTTGTCATTAAGGAATCCAAA